>CAUYUJ010015748.1:5000-285000 GCA_963575745.1 Prorocentrum cordatum
CGGCTGGCTATGGCGAGCAAGGGGCACACGGAGGGAGGGAAGGCGGGGCGGGGGTGGGGGAGCCGGCGCGTCGGTGGAGACGCCAGGGGCGACCGGGCGCAGGCTCGGACGAGCTCGTGATGAGCCCGCCGCAGCCCCAGCACTGTGCCTTGAAAGACCTGGCCATCCTCCAAGAGCATGGCGCTCCGCCAGCCCAAGCACACAGAAAATGCAAGGGTACCCTCCCACGAATGCACAAGAACGTCAAGCAAACACGAAGAACATTAGGGTACCCTCCTCGCACCGACCTCGATCTCATACCGCGGTCCGACTTTACGAACTGGCCTAGAGGACTCCGGGGACTCCTGGGCACAGTGGCTAAATGCAGGAGGTGTGGGGTGATGAAGGCGGCGGGGGGTGATGAGGAGATCGAAAGCTGAGCACTGCCAGCGCTCAGAGGGAGCGATGTTCAGAAGCAGGGGGCACATGACGAAACGTAAGGCCATACTGGGCAGCAGGGGGCCTCCGCCGCTCTCTGCCAGCGCGAAGAGCGTCATGCATGACCTGGTGAACGGCAGCGGGCATCTGCAGCTGACAGAGGCGGCAGGAAACATGAATGACGATGATGATGGTGCTGCTGATGATGACTCTGACGATGATGATGATGCCGATTCTTATTATGATGATGCTGACTCTGATGATAATGATGATGATGCTGATGATGCTGCTGCTGATGATGATCATGATCATGATCATCAGCAGCTGACAGAGGCGGCAGGAAACATGAGCTGATGATAATGATGCTGATGGTGGTGACGATGATGAGGATGATGATGCTGCTGATGATGCTGATGATGCTGCTGCTGATAATGATGATGATGATGCTGATGATGAGGAGGGAGATGAGGAGGAGGCGGAGGAGAGTGTTAGCAGGATCAAGCGACGGCAGGGGAGGAAAGGCGGCCATTGGCAAGGGGCAACAATACGAACAGACGCCATGCACACGCTCAGACGTCCTGGCTGTCATGCTATCGGTGGGCTCCGCGTGGCTCGGGCGAGTGCACCGGGCATAACGTCACCCCGCGGCAGGTCAACCCGCTTGCATCCCACGATTTCAGCTCCGCAGATCAGCTATGCTTCACCCTATGCAGCTCAGCGACAGCGCAGTGGTGACTCCATACCCTCAGGCCCAATGGGGAGCACAACGCTGTGAAACCTGCTGGACTGGTGTCTTGTGCTCTTTGTGCCGCCTGATCTTCCCAACCATCCTGTGGCGCTGGGCCCTCGCTTTGAATCAACAGTGCGCCCGCGTTCGTCTCCCTTCTCCTCCTCGCCCCGATCCACCTCTCATCCATCTCAGCAGCATCATGCTCATCGTCATCGCCTTCACCCTCCTCATCACCCTCCTCCTCCTCCTCCTCCTCCTCCTCATCATCATCATCATCATCATCATCATCATCATCAGCATCAGCATCAGCGTCATCATCATCATCATCATCATCAGCATCATCATCATCAGCATCAGCATCAGCATCAACATCATAATCAACAATATCGTCATCGTCATCCTCATCGTCATCGTCGTTATCGTCGTCATCATCATCATCATCATCATCATCATCATCGTCATCAGCATCATCATCATGATCATCATCATCATCGTCATCATCATCATCGTCGTCATCAGCATAACCATCATCATCGTCACCAACATGATCATCATCATCACCATCATCACCATCATCACCATCATCATGATCATCATGATCATCATGATCATCATGATCATCATGATCATCATGATCATCATGATCATCATGATCATCATGATCATCATGATGATGATGATGATGATGATGATGATCATGATCATGATCATCATCATCATCATCAGCATCAGCATCAGCATCAGCATCAGCATCAGCATCATCATCATCATCATCATTATCACCTAGTCGTCATCATCACCATGATCATCCTGATCACCGTGTCGCCGAACCGCTCACGCGCTTCGCCGCCCCAGAAGGAATTCCACCGAGGCCCCTGGGGATGGGGCCGCATGCGGGTTACCCGACCATCCCGGCAAAACCCTCACACGTGTGGTGACCCCGCAGGGAGCTCCATCGAAACCCGCAGGGTGTGGTGCCGCATGCGGCCTCCCGACAATTCTGGCACACCCTCACTCATTCGTTGCCCAATTGGGAGCTCCACCGAAGCCCCCAGGGGCTGGTGCCGTACGCAGTCCCCCAGCCACTTCTGCACACACCTCACACGCCCCGTGGCCCATAGGGAGCTCCACCAAAGCCCCCAGGATGTGGTGCGGCACGCGGCCCCGCGACCGTTTCGGCACACCCTTACACGTTTCGTGGCCCCAAAGGGAGCTCCACCGGAGCTTCCAGGTGGTTGCCGCATGCGCCCCCTGGCCATTTCCGCACACCTCTTCGTGGCCCCATAAGGAGCTCCACCGAAACCCTGTGGGGGTGGCGATGTACGCGACACCCGGACCACTTCGGCACACCCTCACATGTTCCGTAACCTCACAGAAAGCTCCGCCGAAGCCCCCAAGGGGTGGTGCCGCACGTGGTTCTCCCAGACATTTCTGCACACCTCTCACACGTGTCGTGTCCCATGCGAGGCTACACCGAAGCCCCCACGGGGTGGTGCCGCATTCGGTCCCCCGACCATTTCGGCAAACACCTGAACGTTTCTGGGTCCCAATGGGACCTCCGCCAGAACCTCCAGGTGGTTGCCGCATGTGCCCCCCGGCACACGCCTCATACGTGTCGTGGCCCCGCAGGGAGCTCCACCGAAGCCCCCAAGGGGTGGCGCCGCATGTGGTTTCCCTAGACATTTCTGCAAACCCCTCGCACGTGTCGTGTCACATGGGGAGCTCTTCCGAAGCCCCCACGGGGTGGTGCCGCATTCGGTTCCCCATCCATTTCGGCAAATACCTCAATGTTTCTTGGCCCCAGGGGAGCTCTACCGGAGCCCCCAGGTTGTTGCCGCATGCGGCATGGGGGTGGTCTCGCCGGCGCTGGTTTCGCTGGGCTGGTTTCGCTGGCGGCTGATTTCGCTGGGGCTGGTTTCGCTGGGGCTGGCTTCGCAAAGGCAAGTTTCGCCGACGGCTGGTTCGCCGGTTCGCCGGGGCGCTGGTATACCGGCGTCGTCGTCGTTGTGGTTGCCGTTATCGTCGACGTCGCCGCCGCCGGCGCCGGCGCCGGCTCCGGCGCCAGCGCCAGCGTCGTCGTCGTCGTCGTCGTCGTCGTCGTCGTCGTCGTCGTCGTCGTCGGGCGGGCCCCTAACTGGCGGGACCTTCGCGCGGGTCGGGTGGGCGGGTCGGCCAGCGGGACCCCAACGGGCGGTTCGGGCGGGGGGGCCCCGGCCCTAACAGGACGGTCGGGCGGGTGGGACATGAAAGCGGGCGGGCTTGCTAGAATGTGGACGGCCGGGGCCCTAACGGGCGGGTCGGGCGGGGGGGCCCAAACGGACGGGTCGGGCGGGCGAGACATGAAAGTCAGGGGGCGGGTTTGCCAGAACGCAAACGAAAGGGATCCTAACGGGACGGTCAACCGGTCGGGACCCTAACGGGCGGGTCGGGCGTTCGGGACCCTAACGGGCGGGTCGGGCGGGCAGGACCCAAACAAGCGGGTCGGGCGGGCGGGACATTAAAGCGAGCGGGCGGGCTTGCCAGTGCGCGAGCGTACTGGACCCAAATGGGCGGGTCGGGCGGGTTGGACCCTAACGGGCGGGTCGGGCGGGCGGAATCCTGATAACGGGCGGGTCGGGCGGGTGGAGCATCAAAGCGGGCGGGCTTGCCAGCACGCCAACGGGCGGGACCCTAACGGGCGGGTCGGGCGGGCGGGACCCCAACGTGCGGGTCGGGCGGGACCCTAGCGGGCGGGTCGCGCGGCCCGGACCCTAACGGGCGGGTCGGCCGGGCGGGACCCTGAAGTGCGGGTCGGGCGGGACCCTGGCGGGCGGGTCGGGCGGGCGGCATCCTAATGACACGCGAGTCGGGCAGGCGGAAATCTAACGGGCGGGTTGGGTGGTCGGGACCTAAAGAGCGGGTCGGGCGGGCGGGGCAGTAAAGCGGGCGGGGGGGCTTGCCGGCACGCGAGCGTACTGGACCCGAACGACGAGGAGGAGGACGAGGACGATGACGACGACGACGAGGACGAGGACGAGGACGAGGATGTGGACGAGGACGAGGACCACGACGACGACCACGACCACGACCACGACGACAACGGCGACGACGACGACGACGACCACGACGACGACGAAGACGACGACGACGACGGCGAACGACGATAGCGAACGACGATAGCGAACGACGACTGCGGCGACGGGCGGGTTGGCGAAACCAGGCGTCGGCGAAGCCAGCAGGCAGGTCGGCGAAACCAGCGCCAGCGACACCAGCCGTCGGCGAAACCAGCCGTCGCCCGGCGTGCGCCCCCGGACCACTTCGGCACGCCTCTCAAACGCTGTGTGGTCTCATAGGCAGCTCCACCGAAGCCTCCAGGGGGTGGTGTTGCATGCGCCCCCCCAGCAAATCTCGGCACATCTCTCGCACGCTTCGAGGCTCCAGGGGGGGGGCTCATCCCAATTCGCGGCGCATTGCCTGTGAGAAGAGGGTATATCTTGCGCTGCTCGCATCTGCTTTGAAAGGGTCCTTCGCCAAACTATGTACCTCTTTTGTCTCTCGGGTCCCACCGTAATTCTATGGTCTACCGTGTGGGGGGGGATCGCGCAACCAGCGACAAAAGCACCTTGGGGGGGGCCCTCTGACTGCTGGCCGCTGGACCAGACATGCCTCCAGGACGGCCCCAAGAGGCTCCGAAGAGGGCCTCAAGAGCCCAACAATGCCTGGCATGGCCCCACGATGCCTTTAAGATGGGCCACGAGAACGCCGATACGCCACCGAATGCAACAACCATTGGACAATCTTGCTTGTCAACGCTCTTTGCATATCCCATGTTCGGCCTCTTGGGTGTCCCAAGATCGCGTCAAGACGGCCCCCAGAGCTGAAAATATGGCCCGATATTGACGTACGATGCCTCCAAAAGGACTCCATATGCCGCCAATATCGCACAGGATTGCCCAGTAAGGCTCCAAGAGCTCCGAGATTGGCCACGATGCCTCAAAACTTTGGCCCAGATGAGGAGGAGGAGGAGGAGGAGGAGGAGGAGGAGGAGGAGGTGGCTTGCACCTGGGGTTGCGCCATCCACCGGTTGCGCCTTAGGCTGCGCGATGCATGGGTTCTGCCACACTTCATCCACGGGTTGCGCCCTCCACGGGTTGCCCCGTTGCGCCATGTATTGTGCTGTCTGAGGATGGCGCCACACATTGCGCGATCCAACACCAGACTTAAGGGAACTGCCCAGATGCCCTCGCGCTGTGAACAAAATCACGACGGCAAGTTTTTCGCTGTGGTCGGATAAGGCGATCCGTAGAATGCGCCATGGGTTGTGCCACTGGTGTCGCCATCCATGGGTTGCGCCATAGGTTGCAGCAGAAGTTACGCACTCGTAGACCGAGAACTGAGCGGCCTGCCATTCGGTTACGCCATCGGTTGCGCATTTCGCGGTTGAGGAAAAAAAACGGCCTACCGTTGCGCCATCGGTTGCGCAATCGGCAGCCGATGATATGCCATGGGTTGCGCCATAGGTTGCGCACAAGGCGGCCGAAAATAAAGCGGCATACTGACGGATGCGACCAAAACCAATCAAAATTGAGTCGCGATCAACATGTTCTGGGAACGGCCGGACAGGAACTAGTTAAAATGATCTCAGCACAACGCTCTAATGGCAGCAAACGATGCGTGGGCCCCAGAGGTCTGGACCACTTCCCTGGGGCCGTTTTTTCGTCCCGAGTCGTTTCTTGACAGTCCCGAGGCCCGGCGAGGGCTCCCGGGAGGCCGAAATCAGCCCCAAACCGCCTGCTCCAATTTTGTCGGAACGTCGGAGAGCGCGATTCCTGAATAATCTGTGCGGACATATCAAGCGAAACGGCTGTCGGACAGGACGATCTCGGCGTGCGTCCCCGGGCATCCCGTTGCCCCTGCGGGACTCTTCGTATTTTTTATTTTCGAAACCTCAATACAGCTCTAGCGAAACGCGATTGAGGAAACACATCAGGACTTCCGCAACTCAGACAAGCACCTCTGTTGCATTCACTCGGCGGCGAGCCCGGGGGGAAGGGGAAGGGGCGGGCCTTCTCAGGCGCCTCGAACGCCCCCAGCCTTCCGAGAAGCTTTCTAAGCCTCCCCCGGAAGGCGCATAACGCTTCTCAGAAGGCCGAAGGGCTCCTGAGAGAGCCCCGCCGTCTTCTGAGAAGGCCCTTCTCCTTCTCACTCCCCCCCCCCATCGCTCGCCGCCGATCCACTCCAGGCCCCTGCGCAGAACCTGGCGCCCTCGAAGCTCGGCGCGCCTCCAGCGGCGTGGCACGCGCGCGGCCCGCCGAGAGGCCCAAGCGGGCGGCAGCAGACGCACACCGTGCCGCCACCGTGCCTCTGGGCACGGAGGCACGGTGGCGGGCGTGCCCTCGGGTCCTTCCCTCGATCCTCTACGCCCCCAGGGAGGCCCCCAGGAGGCCCCCAAGGAGGCCCCAAAGGGGCCCCAAGCGACACCCCCAAGAGGGCCCGAAGCGGCTGCGTATCATCATCCTCAAGCGAACACTTTGTTGTCCAATGCGTAAGGCCACGACCCGGCCGCTGAGCTCTCGATCTCTCCTGGATTTGGCGTGTGGGCGATGCTCCACGTGCGAGCTGCCTGGTGCCCATCGCAGTGACGTCAGGCCAAGAACCAACGACTGTGTCGAGCTGACGCCCAAACCCACCAAAAGCAGACAGGGAGCAAGAAGAGCAGGAGGGGGAGAACGGACAGGATGATCAAGAGGACGATGAGGGCGAAGAGAAGAGCGAGCGGGAGGACGAGAACGAAGAGGAGAACAACAAGGGGAAGGACGAGTACCGATGCCCAGAACAAGTAGCCCTGTCAGAGTGGCACCGGCATAATGGCTTCACCAAGGGACACAACAAGCACCCGCACACGTAAAAAGAGCTGCGACTTCAACTTGACGTCGTCTGGCCATCCGAAGATCTCGGCCGCCGTCCTCCAATATGATAATGTCTATATTGTGAACATGATGCTCAGACCGCACATTTACCGTGAACACAACATCGGCACAACCATGTCCGCTTTTATGCATGTGTTCCAAGCGTTTGTGTCAGCATGAGATCAGGCAGGAATATGGTCGAGGATCGAGAGAAGGAGACGCAACATAAAGGAATGTGGTCGAGGATCGAGAGAAGGAGACGCAACATAATGATGCAGAGGGATGGGCGGACGGCGGGAATAATGAGAACCCTGCTCCTTCATCGCTCTTCATCTCTCCAATCTCTTCCTCCTCCCTCCCTCCACCCTCTTCCGCCCTCACAATCGACCCCTGGGCGCGCCCCACAATGCGTTCCAACGATGAGTTCGATGCGGATGTAGCCAGGCGCTTCGCCATAAATTCCCTTACCAATCAGGAACACTGGACTTGAACTTTGAAAAGGGTTACACGGGCGGAAAGGGGATGTTTCCATAATGGGGCTTCCGCACCAACGCCGTGCACGTTCGTCTGAAACAAATGACATGGACGGAAGTTCGGTTGTTTTCAATGTGGGTCACTTGCCTGACCGTCGGGGTGTTGACCTAGGGAAACCTAAATAATGAACGAGGCCCCGATTTTTCTTAAGTTAGACTTCGACTTCCTACCGGGAACGTAAGAAGCATCTGAGACAACCTGTAAAACAATCAAGGAACACCGAACCCCTCCCCAACGAAAAGGGTTCCCTTTTCAACGCCCCGACTGTAGTTCCGTGCGTACTCGCCTTCAGCATCGGCAACACATGGTCGTTTTCAAAATGGAGCTCTCGCCTGGGCGCGGCACACATCCGACTTAAACGTGAACCATTACAAAGATGGAACGCAATTATTTTCCAACGCGCGGTACACCTTCGCCTTTACTATCAACAACAACAATGCTTGAAGGTTGGTTGTTTCCCCCAGAAGCGGTCTCTACCCCTCGCGCCTCGCACATTCGTCCCAACTACGCGTAACCGTTACAAGGCTGGTGGGACGGTTTTAACATGTGGCCCGCGGATGTAAGGGAGGTCGAGGGGAAACTTGGCCTGTCGTCTCAGCGCAACGCACATTTGCCTTCAAACCCAACAACACTTGCAACGATGGAGGAGTGGTGGTGTTCATTAAGGGCACCTGGCCCCACCACCGCGCACATTCGTCGTACAAACGCACAACGCTTACATGGACTGGGGGGCGTTGTTAAGATGGTGCTCCCGCCTTGGCGCCGCGTGCACTTGTATGTAGGGTGTTTCCTTTTCAAGATAAGGCTCTCGTGTCAGCGACGTACACAATCGTCTGCAAAGTCTGCAGAAGTGGCACGGATGGGAAAGAGGCCATTGTCAAAATATACCTCTAACCCCAATGTCGGGCACATTGGACCTCAAATCCTGCAGTCGTAGCAGGGGTGGAAGAGGTGGTGGTTTTCAAAAGCTGGGTCTCTCGATCCAACGCCTCGCACAATCACCACAAACGTTGGCAACATGTGCAAACATGGAGGTCGGGTCTTTTTCAAACTGGGACTCTCGTCCAAGCTTCTCATACATTCATTTCAAACGTTTGCAAAATGGTCGGAAGACTGTTCCTGAGCAAAACATGGTCCTCGCCCAGGACTTCTCTAAAACTGTAAAACAAAAGCTTGAACATATGTGACAACTGCGCGGGTCGTGACCATTCGTCTTGAAGCTGGGGTTTTCGTTCGAAGCTTCCCCACACCTCATGGACAGAAATGCAACTATGTGCACTAAGTACACAACGGTGGAACGGTCCTTTTGCAAAAGGTTGACCTCGTGCACACCTCGATAATACCTGTTCGCTTTCATGCTGGCTCGCTGGAAAAATGCGTTGCAACTCCTTGTCAAACCGGGGTGCTGGTCTTTGAAACGGCGGCTCATGCAACGTATTGGAAGACTTGCAACGACTTCTGAATGGGAGACTTGGGACGGAAGGGTGTTTGCAAAATCGCTGATGCATCTTCGCTTCACTCTGGTCCTCTTCGCGTTCGGCAAACATAAGCGACGAGGCTGTTGCGTTTTCCTGGCAGGATAAATGAGAATGTGCACGATAACATCGAGAAACCAATAACAACACTTGAGTACAGACTCTGCGGTGGAAGAATTGGAGACGCCCACGAGAGCATAGAGTATTATATCTGCAAGCCCCAACAAGGTAGTCAGACATCCGGCTGCTCCAATTTTTGTCGATGCGTGGGCCCCAGAGGTCTGGACCACTTCCCTAGAGCTGGGTTTTCGCCCGGAATATTTTTGCCGTTTTTCGACGGTCCCGAAGCCTGGCGAGGGCCCCCGAGGCCGAAAACGACCAAAAACGTCCCGTCCTGATTTTTTTTCGACGCGATCATGTCAAAGCCCTTGTCGTTTCCCTCCTCTCAAGCGTCGGTTCCTGCACCCATGTCGGGGCAAGTCCTGGCCGCCCAAGCCTGGACGGCGGACCCGGCCGCGGCGCCGAGACGCCGCCGAGAGGCCCCAAGAGGGATGGACAAACGCGTCCACCGTCTATCCTCGACCCTCGGGTCTCGATCCCCCTCCTCCCCTCTCCACCCCCCTCGTGAAGGGGTGGGTGGGGGGGCGGAAGGATGGGGGTGGGGTCAAGTTAGCCAGCTCGAACGAGCCAGAGGGCTCCGCCCACTCCCACCCGCCCGCCCGCAACATAAGAAGCATGTGCGTCGCGTCCGACGCCTGTCGCTCATCTTATATCGCGGGCGGCTAAACGTTCAGCGCGCGACATGAACTGCGTCCTATTCCTGCCGCGTATTGAGCAACGTCGACGAGAAATAAAACCGAACGCGATGTACGCCGCGCCCCGCTCCGGCCTCTCATGTTGCATCGTCGGCGACAACATGTCCCGCGCGCGAAGTGCGCCGCGTCTCGTTCCAGCCACGCGTGTTGCGCCGCCAATCGTTTCGCCCCTGCCGCGCATGGAGGAGGGGGAGGAGGAGGAGGAGGAGGAGGAGGAGGAGGAGGAGGAGGAGGAGGAGGAGGAGGAGGAGGAGGAGGAGGAGGAGGAGGAGGAGGAGGAGGAAGAGGAGGAGAAGGAGGAGGAGGAGGGAGAGAAAGAGAAACTGAAGAGGAAGATGATACTGCCTCTTGGGAATTCGCGGGGTGTCCTGGAAGCATTCTGGCATACGCCTGAGGGCCTCTTGGATGTATCTTCCGGGGTGGAACATTGGACCTCTTGGGGGTCTCCTGAGGCACTTGTTTGAACCGCAATTGCTTGAGGTATTATGACTTGCCGCCCGCCCAGCTCCTCAACCCGACGGGCCGCACCGTCGACGACAAGAAAGTCAATGTTGACGAGCAGGCGTTCCCGAATGATGTGCGCCGCGTCCCATTCCCGCTGCGCGATTCGCAGCGCCGACGAAGAGAAAATACAGGTTGGCAAGAAACAGCGTCGACGTTGCAGTGTTTTTTTTTTGCCAGGTAGGACGGGGGGTCCCGCGTAGGGTTGGCCAGGCGTCCGCGCGCGATGTGCGCCGCGTCCCATTCCTGCTACACTTTTCGCAGCGTCGACGACAAGAAAGTCCATGTTGACACGAATAACGTTGACTTCGTATTGTTTTCTGATGGGTAGGACGCGACCACCCCGCTTAGGTTTACCCAAGCGATGTTCATTCCGTGAAATTCCTGCTACACTTTTCGCAACTCGACGACACGTTGGCGACAACAACATTGAGTTTGTGTTTCTATATGGCAATTAGGGCGGCGGGGTTGCTATCGGCCGGCTAGGTGGGGATGTGGGGGTGTTTAATCCCAGGAAATAAGAATGGGGGTGGATGAGGGAGGGATGGCGATGATGATGATGCTGATGATGATGATGATGCTGCTGCTGTTGTCGATGATCGTGGTGAGGACGATGATGTTGGCGATGATGATGCTGATGCCGATGATAACGAGTGGGGCCGGGCAGAGGATTACGAGGAGGAGGAGGAGCCCAGCGTGCCAAGCCGTCTTCCTCCACTGCTCACAAGCCCTGCAGCTTGGAGCACCTCTCCTGATCCGCCGCGCGGATGGAGGGAGACGAAACGAGAGGAGCAGCGGCAGCCGACGACATCGGCGGCAGCACATACAGCGAGGGCCCGCCTGTCGCGTCGCTCTCGTAGGACACGTCGGGGCAAGCGCGGCCAGGGGGCCGCAGATTAGTTTCAATCCAAGAGCGTCTTTCATTCAGAGGATGAGGGGGAGCAGCAGCGGGATGGGTAGAGGACATGCGCGCGTGCTCGAGAGACATGACAGGCGCAAACGCGGAGGGAGGGGGAGCGGGCGGGGGGCAAGCAGAAGCAGGGGCAGCACTCGGGAGCGAAGGACAGGTGGGGGGAGGGCCAGCAAGCTCTGGCTCGGCTGCGGAGGGCGGCGGGTGAGGAAGAGGCGTGGCCTGGGCGGCCAGCAGAAGGGCGACGGAGGTGCGCGGGGGAAAAGATCAAGCAGGCTGCTCATTTTCCGAAGCACACTCAGAGGGCAACGGTGAGGGCGAAATCAGAGCCGTCGGCGACACCGAAGGGAAGCGCGTCATCGGAGAGCACGTGGACATCGGAGTTGGGGAGCGCTCGGACGCCGGGGACGAAGATCGCGCCGAACGTCGAGCAGCCACCAAATTCCCAGGATTTCGTCCGACACGTGGCGACTGCGAGCCCGAACACGACAACGGGACTTGCGATCTAACGCCGACGGACCAGTGTCCCGAATCACGGCAACGTTCTTGTGGCGACGGCGAGCCCGAACACGACAACGGGACTTGCGTTCTAACGCCACGGGAGAGATGCTCCCCGTCGAGGCAGCGAACACGTGGCGACGTGTAGCCCGAACACGACAACGGGTCTTGCGATCTAACGCCAGGGCCCAGCTGGGGCGTCTCGAGGCAACCAGCACATGGCGACAGTGAGCCCGAACACGACAACGGGACTTGCGATCTAACGCCGATGGGGGGCGACGAGGCATACGAACCCGTAGACGACAGCGTCACTGGCGGGGGCGGTGTCACACAAGCGCAGGGCGAAATTGGGGCCGGCGTCGAAATTGATGAACAGGCAGCCGCCATCAGTGAAGTTCTCAACGGCATTGATGGAGATGGGGCCGCTCTCAGAGTTGATGGGGCACGCGTCATCGACGGGGGCGCGGAGGAAGGTGGAGGGGAGGTCGCCGAAGCCGAAGGAGAGCACGTAGCTGGCGGCGTCGCTGGAAGCTGAAGTTCATCATCAGCGTCGGAGTCCGACGGGATCGTGGCGATGGCAGTGGAGACGGTGGCGGTGTCGCTGTCCGACGACGACACGGGAGGAGTAAGCCGTGGAGACGACCCCGAGGATGATGACGACGAAGAACTGCGGATGAGGTAGTCCCGTCGGCCGAGCTGCTCGCGGTCGATCTCCGAGCACTTCAGCGGTGACGCGAGCTGCATCGAACGTACACCAGCGAGAGCACAGCTGCGGAGGAGGGACGGGGGCAGGGGCCACGCGGGCGCCAGCCTCGCTTCGTTGTACATGTTGTATGCGGCAGCCATCGCCGAGAAGGTGGCCAGTGAGGGTTCAGATAGGCCCCATCTGGTCATCCACGGGAGCGGGAACGGTCTCGCGAGAGCCTGCCGAAGGGCACGGTGCATGACAGGGCATCTCGCGTAGTGCCGCAACGAGTCGAGTTTGCCTAGACAACCAAATACGCAGTGCTTCTGGCCGTCAGGTGAGATGATACGGGCCGAAGTCATCCAGCCATCAGACCAAGTGCGCAGGACGGCCATGGCCCACGAGCACGGGCAGCGGGCGAGGACGCACTTGCACTCGCCCCAGTCGATGTTCGAAAGGAGGCCCGCCGACCTGCCAGCGAACTTCCTTAGGCGGAGCACGAAGAGGTCAGTGATAGGCTTGTTCAGCATCGCAAAGGCCCGCAGCGCTTCGTGAGCAGCTCTCTGAGGTCGAGGACGAAGTCGGCCGCTCTCACGAAGTTCAGCCAGCGCAGCGTCGGCAGCACGAGCACCAAAGACGGCCAGCGGGCCAGGTGGAGGGGTGCCAGCGGCGGCCAGCTCCAAGTTCTCCACAAAGGCGGGGGCCAACCAGAAGGACGGGTACGGCTTGCCGGTCGCCAGCATGGACAGGGTGGCATCGTACGGGGCGGAGCGCGCGTGGTTCCGCAACTGCTGGAGGAGCCTCTCCCAGTCGGGGAACGTGTGCAGCGCAGCTCGAGTGATGGTGGCGACGGCCAGGTGCCCCCACCGCGTGCAGCGCGGGCCGCCCCACTGAGCGATCTGCGTCCAGAAGTCGAGGGCGAAAGTGCCGAGCGGGATGCGGAACACCTGCGCGAGCGTCGCCAACTCAGGCTGCAACGCTGACGATGGCGGCCAGCAGAATTGGGCAACGTAAGATATGGTCGTGACTGCCCGAGTATTGTACAGTGTAGCGGAAAGGCTGGCAGGAGTGGTTCCCCGCCCGATGGCTTGGGCCCTGAGACGCAATTTGGCGACGGGGTCAATCCAAGAAGTGGACGGAACAACAGCAGGCCCCAGCCAGAGGCCCAGGTAGAGCAGCTTGGGAGCCACCTCGAACGAGCTCCACTCGGGGACCAGATGGGAGACCCAGAAGGAGACTGTGGCTGAGAGGTCGGGCGAGAACCTGTCAGACAGCGGGACAATCTTGCATTTCGAGACCTTCAGGGCGAGGTTGGCCATGTCCGAGGCCATCTTCATAACCCGATACACATGAACAAGGTGCCGAATGGCCAATAACGTGCCCGCAATGTCATCAGCACAGGCCCGAACCAGGCCAAGGCCAGCGGCCTCCACCCGAGAGGCCAGGTCGACCAAGAAGACAGCCGTACTCAACGCATAGAGAGTGCCCGATAAGGCACAACCTTGGATGATGCCGCTCTGGATCCAGAAGATGTGCACTAGCGAACCTAGGTGCGAGACAACCCCTTCCACCGATGCATATAGGAACGTGACGAAGGAGACGAATGCTTCGGGCAGCTTGAGGGCCCTAAGGGAGAGAATGAGGAAGTCCTGATTCAGGGACGGGAAGGCCTGGCCGAAGTCCAGGGAATACAGCACAGGGATATCGGTAGACCCGTGAGGTACGACCGACATCTGACGGCTCGACACGTCGAGCTCGAGGATGTTGTTGCCGAAATTCCTACCCGGTATGAATCCACGCTGGCACGGCGGGGCAAGAGATACCAGGGCGGGTCGGATCGCCCGATTGACGGTGGATGAGATGAGCTTCAGGTCACAGTTCCTGAGGCCCAAGACTCGAACCTTGTCGGGGGAGCGGGAACAACTGGCATCGCGGAGCTCCAAGTCCGTGACGTTTTTGGGCAGAAAAATCTGGATCGTGTCACTAGTATTCGCAAAAAGCTCCTGGCCCCTGAGTACCCAGCCAAGAGCGTCCCATAATATGTCAGCCCCCCAAGAGGACGCCGCCCACGCAGCATACGGGAGAGCATCAGGCCCAGGAGCAGAGTGTTGGGCAGACCGAATTGCTCGACGTAGCATATTTTTCGACGGCGGGGGGAGGTGTAGGTCGGCAGGAAGGTCAGGGGCAAGGCGGCGCAGGTAGGGAGCAGCAGCATCAACGTCCCACGGCTTTTTCTGGAAGACAGGGGCCCAGTGCTCCGAGAGCACCCGCAGGCGGTCAGATGGAACGCTGACCGCAGAGCCATCAGGCGCAATAACCGCCGAGAGCGATATCCTTCGATTGAGAGGGGACCAGAGACGAGCACGCCGTTCAAGTGCGCGAACCTGGGCACGAATCTGGACGCGGTCACCTTCACGCCGTCTGCGATCTTCAAGTTCAGCCTTCGCGGACTCAGCAGCCTCAGTCTGGACCTGGTCGACCCAAGCCTGGAAGGACGGCGGGTGGCGGAGCTCGACCTTCCCGTCGGTAATCGATATCATGTCAATGGCCAGGGGGTGGGAGTCCTGGAGCCTGGAAGCCATACGCAGGTCTTGTCTCCAAACCACACGGGCCAGAGCACGAGCGAGCAGGAGGCAGGTGTGCGGGTGATGCGGCCTGTCCCGAAAGAGGGCGTCCCTGGTCTCCGCGGCCGAAATCTTCAAAAGCTCCTTGTACTTTTCAACCTTGAACGGGGGCGACATGGAGTCCCACGGGATGCAGGAGCACAGCCCCTCCAGGCGCCGCTTGAAACCAGGCTCCGAGAACAGGTGTTTGGGAATGGGGCGGGACTCCACTGGACGCGGCGGGCGGCAGGCAAGCGAGAGAACAACAGCAGCATGGTCAGAGATCTTTTTGTCAAAGACAGCCGCCGGCGAGCCAAGCGTGCCAATCTGGACATACAGCTGGCAGAGCTGCCAGCCCGTGATCGAGCAGAAGACGCGGTCGATCGTCGCGCACGAGTCGTTGAACTTCTCGTAGTGCGTGGGGTCCTCGCACGCAATCTCGGTCAGGAGGGCGAGGGCCTGGCGCCACTTGGGCGCCTGCACGTGGTGGCACTTCGACAGCTTGCGGACGGCCGCCGCGGGGGCAGCGAGCGCGAGAGCCTCGTGCGTGGCAAAATTGAAGTCCCCGAGGACAAAGGTGGTGTACATGTCGGGGTCGAGGGCAGCAGCACGTTGCGATGCTCGTATCGCGGCAGCCACTTCGCGAACTTGCTGGGCGGACAGACCATGATTGTGAATGTTGAATATGTCGAGCGTGCGGCAGTCATCCCAAACACGGACTAGCATCGCTCGGCCAGGTACCAGGACAGTAGAGGATGACGACGGAGCGGAGAAGCCCTGACAAGCCAACGGTGGGAGCACCACAGCAACCCCACCCCGCCGATGCCCGTCATCTGCGTCAGAGATGAAGCTGGAGTGGATCGTGAGGCCTGACGCAATCGATCTGAAGAACGAGTCGAGCTGGAAGTGGTCCTGGTGCACCTCCTGCAGCGCGATGACCGTGGATAGGGGACGGAGACTGAGAACATACTTTCTCTTCAGAATGGCCTTATCCCCGCCAGCCTGAAGAAGAGCCCGAGAATTCCAAGTAGCGATCCGAAACGTAGGCGCCGCAGACCCAGGCGGCGGGGGAGGAAGATGAAATAGTCCAGCAGCGCTAAAGACACCACTGGCTGGGGTCGGACGGATGCGTGAGCTCCTTGACAGCATTGCGAAGCGTGTCGATAGCCATGGCGTGCTTGGCAAGCTGCGCGGAGTCCCAGTAGATCTTGGGCGGGGTGTCGCCGTGGAAGACATTGACGTGCATGATCTTGTCCCACCCAATGGAGAGGACGCCATGCTCGCGGTCGGAGTAGAATCGCTTGCCTGGGTACTGCAGCTCGATGATCGCCCTGGCCTTGCGCAGGGTAACCTCGGTCTTGATGCGCTTGGGCGACTTGTCGGGGCCCAGGTGCAAACGGCAACGCTCGGCGCCTGGAGGGTCGACCCGGAACTCTTTCCAGCCATCGGGTCCCTTGAGGAGCGAGGTGGTCTTGCTGCCACGGCGCGAGGCGATGGTGGCCGAGCCCGAGAAGCAGATCTCGAACCTCCTGGCCGGGGACTCGCCTTTCTGCTTGATCTCATACTGTTCATCATCAAAGCCAATCTCGCCGAGCCACGGGCGCAGTGATGAGACCACTGATGCCAGGGTAGTCGGTCGCTGCGAGACGGCAACGACGATCGTGGTGTCCTCCTCGCGGTCGAAGGAGGTGGGAGCAGCCAGCTGCTTCCTGGGAGTCTGTTCAGCGATGGCCATCTGGCGACGTAGCTCCGCCAGCTGGTCTTGAAGGTCCTGGATGGATTTGTCTTGCTCGTCAGCCCTGCCCTCCAGCGCGTCGATGCTGCGCTTCTGCTCGTCGAGCTGGGCTTGGAGGCGCCTGTTGAGCGAGTCGAGTCTGGGGGCAATCGCCGATTGAACCTGGCCCTCGATGGCACTGGATTGTTTAGCCACCTCGCCCTGCATGGACGACAGCATCTTGAGCAACGTGTTGTGATTGGAGGTGATGGTCTTGGCGACCGACTCTGACACCTCGGTGGCGATGGTGTCGCGCATTGAGGCAAACTCCTCCCTGCACAGCTGCCGAAGAAAGTCACCATCATCATCGTCATCGTCGTGAGGAGAAGGAACAGGAGCACCGGCACTGGACGAAGCGAGGGCCTGGCGCTTGCGCTGGGTGAAGCGGCCCGTCCCCTCGCCTTTGCCCGAACGCTCGCCGTCGGGGAAGGTGGGCATCTCGTCAAGCTCAGCAAGCATATGGCGCTCCTGGGTACTGGCAGGCGCGGCAGGGACTGCATCAGCCATGAGACGCACTGGAGGTGGGAGTGTCCGCCAGCCTTTGACAGCTGGATGGCCCTGGAAGAAGGGCTGCCTCACTCAAAACGGGCCTGTCCCGATCTTGAGCCAAAATGGCAACGGACGAGGAGGAGGAGGAGGAGGAGGAGAAAAAGGAGGAACATGAGGAGGAGGAGGAGGATCTGGAACCAGATCTGGATGACAGGCCCATCGTCACCCTGTAGGCAGCATGCGAGTAAGCGACGAGACTTATGCACCGCCAGCAGCCCCAGAAAAGAGCGCGGCGGTCAATGCCGTCCACAACAGCTGCACAAAGGCAGGGTTAAACCACGATGTACTGACACTGACACCGGCTGAGGCCACCAGACAAATGACACATAAAGGAAGGCAGCGCTGAACAGTGATAGGAGGCACGCCAGAGGTCTACGACCTCTACGAACAAACTGCGAGAAGCTGCATCGAAAAAGAAACTGATTCCCATATAGGGAGGGAGGCAGCTCACAGAGGCAGTATACAGTGGTGGGAACCTCCGAATTCAATGCTCAATGCCAGCGGCGGAGAACACGAGAGACTCGACCGCTGCCCAAGAGGTACGCTAGCGGGTCCGACCGAGCCGTAGATCGCGAACTCCTGAGGGGTAGTCCGCGTAGGCGAACGGCAACTCCATAAAGATGCCCAGCTCCTCGGAGCACTCCGCCGTGTGGCTGGGCTTGGAAACCGTCGCCAGCGCCAGGGACGCGCTGCCGTAACGGAAGGGGTGGTCCTCGTCGGTGCCTCGCAGCTTCGTGGACACGACTGGCGCTTCGTAGCACTCCGCCGCGTAGTTGAGCATGGGCGCGACTGCCTGCGCCAGGGGCGCGCTGCAGTAGCGAAGCGCCTTGTCCTCGTGCGTATGTGAACGGCAGACCTGTGGAGATGCCCAGCTCCTCGGAGCACTCCGCCGTGCGGCTGGGCTTGGAGGCCGTTGCGGAAAGGGTACCCCTCGTAAGTGGCAATCAACCCCGTGAAGATGATCTGCACCTCGTAACACTCCGCCCTATGGTTGAGCTTGGGCGCGGCCGCCTGCGCCAGGGACGCTCTACCGCAGCGGCAGGGGCAATCCGCGAAGGCGAACGACAACCCCGAGAAGATGCGCGGCATTTTGCACCGAAATGGAACGCCAATTATGGCAGACGGCGAACCAGCCCGTGACCGCGTCGGCGAAAGGCAACCCAGCGAAGATGCCCAACACCTCGTAGCACACAACGGGGTGGCTCAGCGCGGAAGCTGCCGCCTGCGCGAGGGACGCGCTGCTGTAGCGGAAGAGGTAATCCTCGCAAGTGTTCCGCAACCCTGTGGAGATACCTGGCATCTCGTAGCATTCCGCCGCATGGCTGAGCTTGGACGCCGCTGCCAGCGCCAAGGGCGTGCTGCAGTTGAGCAAGGGGTCCTCGTAGGCGAACGGCAGCCCCGCGGAGATGCCCAGCATCTCGTAGCTATCCGCGGTATAGCTGAGCTTGGAAGCCCTTGCACGCGCCAGGGGCGCGCTGCCGTAGCGGAAAAGGTGGTCCTCGTCAGTGCCTCGCGGCCCCGTGGAGATGCCTGCGACCTCGTGGCACTCCGCCGTATAGCCGAACTGGCGCGCGGCCGCCTGCGCCAGGGGCGCGCTGCAGTAGCGGACGAGGCTGTCCTCGTAGGTGATCCGCGGCCCCGTGGAGATCCTCGCAGCACTCCGCCGAATGGCTGATCTCGGACGCCGTTGCCTGCGCAAGGGCCGCGCTGCCGTAGCTGAAGGCGTAGTCCTCGTAGGCGGGCGTCAGCCCCGTGAATGTGCTCTGCCCCTCCTGGCACTTCGCCATCTAGTTGAACTTGGACGCCGTCGCCTGCGCCCGCGCCGCATCGGCAGGGGTAGTCCGCGGAGGCGAGCGGCAGCCCCGTGAAGATGCCCGGCACTTTGGAGCAGTTCAGCGGCGGGGATCCACGTGCATAGGGAAGTGCCTGAACGTAGCCAGGTTCGCGGCCGCGCATGCGAGTGGGCGCCGCGCCCAGGAGCGCGGCGCGCATGGGCTCAAGCCGAGAAGCCACATTGTGCCGAAAGTGAACAAGATGGCTGCGACTACGGCTTGGGCCTGGAGGAGAAGGAGGAGAACGATGACAAGGAACATATACATGTAGGAACACAATGATGAATACATATGATAGTGATGCTGTTTTTTTTTTTGGGGGGGGGTCCTCCCCCTCTCCCTGTGCCACACCTTTGGTCGTTGGTCGAGCCCTCGCCGTACGTCGCGCCCTCTGCTGCGGGGCTGGTCGCAAGCGCGGCACCGCCGTCTCCGCGTCCTCGTGCCCGATAACTCCTCCAACCTCCATGAAAACAAAGAAAGCGATGGCCGAGGGGGTGCGCGTCGACAGCCACCCGCATACAACCCGCAAGTCGACGATGTCCGTGCCCAAACACCACGGAACTGCCTTGCCTGGCGAAGGCACGCGAAACACCCACGGACGACAGCCCGATCGTTCCCTCAGCCGCCACCTCGCAACCCGGTGGGAACGGCTGTTTGAAGAACATCAGGAGGCTCACGATCGGCAAGTAGTACGCAGCCAGCGAGGGCGCCACGACTTTCAGAAAACCCAAATCCAACAGAAACGTCGGGACCATCTGGGGACGAACATCCGTTCTGGTAGCAGACGATCATCATGAAAGCTAAGACCAACAGGACAATTACGACCAGCAGGAAACTGACGGCCACCAGGAACGTTACGACCAGCAAGAAATTCGAGTCCAATACGCAACTCACGATCGTCAGGACCGTCACGGCCATCAGGGACGTCACGACGATCAGTGGAAACAGAACCTCCATGAACGCCACGGTCACCAGGATGCGCGCGCGCACCCAATAGGCCACGATTACCGTGCACGTCCCGATCATCAGGAGGCTCACCGTCGCCAGGGAGGTCACGGCCAGCGTGAAGGTTACGACCATCAGGACGCCCATGAAAAAACAGGCTCGCTCCGACCACCAGGAACGGCACGACCGGCAGGAAACAGACGGCCATCAAGAACGCCACGACCGTCAGGCACGCCACTTACAGCAGAAAGCTGAAGGCCATCTGGACCGTGGCGCTCAGCAGGGGGCTCTGAGCCAGAAAGGGTGCGCGATCATCAGAAAGTCCACGGCGTTCAGAAAGACCGTATCAGCACGATGTTCACGACCACCCAGTAAGCCACGACCACCATGCGAGTCCCCTGCGTCAGCAGGAACAAAGTCATCAGGGTGTTCACAGCCAGCGTGAAAGCGACGACCATCAGGATGCTTGCGCAAGGAGCGCCACGACCACTAAGAGCGTCATGGCCATCAGGAAGCAAGCAGACGTCGCATTGCACGTCTCCGCCAGCAGGACGGCCAGCAGGCACGCTACGATCAGCGGAGAAATCTTGTCCAGCAGGAGGTGTACGACCCTCAAGTAGCCCACGACCTTCAGGAAATATGCGATCATCATCCAGACACGCATCGCGCCCTTCAGCATGAGGAAGTGATGGCACGGAAGGAAGGGTGACGGTGTTGCCGTGGTCGCTTTTGATCAGGCGGCGGCCCAGGAAGGGCCCGAAATACGACCTCCACCACCCGGCCAGCCACAACACCAAGGATCGGACCACTGCGTCAAAGAATGTCATGGCCACGGCGGCGACCAGGCCTTCAGTCATCATCGTCAGGCCAAGGATTGTCATCATCGTCTCCAGGGCGACCAGCAGCAGGAGGACCCCCACCACCAGGGGCACCGTCGGCAGGCCGAAGAGGGAGGAGCCAAAACGACACCTCAGGCTGGTTCGAGCACACGTGCTTACGGGCACGATTGACGGCACCACGCTGCACAACCTGCTGCGCCAGCAAGTCCATCGAGGAGGGCAGGAGCGCCCGCGAGGACAGGCAGGTGCGAGGCTCGGAGCGTTTCCGTCGCACCTTCACCTTGCCCAGGTCCTCGGCGCCAGGGGGCACGGCAATGAGGATCGCGGTCCCCGCGTCGACCTCTCGGAGCAGGAGGTCCAGCCGATCCGCCAGCACCATCCCGAGGCAGCACCGAGGGGCGGGGGAGGTGCGGGCGCGCCCATCAAGCCGCGGGGACGAGCAAATACTCGAGCCATAGCGGCGATGATGATGATGATGATGATGATGATGATGATGATGATGATGATGATGATGATGATGATGATGATGATGATGATGATGCTGATGATGATGATGATGCTGCTGCTGCTGCTGATGATACTGATGATGATGCTGCTGCTGATGATGTTGATGCTGATGCTGCTGATGATGTTGATGCTGATGATGATGCTGATGATGCTGATATCGATGCTGATGATGCTGGTGATGATGATGTCGATGATGATGCTGATGATGGTGATGATGCTGATGGTGATGATGGTGGTGATGATGATGGTGGCGGAGGTGCTCATAATGATAATGATACTGATGCTGGTGATGACGACGACAAAACGATGTGGATAGTGATGCTGACGACGAGGATGGAGGTGGTGATGAAGGGGACGGTGATGAATACAATGGACAGGATACTGGTGATGATAATGATGATGCTGCTGCTGCTGATGATAATGACGATAATGATGGTGGTGGTAACCAATTGGGGTGATGATGTTGCTGCTGCTGCCGCTGCTGCTGATGACGATGACGATGACGATGACGATGACGATGACGATGACGATGATGATGATGATGATGATGATGATGATGATGATGATGATGATGATGATGATGATGATGATGATGCAGATGTTGATGCTGCTGCTGCTGCCGCTGATGATGGTGGTGGTGGCGGGGATGAAGGAGGAGGAAGGGATGAGAGGAGGAGGAGGAGCAGGAGGAGCAGGAGGAGGAGGAAGAAGAAGAAGGCCTCGTCCTTCTCCTCGTCCCTCTTCCTCTTGCTCGAGGACTACTGTACCTTCCCAGAGCAGGGGCGCTCCTCCCCTGGACAGCGAGCACCAGCCGGGTGCACTCGCGCAGGCGATCGCCCAGAACAGGGTGCCGCAGGTAGGCGCGGGCCTCCTCGAGGGGAGGGAGGATGGGGATAACGAGGAAGAGGCGGAGGGGGTGGGACAAACTATATAGGTGCGCTCGCGTCATACCTGACGTCCTACCCCTCCCTCCCATCCCTTACCATGGCGCTGATTTTCTTTATCCGCGGACGCGTGTCGTAGCGGACCTGTGGCTCCGCGCACGCGTGCGTAGTGGGTGGTGGTGCGCATGCGTGCGTGCGTGCGTGTGTGCGTGTTGTGGTGGTGGTGGTGGTGGTGGTGGTGGTGGTGGTGGTGCTGGTGGTGGTGGTGGTGGTGGTGCTGGTGGTGGTTGTGGTGGTGGTGGTGGTGGTGGTGGTGGAGGTGCGGCGCGGTGGTGGCGGGCGGATGGGCGCGCGAGGAAGAGGCCCGCGCTGGGGCGAGAACGCCATCCTGAACGACGGAGGCCAAACACCGATTTGAAAATGAGGCCCACGCTGCAGCGGGAGCACGATTCGGAACGATTCGGGAGCAGAAATGAGGTCGGCGCCTCAGCGAGAGCAGCATTTTGAAAAAAACGCAAGCGAAAACCCAACTCTCGGGAATCCTGTGTGTTAAAAACAGTACGCGGGGGGGGTCGACTACTTTCAGGCCGCCATCGGCGGAAGAGGGAGAGTAGTATTCAGATTGAATAATTGTTAAGACAAGGAGGAGGAAGAGGAGGAAGAGGAGGAGGAGGAGGAGGAGGAGGAGGAGGAGGAGGAGGAGGAGGAAGGGACCAACGAGAAGGAGCGCGAAGAGCAGGAGGAGGAGGCATAACTGGAGGGTGGTAGCCATGCGGGTCATGAGGATGATGGGGAGGAAACAATATGCAGATACGTTGGATGGTTAGGATGATGCTAGCAAGGGGGAGAAAGAGCGACGGGACATGGGGGCAGTCTGAGGTGTCGGCTGTCGCGGGCACCGCTGTGGCCCCAAGATGGCCAAAGATGGCCGCAAGATGGCCCAAGACGTCCCAAGAGGCCCCCAAGACGGCCCAAGAGACCTCTAAGACGTCCTCCAGGAAGGCCCGAAAGTGCCCAAATCATTGATTTTCACTTGGTTTTGGAAGGATTGTTGCATCTTCTTCTCTGCAGCTCTCCGACTGCCCAAGACGGACCAAGAGGCCCCAAACATCGCCCCAAGAGCGCCCAAAAGCCCTCCAAGATGGCCCCATGACAGCCCAAGAGGCCCCCTAAAGGGCGCCAAGAAGGCCCAAAGACGGCCCAATAGGCCCCCAAGACGCCCAACATGGCCTCCAAGACGGCCCTGAGGCGCCCCAAGAGGGCCCCAGGTCGGTTCAGAGAGGCCCCCAAGACGGCCTCCGACGGCGTCAAACGGGCCAGCGAAGCCCTAAGACGGCCAAAGAAGCCCCTAAGAAGCCCCCAAAGGCCCCCAGCAAGCCCAAGGGTGTTCATTCTCCCTCTCATGTTCCCCGAAGGCTTTCCAAACCGACTCGGGGAACTCATGGTTCGATAGCTTGGCCAAGTTCTAGCCCAACTTTCGGCCACATTGGCGTTTCCGAAAAGGCAGGGGGCGGCGGTGATTCGCAGTAGGCGTCTTCGATCCGCCGCCCCCTGTTGATTCATCACAGGGGTGCCTGGCGTGCTAGATCCTTTCGGTTTTGGCTTTGGTTCTTTTTCCAAAAGAACTCGTCCTGGAGCTTCGGCCCGTCCCGCCAGCCACCCGAAATGTTGCCGAAAGTTTCTCGAAATCCATCTGTCGATGCCTTTGTTGCCCCGAGATGACCAAAGATGGCGTCCAAGGCGGCCAAGACGGCCTCCAAGATGCCTCCAAAACTGCCAAGATGGCCTCCAAGACGGCTAAGATGGCCCAAGATGCACCCAAGACGGCCCAATATGGCCTCAAGATGGTGTAAGACTGCCCAAGAGGCCCGCAAGAGGCCTCCAAGACGGCCCAAGAGCCCTCCAAGACGTATTCTGGGAAGGCCCGAAAGGGCCCAAATCAGTTATTTTCCGTAGGTGTTTGAAGAATTTTGGCATGTTCTTCTTTTCAGCTCTCTGGCGGCCCAAGACGGCCCAAGAGGCCCCCAACATCGCTCCAAGAGCGCCCAAGAGCCAAGAGCCCTCCAAGATGGCCCCATGACGACCCAAGAGGCCGAGGGCCTCAAGACGGCCCAAGAGGCCTCCAAGGCGCCCAAGATGGCCTCCCAGACGGCCAAGATTGCCACCAAGATGCCTCCAAGACGGCTAAGATGGCCCCAAGATGCACCCAAGACGGCCCAAGATGGCCTCCAGATGGCCTACCGCGGCCCTAATGGCCCGCAAGTGGCCTCCAAGACGGCCCAAGGTCCGCCGCCCCCTGTTGATTCATCACGCCCAAGAGCGCCCAAGAGGCCTCCAAGATGGCCCCATGACAGCGCAAAAGCCCTCAAGAGGGCCCCAAGAAGAGCCCAAGACGGCCCAAGGCCGAAGATGGCCCAGGAAGGCCCGAAAGCTCGGACACCACCTGGTCCGATGACTCGCTTGGGGCACGCGTGGCCCCATAGCTTGGCCAAGCTCAAACCCAACTTTCGGCCACGCAGGCGCTTCCAAAACGGCATGGGGGCGGCGGTGATTCGCCGTAGGCGTCTTCGATAACGCCAAAGTCTCAACATGCGCTGATGGCTCCTATCCGCACCCGCATGATGTTCCCAGATGCGCTAAGGCAGCGCCGAGACGCACCGACGCGACTCTGATGTCCCATTCTGATAGAGAGGGGGCCGGCCGCAGGGGGCGAAGCCCTTACGGATAATGTTTGGGTAAAGACCCATCCACGGGATATACGAAGCCAATCTCAGTCAGGATGTAGGGCCTGTGTGCGAATTCGAGCTCCCGCCCAGCGATCGCGCCACTGACAGTGGCGGCGGTGCAAGAGGCCCAGCCGGCATCTTTCTCGGGAACGCCGTCTTCAACGCCGTAAGAGAATCCGTGTCCTACGGCGCACCACCAGGACGTGCCCATGCAGACGTTCATGAGCTTCGTCATCGGCACGTTCGCCGCTGTCTAGGCCCCGCGGCAACCCGTCTCCATCATCTCGAGGCTGGCGTGCACTGCCACACACGCGTGGACGTGGGCGCAAGCGCGCAACCGTTCCCTGGAGTTCTCTGGATTTACGTCGGGTAATACGCACCTGCGTCGATTTATGTGGACTTGCATCAGACTTATACCCAGACATCCGGCTGTTCCAACTTTTTCGATGCGCGGGCCCTGGAGGTCTGGACCACTTCACTAGGGCCAGTTCTGCGCCCGGATTCGTTTTTTGGCGGCCCCGAGGCCCTGCGAGGGCCCTCGGAGGTCGAAATCAGCCACAAACCGCCCGCTCCAACTTTTGTTGGAGCGTCGGATCTCCGGGCATGCATTTCCGTCGACTTCCCCTGGCCACTGCATGCCGATAGGAGGACAATCGTTGAGCCTTTCGGGGGCAGGGTAGGATGAGGATGAGGATGAGGAGGAGGAGGAAGAGGAGGAGGAGGAGGAGGTGGAGGCGGAGGAGGAGGAGAAGGAGGAGAGGGAGGAGGAGGAGGAGAAGGAGGAAGAGGAGGGGGAGGGGGAGGGGGAGGGAGGATGGGGGGGGGAGCGGTCGCGAAGGCAGGCCGAGGCAAGGGGCCGGCCCGCCGAGGAGGCGCCCCCCCCGGTGGCCCGACAGACAGGCCACCGGCGGGTGGGGCACCCACCGGACCCACGGAGCGGAACGGCAGCCGGCGCAAGCGATGGGCCCAGAGATCCATCCAACGCATTGAAAAAACTAGACGGACATTTTTCGCTGCTTTTGGCCTCTCGGGGCCCTCGCCGGGCCCCGGGACCGTCAAAAAACAACTCAGGACGAAAAACCGGTCCCGGGGAAAGGGTCGGGACTTCCGGGAACCCCGTATTGAAAAAAATCACGACATCCGATCTCTGGGGATGGTCTACGAAAACAGGACGACCTCCGCATCCCCCAACCGCTGGCTCAGGAGCCAATGCAGAGCGCAGGTGGCGGCTAGAAGCTCCCAGGTGGCGACTTGATTCTTTTGAGAGTGCGCCCGCTGCCAGACAGCACTGGGCACAACAGCCGCTGCAAACGACCACCGATTGGGCAGGCAAGTGGCCGCTCCGTGGGAGCGCAAGGCTCCGCGAGTGAGCTGCCCGGAGGGCCGAGGCCCGCTCACACGTAGATGCAAGCGCCCTTCGGAGGCGCTTGCATCTACGTGTGAGCGCTCACTCGCGGATCTCGGCCTCACACGAGGCCGAGATCCGCGAGTGAGCTGCCCGGAGGGCCGAGGTCCCACACCTCTGACTTCGCAAACGGTGTCCAATCGTCGCAACCAGCGGCTGCACTGGAGGCACCCACCGGACCCACGGCGTACAGGGACAACTGATAGTGAGGAGGCGCGATGCAGCCGAACATGTGATCAAGAAATTATCGTTTCAAAATCAAGCCCACCATCCCGGAGGTTTCTAAAAAAAGACCTGGGCCAATTTCTGCCGTTCACGCTGTCGGGGTGAGCGTGCTCAAGAAGCTGGGCCAGCTTTCCCGCAGTTGCTTAAGAAACGCTGGCTCAGCTTTTCGGGGGGAGGTTTCTTGATCAGATGCTCGACCGTAGTAAGGATGCGCGATAAGGATGCAAGCCCCTTGGACGCTCATGCCGAAACTTGTCGAGCGCGGTGGGCCATCGAAAGCATCCGAAGGTGGACCGAAGAAGCAAAGGTGCGTGGGTACGTAGTTGCCCTCGGGAAGGTCATACATCCTTGCCATCGGTTTCGACTCTAAGCCACCAGCGAGTGGGGCATCCACCGGACCCACGGCGTAGGGGCGCCGCACAGGCAGCCCTTGAGCTGCGCTTCGGAGGGGGCCACAGAAGACGTGCCATGCCCCATGCGGTGCGGCCCGAGTCAGGAGAGCGCTGCTGTCATGACTGTCATGAGCGCCAGGCATCATGCTCCTTCTCCTCCTCGCTCCCCTTCAGCCCGCCGGCTTGATTTTGCCAATGCGCGGCCCCAGAGGTCCGGACCCCTCTCCTGGGGACAGCTTTTCGCCCCAGACCCACGACTGATGGGCCCGGGGCCCGCAAAAGGCACCCGAGGACCGAGACCGAGAGCCAGCACAGCACTTGGTCGGCGGCGCCTGGGATCCAAGCGGCGGCCAAGTGGCAGGGCTGCTGCGGAGCGAAGGGGGCACAACGGCGGAAGGAGAGGCGGGAGGGAAGGTTGACTGTTCGTAAGAGTGACCCTGGGTAATAGTGACTTTTGGTGCGCGGACTAATTAGGGGGGGCAACGTGGCCAAATCCAGGCGCGCCGACAGCCGCTATTGCGTCGCGCTGAGCGATCGGGGGACCCAGATGAGCCCGCACCGAAGGTCACTCCGGCGAAAGGTCACTCTTACGCGTCATCGAGAAGGGGGGAGGGGGCGCCCTCAGAGCGTGAAGCAAAACACGCCAGCGGACAACAACCACATCGTCGGGGATCTGGGCCTGCCCGCCGGCCTCGCGCCCGAGTCCGCGGGCCTCAGCTGCCCCAGCACGACACACGCAGCCCGTGGCGTGCGGACACGAAGCTCAACACGCAGACCGAAAACGTTGCTCTGGCGCGAAGCATTCGCCAAGGCGTGGGTCAGCACGCGCCAGGCCAACGCGCAGCGTGCTCAACCTGGACGCTTCGAACTCGGTGCGGCAGGTTCGTGTCGTGCCGCCTTCGGCGTCGGTTTGTGACACCGCGGGGATCGTAGAACGTAGAACCTTGCGCGATCGGCCGTTTTCGAAACGCCGGATCGTTCAACGTCGACCGATTCTGGGTCGCCGGCGGCGTTCAACTTTGAACGCCGGCGGCGGGGTCGTCGCCTGTCGACACGACGCGAACCCACCGTGCGACATTCGAGTCTTGAGGCTTGAGGATGTTCTGCGGGGTCGAGGAAGAGGGCGACCGCAACACCTCACGAGTATAGACCCCAGGAACGAAAGAAAAAAAACAAACAAGCCGCACGTGTCGCGTCTCAATTCGGGCAGCTGCGCCGCGGGCCCGCCCCCCGGCGTGCCCGGCGCGGCGGGCCCATCCTCCAGCGACGCCACCCCGTAGCGCCACGCCGCGGGGCTGCGGCCCAGGCCCTGCGCGGAGGGCGCGCGCGAGGGGAGGGCTGCGGCTTCGGCCTCGCGCTGCGGCTGCTCGGGCTCGGGCTGCTGCGCGGCCTCGGGCTCGGGCTGAGGCCTCGGGCTCGGGCCGCTGCGCGGCGACGGGCTCGGGCTGCTGCGGCTCGGGATCGGGCTCGGGCTCGGGCTGCGGCTCGGGCTCGGGCTGCTGGGGCTTGGCGTCTGGCTTTGGGTCCAGGCTCGGGCCGGGCGGCGTCCAGATCGGGCAATGCTGCAAAGAGGGGCCGTCGCCACCCAGAGGGTCCAGCAGGGCCGGAGAACAATCTTGGGCAACTTCGAGCGTTCTGGGAGGTCCTGGGGGTCCCCGGAGGTCCTTCAGGAGTCGTCGGTCGTCTTCCTCGAAGAGGTGGCGACCCTCCCAGTGGTGACCCCCTGTGGCATTGCCTCGTCAGAGGACGCGGAACAGCCCAGCCGTGCTGCTCGCGATACAGGCCTGCAAGATGGCCCGAAGAGTGCCTCCAAGGGCCCCCAGGAGAGCCCCACGAGGGAGGTGCTGGGACCACTCGGCGCGCAGATGCCCAAGCCCCGCCGCGTCGTGAAGGATTGGCGACGGACTATCGGTCTCACAATCGATCTGACTATCGATCTCGCGATCGATCTACCTATAGATCGCACGAGCGATCTCACGATCGGTCTCACTATCGATCTCCCGAAATCGACTTCACTATCGGCCTTACTATCGTCCTCACTATCGATCCCACTTTCGATCTTACTCTCGATCCTACAATTGATCTCAATGTCCATATCACAATTTTTCAAACCTTCAACCCTCCACTGATTGCGGTTTTTCTCTGGTGTAATTGGGGTTTTCTCCGGTATAATGAAACCGATCGCGAGATCGATAGAAGTGGGTAATGAGATCGAGGGTGAGACCGACCGATAAGGAGATCGACCAAGAACCGTGGAGCCTGGAAACCTGGGAACCCCCGCCGCCCAACGAAATCGACCTAAACCCCAGAACCGGGAATCCGGGAACCCGGAACCGGGAACTGGGGAACAAAAAGCACCATACGCATAGATGTATGTGTAGATGCAAGCCCGCCAACGTGCCTTCGACACGTCGTGGAGTGCCCCAGGACTCATGCAGCTCTGCCAGGTAGAGGGCTTGCGGTTCTTAAAGGGCCCAAGCTCCGAATTTCCCACGCGGTCCCGGGCGCTACTGCGCCCTGCCGGGATGTGTCGCCTGAGCGTTGGGACGCCAAGAAAGACCCAAGGCGGGCCAAGAGGACCCTGAGAGGCCCCCCAAACGGCCGAAGTGGACCCGAGTCGTCGAACGATCGATCCAAGACGCCCAAGTTGGCCGCCAGACGGTCGAAGATTCACCCAAGACGCCCCGAGAGGCCTCCCAAAAAGCAAGCATCATTGTTTTCCTCAGGTTTTGGATTTTGGCGTTCTTGCCTTTTCGGCTTTCCAACGCCCCCAAGATCGCCCCAAGACGGCCAAAGAGGTCTCCAAGAGGGTCCCAAAACGGCCCAAGATGGCTTCAAAATGGCCCAAGAGGCGCCCAAGACGGCCCAAGAGGCCCTCAAGACGGTTCCAAGAGGGAGCCCGGACGGGGAACCCAACTGGACATTTCGAGCTCCAGGTCCTGGGAAGACTTCGCCTCCAAGAGGCCGCCAAGAGCTCCCCAAGAGGCCCTTTTGGAAGCCCTAAGAGGCCCCCAAGAAGCTCCCCAAAGGACCCCAGAGGCGGCTCCCAAGAAATCCCCCAAACTTCCCCCAAGAGGCCCCTGCGCTCCCAAGAGACCCCAAGAAACATCCCTGAGGACTCTGACCCGGAACCAAGGCACAGAGGCGCGATAGCCCGAAGGTCACTCTCTCTCTCTCTATACATATGTATACACATACCTATCGATACACGCACACGTGTCTTCAAACTGGTACAAACAACTATCTATGGCTACTGTCATACGTACATGTGTACAGGCACACATTTTCATAGATGCATACACCGATGTGTGTATATATGTATGTGTAGCGTGAGATGGTGTAAGAGTTGTATATTATGCAATATAATCAGAAGGAGAGACAGAGAAAAAGAGAGGGAGAGAGAACGAGAGAGAAAGAAAGAGACGGAAACAGATATATATATATATATATAGAGAGAGAGAGAGAGAGAGAGAGAGAGAGAGAGAAGGAGAGATAACAACAGATCTTGAGACGGCGGGCCCGCGTCACTACCAAGTTTCTTCGTCGCCTTTTCCTCCATTTCCTTCTGAACGACCCGCACCGTGGCACCGCCAGACATGTTCGTAGGTTGGGCCCGGTGTTTCGCGTGAGACTTCCTCGCGCATTAATTTGCAGAAGCTGATACACCCACGGCTGCAAGGATGGAGGTCAGGTTGTTTTCAATCAGTGGACCCTGTTGGAACGCCGCGCACATTTGTTTAGCACATCCAGCAATTAAAGGGTTTAACGGCTGGTGGACTTTCGCAATCGGTTCTCGCCGTAGCGCCGCGCGCAGTCGTTGTACTGTTTCAAGCGGTTACGCGTTTTTGAAATAGTGCGGCAATCGCCTCAGTGACACACGCATTCATGCTTGAAAGCGATTTAGCAACTTCCATCACATAAGAATATTGACATCGCTTCGTTTAAAATTTCTGATTTCTCGTGAACCGTCCTCAATTTTACTTCCCGAGAAGCCAAATCGTGAACAGTTGCCCGTATGGAGGGCGCCTCCTTTTGAACATGGAGCTCTCGCTTGAGACTTCCGAAAGAGCGCGTTTCACGGGCGCTTGCCTTGGGAACATTCGGCGGCGCGTTTCGAACCGGGAGGGGCCCTCCCCCCCACTACTCGGCGCCGCCGATCAGAACCAGGGGGACTCCCCTCCCCCCTAACCCCCCACCCCCCCCCCACCCCCCCCACTGGCGCCACCGCTGGGGGCGGCCAGCAGCGCCGACGGCAGACGCAGCGACGATGACCAGAGAGAGCCCAAGGGGCGGGGGGAGTTCCAAACCCGCCCCCCCCCAGCGCCGGCGCTGGCAGCGGCCAGCAGCGCCGACGGCGGGAACGCAGCGACGATGATCAGAGACAGGCCGCAGAGGGGAAACACAAATCGCGATATCCACCACCACAAGAACCACCACCACAACCAACCACAACACCACCACAACCACCGCCACAACCACCACCACTAAAACCACCACCACTGCCCACCACCACCACCACCTGACCCAAAGCCAAAACACGGTGGCGGGAAGACCCGAAGGCCACACCACCACCACAAACCACCACACCACCACCACCGCCACAATTACCACCACCATCACCACCAACACAACCACCCCAACCCAGCACCACCATCACCACCACCATCACCACAAACAACTTCACCACCACCACCACCGAAAACGCCACTACCACCAGCACCACCACAACCCACCACAACAACCCAACCACGACCACCGCCACCACCTCCACAAACCACAACAGACCACCACCCACGACCATCACCACCACTGCCACCACCACCACCACCACCACCACCACCACCACCACCACCTCCACAACCCACCACCACCACCGCCACCACCACAAACCACCACACCACCACCACCACAACCATCTCCACAACCACCCACCATCCATCACACCAGCACCACCAGCACCACCACCAGCAGCATTACCACCACCACCACCAACGCCACAACCCACAACCACCTCCACAAACCACCACGCCACCACGACCACCGCCACCACCTCTACCACCACCACCACCACATTCTTCCACACCACCAGAACAAACCACCACAGCCACCACCACCACCACAACAACCCACTACCACCCACCACACCCACATCAACCCACCACCACCACCACATTCTACCACACCACCACCACCACCGCCACAACCACCACCACCACTACCAGCAGCACAACCGACCACCACCACCACCACCACGAACCACCACACCACCACCACCACCACCACCGCAAACCACCACACCACCAACACCGCCACCACCACTACCTCACCACCAGAACACCTTACCACCACCACCGCCACCACAAACCACCACACCACCACCACCACCGCCACCACCACCCCCAGCACCACCTCCACAACCCACCACCACCACAGCCACCACCACCACAAACCACCACACCACAACCTCCACCACCACCGCCACCACCACCACCACCACAACCCACCACCACCAACCACCACCACAAACTACCACACCACAACCACCACCAACCACCACCACAATCACCACCACCACCACTACCACCACAACCCACCACCACCACCACCGTCACCACCACAACCTGCCACCACAACCACAACAACCACCACCACCACCAACCACCACGCCACCACCACCACCACCGCCACATCCACCACCACCACCACCACCACCACCACCACAACCACCACCACCACCACCACCACACCACCACCCACCACCCCACCACCACCACCACCACCACCACCACCACCACCACCACCACCACCACCCCAGCCCATCACCACCACCACCACCACCACCACCTCAGAGAGGCCCCAAGAGGCGCCCAAGAGGCGCGCAGGAGGCTTCACAAATGCCCTTCAGAGGCCCCCGAGAGCCCTCCGAGGAGACCCCAGGAGGCATTCATTAGGACTCTGACCTAAAAACAAGGTGCGGTGGCGGAGCGTCGTCGTCGTCGTCATCGTCGTCGCCGTCGTCGCCGTCGTCCTCGTCGACGCTCCCCGCCGCTGCTAGCCGCCGCAGGCGCCGGCGGCCGGCCCAGAAAAGGGAAATCGTCGTCTTCATCCATGCTCCCCGCAGCCGCCGCCAGCCGCCGCCGACGCCGGCGCTGGCCCGAGGAGAGGAAGAGAGGAGAAGTAGGGGGGGAGGGTGTGTGGGGGGGTTCGAACCCCCGTCACGGGAGAAGGGGGGGGGGTTCGAACCCTCAACCCCCCCCTCAATCCAAGGGGGGGGGTTCCGGTTCCAACCCCCCCCCTCCAAGCGCCCACAGAACGCGCTCTTCCAGACTTCCACGCGCTTTGATCCAGAACTACTGTCCAACACTTACACGGATGGAGGGCATTTTCGTTTCCAAACGGGGCTGTCGCTGCACACTTCCCTGATTTTTTCTTGCGGTTCTTATCATCGAACTTCCTTGAACCTCATCCTCGAACTTCCTTGAACTTCCTTTCTCGATCTTATTATCACCGGTCCTTATCATCGAACTTCTTTTCCTGTACACGTCCTTGAACTTTATCGTCCTACCTTTTTGCGGTTCTTTTAGCTAGAACACTGGAGGGTGGATCCTTTACAGAACGGGGTCTCGCCTGAGTGGCAGGCCCACTCGGCGCTCGTTATTCAAGGGGCGCTTCCCGCAGTGGGAATACTCGTGGTGGACTGTGCGAGAGAGACCTGGGACGGGATGGTGTGTTGCAGCATCGTTGGCGCATCCTGGGTTTACCCTGGTCCCCCGCCTGCTCCTTCTGCATAGCCGGCCGCCCCCCTCCCTCTCCTCCTCTGCTTCCCGATCCTACTCCTCCTCGACCCTGTCTCTCAAAGGAGGGTGACTTGAAACAACGGCCGCTCAACATCGGTCCCCGGACCCCTCAGGGGATCCAAACGCACCCAATCTTCCGAGCTGCGTCCAGCCGTGGCGACGAGAGGGCCCCGCGAAGGCCAACTGCCGTTGTCGCAACTCGCCCTCCTCTGATCCTCGTCCCCGTGCTCCACCTTGGCCCCCAAGGTCGGTGGTTCAAAGATGGGGTCCTGAGGGATGGGGTCCCGAGGACGAGGTGCCTCAACCTATGTCAATCCACCCTTGTATCCCTTCCTTTCCTTAAGACCACATCCCTCAGGTCCCCATCTTTCAGCCACGGACAAGGCTCCTTCAGCTGCGGGAAGATATACCACATCCAGTGGCTCCGCTTCTGGCCGTCCCGCAGCTCCGCCAGCACGGTGTCGTACTGGGCCTGCGCGTCCAAGAAGCGCTGCAGCTCGTGCGGATCCGCCTCCGCCTCGCTCGGGTCATCGCCGCAGGCGCCAAAGGCGCGCGCGCAGCACGCGCGCAGCACGCGAAGGGCGCACCGCGCGCGCGCGCGCTCACGCACGCGCACATTAGAGGACGAAGGATCGGCACAAACATAAACGTTCGGAACTACGTTTATGCTTATATCCTTTTTACTCCAGCACACGCGCACGTGCGCACCGATACCAAACTTATAATCCGCGGCCCTAGAGGTCCGACTGCTTCCGCAGGGGTAACTTTTTGTCCTGGATCTATTTCTGAAGGCCCCAGGGCCCGATAATGGCCCACGAGGTCCGAAATCGTGATCGTCGGTTGAATCTATAAGATCGTCGAACATCTGTCTATAAGATCGTCGAACATCTGGACTTTCGGGTCAAAACTCGGGTTGCTGGCGGCCGTCGGGGACGATCCAGGCACCCCAGGCACGATCTCGGCGAGGCACGGCTGCCGGAAATCGTCCCGCGGCTGGAACCTGTGGCCACCGACGAAAACGTCCGAACACATCGATCCCCGGACCTCCGACGTCATGCTTTTCCGCATCGTGAAAATGGGCGCCCAGAGGTCTAGACCCCTTCCTGGGGACCGGCTTTTCATCCTGAGCCGTTTTCCGACAGCCCCGAAGTCTGGCAAAGGCCTCCAGAAACCGAAAACAACGAAACATCTCCCGTCAAGACTTTTTTTCACGACGCGAGCCCAGACATCCGACGTCTTGACTTTTTCGAGACACGGGCTCCGACCTCTCGACCGCTTCCCCTGAACCAATTTTGCATTCCGTGTAATTGTTTGACGGCTCCGAGGCCCGGTCAGGGTCCTGGGAGGCCGACCACGATGAAAAACCTCCGTCATGTTCTTTCGAGACGCTCGATGTCGGGGAGGGGGTTTGGATCTCCAGGAAGAGCGATGGGGGTCTGGGACCAGGACTTCTCGTCAAGGGCTTGAGGACTTCTGCCGTCCCTCGACTCGCGCTGGGGCGCCCACGATTTGCTCAACCTTTCCCTGGAGACGTTTGGATTTATCTCGATTTACATTTACCAAGATCTAGACTCAACTTGATTTATCTGTATTTGTCTTGTTTTATCCTGCTTGACCCCCACGAGCCGATCGGCGAAATGTCGTCAAGCCCTCAAGGGACGTTCCTATACCTTTCGCAATGGCGGCCGTTACCGGCCTCGGCCGCCCCCACCCCACCATTTCATCCAGGTGATCTCGCGATTCGTGCTGACCTCCGAACTGTCTTTGGTGACTCCCAAACATTCCCAGACGGCGTGGCGCGAATCGTGACGCTACCGGCCCCATCCTCATCCCCCCCTCCCTGGGAACGCCGGTTATCGCCGGGGAATCCCACCAGCCCTCTGGGCGCAGGTGGTCTAGAACGTTTCCTTTTCCAGCCTCCTTCCTTTCCCTGCTCGGGAGGTTCACCTCCCCCCCCTCCCTGGGTTTGGACGGGCTCCCCCGCGAGGGGTTAAAGCGTCCAAGATGGCCCAAGATAGCTTCACGAGGGCTTTAGCTAGCCCAAGATGGCCTCCAAGATCGCCCAAGATACCTCAAGACGGCTCAAGATAGCCTCCGACACGCATCCAAGAGGCCTCAAGACGGCCCCCAAACGGTTTCAAGTGCCCTCCGAGCCCTCCAAGGACCCCTCCAAGAGGCCACAATGGGTTCAAAACTCAAGGAAAAAAATGTGTTTTGCCGAGGCGTCAAGATGGCCCCAAGATGGCCCAACATAGCCCCACGAGAGGCCCAAGAGGGCCCCAAGACGGCCCCAAGAGCGCCCCAAGAGCGGTTCAAGAGGGCCCCAAGACGACCCTTTTGAGCCTCCGAGGGGGGGGCCTAACTTTAAGACCCCGTTCTTTCTGAGCGATGGGGTCCAAGACGGCCCCATGAGGCCTCCCAGACCCCCCCAAAGAGCCCAAGAGGGCTCCAAGACCCCTCAAAAAAGCCCCAAGACCCAAGAAGGCGCCCCCAGAGAATCCAAACAGGACCCCAAGATGGCGCCCAAATGGCATCACGAGTCTTCGAAGAACCCCTCACCACGACATATGCCCAAAACCCGACTTCTCGTCCTCCTTGTCATCGTCCGTTCCTTTCTTGCTTCTTCCCTGCCGCCTCCCTGCTCCTCTTCATCCTCCTCGCGCCGCGCTCCTCCTGCTCCTCCTTCTCATTCTCTTCCTCCTTTTATGCTGTTCCTCCTCCTCCTCCTCCTCTTCCTCCTCCTCCTCCTCCTCCCTTTCCTCCTCCTCGTACTCCTCCTCTTGCCCCCAATATGGCCCCAGGCATTACCAGCAGCAGCAGCACCACCACTTCCTCCAAGATGGCTCCAAGAGGGCAACAAAACACCACAAGCAGCAACACCAGCAGCATCACCACCACCGCCACCACCACCATCACCACCACCAGCCGCCGCGCGCGAGAGTTTAAGAACAACTTCAGTGCGGGAGCAGAGATCAACGATGCGTACGGGGATGCCATGCTCAACTGTGCGACAAGGGCGACGAATAATATATACATTCACCTGCGCCAGAGACGCTTACCACAGAGAACACCCCGACGTATCTTGCACTGGCTTCTGTCTTAAATTTCGCCGCGGGAAGCTATTTGTGATCCTGGTTTCTCATGGCCCAGGGTGGATACAGCCACCTGCGCTAGAGACGCTTACCACGAGGAACACCACGTCGTACTTTGCACTGATTTCCATCTTAAACTTCGATGTGGAAAGCTATGTGTGATTCTTGTTTTTCTGAAGACGGCCGCGCAACTGCATGCTTCCATCCGTCCCTGATTTACCAACTCCCCTGCTGATCGTTTCCGGATGGGCTGGTGGGGATACTTTGATCGCGAGCGCAAGCGGAAGGGCCGCGCGCCGTCCAAAGCTACAGCTAACCAGCAGGAGCCTAAATTGCACACCAGAGAGGGGGAAGAAAGACGGCAGGTTTTAAACTGGTGGGGATACTTTTTGGTCAACAGGCTCGCGAGGCGGGTCGAAAGCCGTCCGAACACTTGTCGGGCCGCGACTCCTGGTGGGGATACTTTTTTTCGGTCGCGTCCGCCAGTGAAAGCGCAGGCGGAGTCAGAAGCGTTCCGGGACACGGTAACGGCCTAATTAACTACAGAACGCGCCGCAGGCCGGCCGGCCCACTCACCAAGCAGCAGCGGGGCTGCGCGGGAAAACTGACGGGCTGAGGGCATCCAGGGAAGCTCAGGCACGTGCAGCCTAGCAACATGCCAGGAAATTCGGTGTATGCCGTGAGGCATAACCCACGCAGACAGCGCGAGGACGTGTGCGCAGATGCCTGCGAGTCCCACGTGCCTGGTAGGCGCTCAGGCGAGGTGAACGATGGACGAGTCGCCAGTGGGGCGCCAGGCCCAGGGCCGTCCCAACGGCGTATGCAAGCTAGGAGGGCTGAGCTGCCGAGGTAACGTCGCAAACCTGCCTGGTGGATGGGATGGGTCCAGGGGAGCTGCCGCGACTGCGAAAGGCTGAACCACTCCGAAGTGTCCACGGGCTCCACGGCTCACCATCCCGTGCACGTGGGGCGCCCACGATTTACTCCGAATTTCCCTGGAGACATTTGGATTTTCCTGGGTGTGCCAGGATTAAGCTCGATCTATCTGCCTTTGACTTCATTATTCTGGCTTCATCTCCACAGGTCGATCGGCGAAAAACGTTACGCCCCAATCCGCTCAAAGTCGGTCCCAGGACCTCTCCCAAGGTCCATCTGGTGCAGTTTTCCGACGCGGATGCATTTTTCACTGTCCCGGGGCCCGAAAACAGCCCCTGGAGGCCGAAAAAAGCAAAACACATTCCCGAACCCAGACCCTCGAACCTGCCCCTTCCTGCTGGTCGGAACCCAATGCTGGGCCACCTCAGACCCCCAGACCCGGCGGCGAGCCCGGGGGGGAAGTCCAAAGGAGCAGGCCTTCTCAGGCCGACACTTCTGGAAGAAGCTGTCTGGCGAGCGTTGCCGAACATCGGGCCCCCGCTTCGGGCAACGATGGCTCCACGCTGTTTGGCAACGCCGGCTCTGGGCAGCCTGTGCCGCCCGGAGAGGGAGGGAGGGAGGGAGGGAGGGAGGGAGGGAGGGAGGGAGGGAGGGAGGGAGGAGGGAGGGAGGAGGAGGAGGAGGAGGAGAGGAGGAGGAGGAGGAGGAGGTGGAAGGCGAGGAGAAGGCGGTGGGGCTTCTCAGTTGCCTCCCTGTCTCCCGAAGAGTTTCCTGCGTCTTCGTGGAAAGCCCAAAACACTTCGCAGGAGGCCCGACGCCTTCCGAGCCTCCTGAAAAGGCCCGCCCCGTCCCACTTCCCCCCAGCGCGCCGCCGACAGACGGCCCCGACGAGGGGCAACGCGCGCGCACGCGCCCGCTCCTCTCAGACGCGGCCAGGACGAGGAGAACATCGGGTGAGGACACATTGAGAATCGCCTCCTTCTTCTCCTCCTCCACCTCCTCCTCCTCCTCCTCCTTCTCCTCTTCCTCCTCCCCCTCCTCCTCCTCCTCTTCCTCCTCCTCCTCCTCCTCCTCTTCCTCCTCCTCCTCCGCCTCCGCCTCCTCCTCCTCCTCCTCCTTCTCCTCTTCCACCTCCTCCTCCTCCTCCCTCCACCGCGCGGCCCATGTCCCGAGTCTGTGGCAGGGCAGGCAAGGGAGGGAGGGAGAAGGAGAAGGAGGAGGAGGAGGAGGAGGAGGAGGAGGAGGAGGAAGAAGAGGAGGGGGAGGAGGAGAAGGAGGAAGACAAGGGGGAGGAGGCGAAGGAGGAGGAGAAGGAGGAGGAGGAGTATCCAGAAGTACCCATGAAAGGACGAGCGTCCCAAACAAACAAACAGAGTTGACGGAAGTCTGATCCGAGGACGAGTCCCCGCGATGGGGCACGCGCGTAGGCGGGCGCGCGCGCGCGGGGCAGTCCTCGGCGTCTCAGGGTCGCTGCTGCACTTGCCTCCGAGCCGTCTCCAAACAGGTAGGGTGGCTCCTGACCTGGAAGAACACAAAACTCAGAAAACCGAGAGGTGCCATGATACGTGTTGGGAGGGGTCGAGAGAGGGTCCTCGAAGGAGGGGCAGGGGAGGTCTCTCGACGGCACTCCTCTCAGCTACAAGGACGGGTCCGACTCCCACTGGGCCGCTGCCTGTGCAACCAACTCCTCAGTGGTGTCAAAGTCAGTGTGGTCCCTGTTGGTCTGGCGTTACCATTTTCTGTGCAACGATGTCTCAGGCGCTCTCCTGCACACTGGACAATCTACGTCGATGGTGTAGCCTGCGCCAGCTTGACGCTGGCGCGGCCACTGACCTCCAGCGGCGACGCACAAATCCAAGCCCCAAAGGTCCGCCTCCTCCAAGGTCTCGAATCGCCGCAGCGTCTGCTGGAGCGGAATTAGGTCAGCTCCACTTTTCGAATAGTCTCCACTCTCGTGCTCGCCAGTTCCCTGCCACTGGCGCGCGCGAACATCCGACGCAAATTCAGCTAAGAGGTCGGAGTGCTCAGAAACCGCATAAAGATCAAACTTTTGGTCCCCCAGCCGAAGGAACCTCCATGTGTGGTCCGCATGGGCAGGCCGTTCCCAGAGATCGGGCTCCTTGGAGTCCCACCCAGCTTCGAGAAAAACGGCCTGGATGGCCGCAGTGGGGCCTCGGATGCCTCTCCAGAGGGGCTTACCCACAGAGACCAGCGGGTTTCTGACAACATTCCACGAGCGACGGGTCCTAGCTTGCAGCGCGGGAAGGCGCTTCCAAAGTTGAAGCAGCGCATCGACGAGCCGGCGGCGGACCTCGAGGCCAGGGTCGATGTCTCCCAGCATACTCAGCAGGACCGCGGTTAAGGTCTTGCCTCTTCCTGTGCCAGTGACAGCGTGGGCAGCTTGACACCGCGACGCCAGGACCTGACTCGGTGGCATACCCAAGCATTGATTGCTTAGCTGGCCTGAGGCAAAGCTCTAGTCCGGCAAGCTCCCTGAGAAACACTTCTCAGTCCAGAAAGACGTCTCACCTTAAGAGACCTAGAAAGCCTACCACAAGCTTTCGCCATGCGCTGCTGTGCTTTCTTCGTAGACTTGAAGCGGCCAGCAGCAGTGTGTACCCCGATGTCGACGCCTGAGGAACGATGGGCGGCAAGCATTCCTTGGGCTCTGAAAATCTTCGCACCGCGTTTGCCTAGCTCAGGAGACGTGGCTAAGGCCAGGGTCTTGTCCGAAACCATCAACCTTCTCCTTGGGAAGCCTTCTGAAAACGCCCCAGCAATCTCAGTCATCTCCGAAACCAGACTCCTGGGTGCCCCCGGGCCTGCCTACGGTGCCGTCCACGAAGGTCCAAAGGGGGGCCTGCGGGGCCCTCCTGCGAGCTGCCTCCAGAACAGAATGCAAGAACACTCTTCCGAGACACGCTCCGCGCGACGAGCCCGCCACGATGGGGCGGCCAGGGCAGAGCGGGTCGCTGATGACCGAGCCCTCCTCCAGAATGCGCGGGGGCATGTTGCCTGACACCAGGTCTTCCAACTTGACTTTCGGAGCGATGCTGGTGCGGCCGTGGGCACCATAAGAGGCCAGCTTTTGAGCCAGCTCCGCGAGCTGCAAGTCCATGGACTCGAGCGCGGCTCGTAGGTTGCTGATGTGCTTCTCGTGGTCCTCCATCTGCTGGACCCACTTGTCATGTTTGTCCAACTCTTTGGGCAATCGCTGCAGCAGCTTGTCACGCTCACGCCTGGACTCCGCAAATTGTTGTTCCATGGGCTTCTCGTGCACTGGGGGAACGGGTCGCGAGAGAGCGGCAATGCGGCCTTGGACCCGAGTGGCCAGACTCTTGTCCCCAGTCTTATTGGCAGTGCTGAGCAGGCTGTTCAGTTCGGCACTGTCGAGCCCGTCCAGAACTGTCCAAGAAAGAGCAGGAGCACTAACCTGGTGACCCTTCGGCAAGAGGCCCGCAGGGCGTGGCTGCCGTGGCTCCTGGCTGTCGTCGGTGCCCTTCGACCAGGACCATTGCTCTCGAGACTGGTACCACGGCGATGGCAGGGTCCATCCTGGCTCTGGGGTGCGGACCGAGTGCAGTGCTTGCACCGCTGCCGATGATCCTCATTGCGCGAGCAGCCACATTACCCACAGCGCCACGTGGGCCCTGCCGGCGGCGGCCTGGCAAGCTTCCTTCGAATGATAGTTGGCTTCTTCTTGGACGCCCTCGCCTCATCCTTCTTCCAAGGAGCTGCGACCAAAGCATCTTGTGCCATGAGAACGAGTGGAGACGCCAACCCCTGGCCAATGAAGCTCTTGTTCGATACTCCTTCAATGGGAACTCAAGCCTGCCGCAGGGCTGCGGACAAGCTTGAAGCCTCGCGGCAAGGTTTCGAATTCGAGCCAAACTGGCTACGGAGGAGGAGAAGGAGAAGGAGGGAGGGAGGGAGGGAGTGAGGGAGGAATGAATGAATGACTGAATGTATGGATGGATGAATGCAAGTATGAATGAATGAACGAATGAATGCATGAATGAGTGAACGAATGAATGCATGAATGAATGAGTAAATGAATGAATGATTAAATGAATCCACTTCATGGTCCAATGTGTCTCTGCTGACCTACCATGCTCTGTACCGTGCGTGAGAGTGCGGAGGAGGAGGAGGCGGGGGATACTGATGATGATGCTGATGATGATGACGAGGAGGAGGATGGGGGAGGAGGAGGAGGAGGACGACGAGGGGAGGGAGGGAGGGAGTGAGGAATGAATGAATTAACGCACGAATGAATTAATGAGTTAATGAATGAAAATATGAATGAATGAACGAATGACTGAATGAATGACTGAATGAATGAATGAATGAATGAATGCACTTCATGGTCCAGCGTGTCTCTACTGATCTACCATGCTCTGTAATGTGCGCTAGAGTACCGAGGAGGAGGATGAGAAGGAGGAGGAGGAGGAGGAGGCGGAGGGGATGGAGGAGAAGGAGGAGGAGGAGGAGGGGATGAGGAGGAGGAAGATAATGATGATGATGATGATGATGATGATGATGATGAGAGGAGGAGGAGAAGGAGGAGGGAGGAGGAGGAGGAAGAGAAGGAGGAGGAGGAGGAGGAGGAGGAGGAGAAGGGGGAGGAAGAGGAGGGAGGAGGGGGACGCGGACGAGGATGAGGACGATGATGAGAAGGAGGAGGAGGAGGAGGAAGAGGAGGAGGAGGAAGCTCGTCCCAGCCCAGTCCGCTCCTCGCTACAGGCTGCCGCCGCAGCGCCGCACCGCCGCTGTCGCCAGCAGCCCCGGCCGCCGAGCGCATGCGCTCGGCAAGTGGCGGGCCGGGGCAGCCGCGGCCGGCCAGCGGCGAGGAGGGCCGCTGCGGCAACGCCTAGCAGGGGCCTCATTCCTCCTCCCCCCTGCCTCCTCCTCCTCCCTCCCTCCTGCCTCCTCCTCCTCCGCCTTCTCCTCCTCCTCCTCATCCTCCTCCTCCCCCTCCTCCTCCTCCTCGCACATACTTCCCTCCTCCTCCTCCTCCTTTTCCTCCTCCTTCTCCCCTTCGTCCTCCTCCTCCTCCTCCTCGTCCTCCTCCTCTTCCTCCTCCCTCCCCCTTCCTCCCTCCTCAGTCGCCCCTCCCCCCTCCTGTGGGAGCGAGGATCCGATGTGGGTGGGAGGACCCACCAAGTAGGTGAGGTGTATGCGCCGCGGGTGGGACGCGGCTGGAAAGAATACCATAACCCCGGGAATCACTTAATTACGCCACCGAAGAACCCCACATATTTCGTTTGAGCTCTTGTCTGAACATAACTGACGTGCAAAATGCGTGGATGATGCTAAGTAGTCTAGCTCTGCCAAGGCCCCCTGTCGCGAGGGGTGCGCGACGCTTTCCACCTCGCGCAAAGCGTTGGTGCCATGATGATCCGCGGCGGCCCCAAACGTCCATCGCCAAGGGGCGACGTCGCTCAACTTCGTGGAACTTCGCGGTAGCTCCACCGAGCACGTCAGGCTGCAAAGCGGACAGACGAAGAGTCGGCATATCCATCCTGTAGGAGGCATCATTGGTCGTGTACCTGTTGAGCGCCCTCCACAAATCGGCATCGTCGCCCCTTCCCGATGGCCGATACTCTGGATCAGCAGCTCGCTTCGCCGAAAATTCCTTTTGCCATCTGACCGCTTTCGTATCCACTTGTGATGACATGTTCTCGCAGGACCGACGTTGCTGACGTGCCGCAGCGGATTTGGGCGGTCAACGCAGAACCCCGGCACGGCGAGCGAAACACGAAGATAGTTTCGCGTGGATTTTCTTTGTCTTCATTCCTGGCCAAACAAATTCACACGTCAGTCTCCTCGAAATCCGGAGAGACATTCTCCAGGACACTCCGGGCCCATCCTATCGTTTTCCGAACGAGATCCGCTCTGCGATATTGGCGCCATGAAAGTTCTCGAGCTGGATTTATTCTGGCAGGTCCTGCGACCACGGCCCCTGCGACCAACGGTAATCCGTTTCCGCGGGCTCAGGGGACAGCTGAATGCGAGGCTTGCCAATGGACCGAACAGAGGTCGCCAACAGAACTGCCAAAGACCGCTGCGGGGTGATGGCGAGCGTTGGCGGGGCCTTCGAGGGAGTGGCCTGCATGGGCGTGGCAGTGCCTTCGCTTTTGCCCCCCCAGCTCGCCGAACTCTCGCCAGCGGCGAGCCGTCGTCTTCCCCCATCTGTCCAGGCATATCAGACGGAGCATCAAAGGGAAACCCGCCCGACGCAGGGTTCAGCAGGTATGTCACCAGGCACTGCCTCCTGCCATCTTCGTTCCCTCCTTGATGCGCCAGCTCGCTGTGCTTGGCGTGCAGCGTATCGAGCCACAACATTTTAGATTGGTGGCGGTGTGCTTGAAATGCGAACTGGACCATCGCGTCAGGGCAAGTGCGCAAACTTTCCAGACTTACCTCGCCATCCACCTGACTCCAGGCGGTCTTCAGCGTCGAACGCGGGGGCGGCAGCTCGCCCATGGCAGTTTTTGGCGGTATCAGTGACACGCCCGCGTGACAAGCAACTGCGGCCTTCGATTGGGGACCCCGGCGCGCCTGCGTGAAAACCGCGGCGTCCCGAGCCTACTTGAGCCAAAGTGTTTAGATCTGGATGTGACGCAAGCCCCCCGCCAGCGCAACTGATGGAATGCGACGATACCTGACCCAGAACATAGTCGACAGTTCCGGTTGCACCTTCGGCGCGCACCAAACGCACCCCGTGGCGAGCCCTGGAAAGCATTGAAACCGAGCTCAGGGACCACCCCCTGCGCACACCCTCTGGTGTCGAGAATATGCCATGCCTGCCGTGCCCTGCGAGCCTGGAGCGTGTAGAGACCGCGCTCAGGGACCGCCCCCTGCGCGCCCTTCTGGACTTGAGAAAGTGCCACGCCTGCCGTGCCCTGCGAGCCTGGAGCGCATAGAGACCGCGCTCAAAGATCACCCCCTCCGCACCCCCTCTGTTGTCGAGATAGTGCCACGCCTGCCGTGCCCTGCGAGCCTGGAGCGTATAGAGACCGCGCTCAAGGACCACCTCCTGCGCGCCCTTCTGGACTTGAGAAAGTGCCACGCCTGCCGTGCCCTGTGAGTCTGGAGCGTCTAGAAGCTGCGCTGAGGGACCACCCCCTGCGCACCCCCTCTGGTGTCGAGAATACGCCATGCCTGCTGCGGCCGTGTGAGCTTGGAGCGTATATAAACCGCGCTCAGGGACCACCCCCTGCGCCCCCTCTGGCGTCGAGAAGAGGCCATGCCTGCCGTGCCCTGCGAGCCTGGAGCGCATAGAAACCGCGCTGAGGGACCACCCCCTGCGGACCTCCTCTGGAGTCGAAAAAATGCAAGGCCTGCCGTGCCCTGCGAGCCTGGAGCGTATAGACACAGCGTTCAGGGACCACCCCCTGTGCACCCTTTGGTGTCGAGAATGTGCCATGCCTGCCGTGCCTTGGGAGCCTGGAGCGTGTAGAGACCTCGCTCAGGGACCGCCGTCTGCGCACTGCGCACCCCCTATGGTGTCGAGAATTTGCCACACCTGCCACGTCATGCGAGTCCTGCGCTTGTTTGTTGTGTTGCGTGCGCGTCATGTGGATGTGTATGTGGTGTTGCATGTGTGGGTATGGTGCGCGTGCCATATGACCGCCTAGGTCAGCGTACGCGTTTCTTGTGTATGTGTATGGTGTGTGTGTGTGGTTGGTGTGTGTGTGTGTATGTGTGTGTGTGTGTGTGTGTGTGTGTGTGTGTGCGTGCGTGTGCGTGTGCGTGTGCGTGTGCGTGTGCGTGAGCGTGTGCGTGTGCGTGTGCGTGTGCAGTGTGTGTGTGTGTGTGTGTGCGTGTGTGCGTGTGTGCGCGTGTGCGTGTGCGTGTGTGTGTGTGTGTGTGTGGTGTGTGCGTGTGTGTGTGTGTGTGTGTGTGTGTGTGCGTGTGTGCGTGTGTGTGTGTGTGTGTGTGTGTGTGTGTGTGTGTGTGTGTGTGTGTGTGCGGCTGTAGATGCGTGTGTGTGTTTATATAATGCGTGGTCCGTATGTGTGCTGTATGTGTGCTGTGTGTGTGTGTGCTGCGTAAGCGTACTCTTTGCTTGCGTGCATTCGTGTCTGATGCGCGCGAGAGTGCAGGTGAGTAGGGATGGGGGAAGGAGGTGTGTGAGGTGAGCGTCGCGGGTGGGACGCGGGGGGGAAGAACACCAGAACCCCACCAAGCATGTGGGGAATCACGCTCCATGGCGAGAAGAAACACAGCCCGCGGTAGTGGTGTTTATCTGTGGGCCCCGGACTCCCCCCTTTCTGCTGGGCAGAGCCAATGCACCTCAGCCCCCCAGCCGGCTCCAACCCTTCACCTCTCTCTCTCTCTCTCTCTCTTTCCAACCCCACACTGCTTCAGTGCCGATGCCGATGCTCCCCGGACCCCTCCTGGGATGCGTTCTGAGCAAAACTTCGAAGCGAGCCCGGCCGTGGCGAGGAGGGCCTCCCAGGAGGCCGACCACGGCGAAACGCAGGCCAGGGCCGCGTGAACGGTGCCTCTTCCGCCTCCGCTTCTCTGCCCGCCGTGCCCCCCCACACGCCGGGGGGCCTGCCCGCAGCACCCCGCGGCCCCCAGCGGCTCCGCGCCGCGCCGCGGGCGCGGCCCAGGGCCGCCGCGGCGCGACGGCGGGGGCGGCGCCGCGGGGGCCCGCCGCGGGCGGCCGACGCGCGAGGCGCTGCAGCATGGGCCGTTCCCTTTGGGCCTCCCCGCGCGGGAGCGCGCGAGGGCGCAGCTGGGGGCCGGGCGCGCGGGGCGAGGCGGCGCTGTGGGGCGGCGGCGGGCGCGCGCGGGTCCCTCCTCTGCCCCTTCCTGCTTCTTACCGCTTCGCCCCCCCACAGATCTCCGACAGTCTCTGGCGGGGCCCTCAGGCAGGGTCCCGACTCTGGTCCCAGGACCCTGGTGGATTGGAGAGGGGGGCGGCTACCAGTTTTGCGCGCAGAGGCCCCCTTCGTCCCTTCGAACCACCGGTGGAGGAGGAGGAGGAGGAGGAGGAGGAGGAGGAGGAGGAGGAGGAGGAGGAGGAGGAGGAGGAAAAGGAGGAGGAAGGTGAGCAGGAGGAGGAGTGGGAGGAGGAGGAGGAGGAGGAGGAGGAGGAGGAGGAGGAGGAGGCGGAGGAGGAGGAGGAAGGGGGACAAGGGAGAGGAGGTGGATGAGGGAGCGAGGAGGACGGAGGGGGACGAGGGTCGGGCAGATTCTAGCATGGATGGGGGATGCGTGGATCCAGTATGCGGTCGCCAGGTCAAAGGATCGGGGAAGGTGCCCACCCGAGAAATGGCGCCAGTGCCGCCCGATTGGGTGGCGGAACGCGCCGATTCTGTATGGAAACGGGAGGCCTCACGAACCCACGCGCTTCGACCCATGCTCGTGCTTCCTCGAGAATTGGGGGAAGACGAGGGAACGCGAGGCAAGAACGCTGCAGCCTAGTGACTAAAGTTCGCCCCGCGTGAAAAGGACGCGACGCATGGACCCCGAGGAGACCCCCCCCCTGGGGAAACCAACAGGTACCGACACCGCAACTCACTGGACCTCTCTTGGGGTGCTTGTTGGCCCAAATTTCGAAGCGAATCAAGCGGTGGCGACGAGGCCTCCCAGGAAGCCCCCAAACAAGAAAACGAGGGCAGGGCAGCGGTATGGGTACCTTTTCCTCCTCTGCCCCCCCCCGTCGCGAACGCCCGCGGCGCGCGGCGGCTCTCACTCTTGGGGCATCTGCCTGGGTTGGGGTGGTCTGGTGGGTGGTGAATACAATGCGGGCGCGGCCGCAAGAAACCCTCGCAAGAAACCCAGCCCTGAGAACCCGTGCGCGAGGTGCACTTGAGGGAAAACCTGAAACACCCTGAACGCAGCAGCTCTTTCAAAAGCTGCGAGAAGTGACCGCGCAGCGCGAGGAGCGAAGAAACCCAGGATGCCTGGCGAAAAGCAAATGGCTTCTCGATGCGCGCCCCCCACTGTAAGAGGAGGGGGGGAGGGTCTGGTGGGTGGTGAAAGAGGGGGAGGAGGAGGAGGAGGAGGAGGAGGAGGAGGAGGAGGAGGAGGAGGAGGAGGAGCGAGCGACCTCGGCAGCAGTTCGGCTTCGACGCGCGTGGGCACGAACCCACGAGAATTGGGCGCCTATCAGCGTCCAGAATTGCTGCTGGTTCAGTCTTTGGGCGAGGCGGTAGGGCGCCTGAGGGTAGGTTGAGACAGCCTCAGTTTACTAGATTGTCCCAACATAACGTCGAAGCCGTCGTAGGAGAGATACGGCGGCGAGATAGGATGGCTGCAGCTGCAATCTCCAAACATATCGTGATACGTATGTCCTTCAAAGTCCCATGCGGTTCAGCATCTCTCTCTCGCACGTCTGCTGCCCTGCCTGGCTTGTCGGCGTAGCCCTTGCACGTCAACTGCTGCGTCTCTCGCATCTGGCGCGCGCGGAGCTGGTTCTGGAGTGCACGCTCCAGCGCACACGGTGGAGCCGATCCCTGCACGGGCTTGCCTCCCAAGCGAAGCAGTGCCATGTGGACGCCCTGTCGAAACTGCTGGACCGTGATCGGCGGCACCTTCAGCTGTTCCTGCGAGCCCTCCGCGTTCTGCCCTCTCGCTTTGTCGATCTCGCCGGTGAGGTGTTCGTCCTGAAACGGGCTAGCTGCGAGCGCGTTGCGCATGATCTGCAGCTTGTACTTCTTCGATGGGCCCTTCTCGCTGTACGCTTGCTTGAGGCGAAGATGCGGGGTGAGGTCTCCCACGTGCAGGCGTGACATCTGGTTCACCAAAACAGCAAAAGTGCCGAGGATCTCGTTCGATGGGCTCGGCAATTCCAACTGTGCCAGGCCCTCTAAGAAGGCGACCGCGATATGTATATGTGGGCTGCCCAAATCCTTCTCGCCTGCTTTCGCCTTCTCCGCGTAGGCCGCCCCCATTTCCGCGCCCTGATCCGTCGCTGCGTTCTGGTGTCGAGGGCCGCGCGCTGGAGTGTCGTCACCTCGCCGCTCTCGGCTGGCAATCCAATCCCAGCATTGGCACGGCGTTTGGGGTGGCCCGCCTGGTGCTGCTTGTTGGCGTGGCTGCTGAGCGGGGGGGCACCTGCCTGGCCTGCTGCGTCGAGCGTGTCTGATCTTGGGCGCGGTCCCGACGCTGTCAGCATCCATCCGGCTGGGTGCATCTTCAGCTTCTGGTCCTGGCACGTGCTCTTGCACGTTCTGCAAATTGGTGTAAAGTTCGTGATGTACAGTTCCACAGTGACCACACGTGTAGGGAGGGTCTGGTTCGGGCCGAAAATCGAAGAATACAGAGCGGGCTGGGCATCTGCGCGGTCGTTTTGCCGCCATAGTTCAAACGCGTCGCAAGCACGAGGCCATGCTAGCGGATAAACCTGACACCAGGGGCACGTGTTCGTGCGTATGGCGAGCGGGTATTCGTTACGTAGCTGATGAGCGAACGTGACGCGAGCGTTCAGAGCCCTCGTATTAGGAAAGGTGGCCCCGCGTGCTGTGACGTCGGCCATCTCATGCATGCGCAGAAACTCACCCTCGTATGCCTCCCCTGCATCGTGCATGGAGTGTCCTCGTGCTCCTCGCTCGTCGTCGTGTACACGTTCTAGCCAAGTGCGCAGAATGGGCATATCAACATTGAGTTTCTTGAAAACCGATGCTGCGACTCCGTCCTTGAAGCTCGATGATGTTTTCGGTGCCGTGCCACCCGCTCGTGCAATCTAGGTTCGGCCGTACTCCCTGGACCTGGAAATATGAGTCGCTGTGCTGTTGCGTCGCTTTTGCCATAATATTTAGATCTGCCAACCATTGCTTTGCCCGGGGGGTGCTGTGCTCGTGAACCTTGCCAGCGTTGTCTAAACGGCGGCGCTGGACGCAGTCATCGAATCTCGTGGTCCCGAAAACTCCCATAAGTACTTGCTCGTGATTCATCGGGTCCCTGACGATTGCCCTGGTCCACCTCAAACGCTGCAGCTGGAGCTCAACGGCAGTGGGCGATATGTCTCAGAGTGGGGGGGCCGCCATGGCAGGCATGCTGCGAGTGCGACCGTGATCGGCCGTGACCGCCGCTCTGCCTTTCATCGGTCCCCGCAGCATTTTTACGATCGCGCTGTCCGACCGTGCAATGAAATCTTCAGGTCGCACGAACGCCGGCAATCCTGATATAGCTGCCGAATACACAAATCATAAAAAGAGCATCCGCTTCAGCCTGTGCGGGGGCGGCTGGTGCCAGGTGCGCCCTAGCGATCGCCGCCCAGCACGCGCTGCTTTAATTCGGTTCCGCAACTCCGTGCGCGTGTCACCGTCGAAGGGAAGGATCGGGCCGAGGAGCCCTGCCTCGCGGTCGACAGTGCCCCCGCGACATACGACGCACACGTCTGCCTGGCGCGTGCAGCAGCCCCCTGCCCGACGATATTCACGATGTGTGCTGTTTCATGCTTGTTTAGATGATGCGCAGTATTAAGTATTTGCTCTTGCAGTAGATCAATTGCACGGTTAAGTTGTGCTGCTATGTGTTGTGCTGCTGGCTTGTATGCGTGGACATGCGTGCGTGAGACGTCGTCGACGAACGTGCCAACCCCTATGTCAATCACCTTCTGAGAAATTACGCTGCGCCCAGTGAGGAGCTGGTAACTGAAATCCCCCTGTTGCAGCTTGTCGCACCACGTCTCGATCCCCGGGGTGAATGCGTCCACGAAGTCAGCTCCAGCCAAGGCGTGCCCCATGGCGGTCCCGCGATCGGCCCGATAGTCCTGCTCCCCGTCTATGGCGTCCACGTGCACGGTGGCGTGCTCGATCGCCGCGCGCGTGTACGACTGCTGCTCTGGCTATGCTGTGCTGCTGTGTAACGTGTGCAAGCATTCCCGATTCGTGCAAGCGAACGCGTTCGAGCCGTCGTAGTCCGTCAACGCGCGCGGCGCCCGTGCACCTCTACACGGCCATGCTGCTGAGGATAGGGCGAGCAGACACCCCTCGCGACGACGATCTCGGGGACCTCCGTGTGCGATTTTTTTCGGCGTGGGTCTTTTTGTGCGCTTCAGGGGCTGTCCTTAAAAACGCATGCCGAACGCGTCGTGACAATGCAATATGCGCTGTCCCTGTAGTATCCCATGTACGCCGTTATGCTTGGGCTGGAAGAAAGCGTGCGACCGCGCTGTGCTCATGGGCATGGGCTCCACCGTTCGTATAAGGGCGAGGAGGTCGTCATACCTGCTAGGGAAGGTGCGAGGGATGAAAAAGTGCGCGCCGCCGTCGTTAGATTACATCTTCCTATCTATGGCGATCAGCAGTGCCTCAGAAGTGACCCCCCAGGCTGGGCACGCGCGCCTCTTGGGAGCGTGCCGGGGGATACTTTATCAGACCATGTCGATCGTGATTGGCCTGGTCCACTGCTAGGCCTGGCGGTGCCAGCTTGGGTAAGAATTGATGGTCAGCTGCCAGCTCTGTCCAGTCAACTGCTTTGGCTTCCAGTCCGCCGTCTTCAGCTTTCTCAGCGAGTCCTTTTGTGGCGGTATCCAGGATCGTGCTTTGCTTTGTCCCAAGTATGTTGCGCTTCTTCGGGCCTCGACCAGTTCCTGATAGGGAACTCTTTTAACTATGAGCTTGTGACCGATCACGTCTTTGCCAAGCTCTCGTGAGTTCTTCGGCGGTCTCGGTGCGCCTCTCCAGCGTACGTCGCCGTCGTGCTGCTTGAAGATCACGGGTAATAGCGCTCAGTCGTTCACATACTACGTCGTACTCAGAATGCCTTACTTGGGCCATGTCCCAGCCTTTCCCGTAAAACAGATCTTCTCCGTATTAGATCCATTCGCTCGTTGCGCATGTATTCGTACCTCTGAGACGGGTGCTCGCCTGGGAGACGGGTGCTCGCCTGTGAGCAATAAGTCCCGGCCTGTTTGCACGTGGCCTCGGCCCCGCATTTCCCTCCAGGTATCTTCGGGGATTTCTTCGGCATGCCGTTCAATTTCCTTCAAGTAGTCTGTGCGCAGGTGCCCGTGCACGTAGGCTCCCATGAGATAATCTCGGTTAACTCGAGGGTGATGGGATCCTATGTGCCCCTGCTTCACTTGGATGTCTATCTCGAGCATCAGCGGCGCGTGATCCTGCGGCAGTGTGGTGCCCCGTCGCTGTAGCCTTCGACCGAGCTGCTTCAAAGTGCGCATCGTGATGATCCTCTGCAAGCACGGTGTGGGCGCGGTAGAATGGTCGATCTTGCTGGTCGACGTGCCGCTGTAGTGCGTGGGTCCTGTGCTCCAGAAGCTGCTGCCAACTGACAACTTGTTCTGTTCTAGTGCGTGTCGAATGCGTTGCGAAACTGCTGTCTCCATGCCTGGGTTCTGCAAGCCCACCATCTCATCAGTTCGGTCATCTTTTCTGCCAGTAGTGTCTCGCCGCATGCCGAAGGGGCAGTTGAGGTCGCCGCCCATGATGACCACGCATTGCTGTCCGAGCTTGTCAACTGTTTCTGTGAACCACGTCATACATTTGCCAACTGCTTCTTCTAAGATGGACGGCGCAGTGCCCTTTCGCGGCAAGTGAATGGGGAAGAATGCCGCTGTCGTCGAACCGATGCGGAACTTTGCCACGGCAATGCGGCCTGCTATCCCCTGCGACCTTGGTAGGAACAGCGCGTGCTGCAAGGTGCCCTGAGCGTGGAGCTGCACGGCGCTGCGAGTGCACATGGTCGATTTGTCCATCGGGGGTTGCGACGGCCAAACTACACGCGCGTTTGATTGGGCAAGTTGGTCTGAACCATATCCTCGCCCTTCATGGCTGCGCGCGGGAGGAGGAGGAGGAGGAGGAGGAGGAGGAGGAAGAGGAGGGGGAGGAGGGCGCGCGCCGGCGCGGAGAGCCGCGCGCCGTGCGCCGCGGAGGCGGGCAGGAAGGGCGGGCGGCCCAGGGCAGGGCGCGAGGGCAGGGCGCGGCCCCGCGGCGCGAGGCCAGGGGGGGCAATCTGCGCACGGGACCTCCGATGCCGCTAAGCTCCACCTTGGACGCGTCTTCGACCTCGTCCTTCGACTTGCTGTAGCCGAAGTAGAGCAGGGAACTTTCGTCCTTCCATGGCCCTGAGAACGACGACGGCAGAGCGCTGTCGGGCACCGCCTCCCAGATCATGTAGCTCTCGCGCCTGCTATTGCTTCTGGTCGTGATCTGGCCGCGCTGACATATACTGGGACCGCGCTGGTCCTTTGCACTTATTGCAGGACTGGATACCGTCGAATTTCGCACCGATGAGCACGCCGCTGACAACATGCTGCACCAGCGTTCAGAGCGGCGGCGGGTTGCGCCCCGGGTTGGGCGGTGCGATGGCGCAATTGCGGTCCGCGCTCGAGTGGGCCAGGCCGTGCATCAATAACGCAGCTCCTGACTCCGCGATGTCCATCATCTGCTTGACTGTGTGTTTGACCCCGCGTTAGACGGCGTGCGTTTGGCTGCTGTGGCTCTTGTGGTTGAGGAGCCACACGAAGCCCGCGTGCGGCCGCTCCAGTATACCACTGCCAAGGAGCTGCCCTGGTAGACCCCGATCAACTTGCGCGGTCCACGCCGGCCAGGATCGGCCTTCTTGTCGGGCTCGCGCCAGAAGTCTGCCTTCGCACCGTCGACGAGCTTGGCGCGATCCTGGGGCTTGAACTTCTGCATCTTGGTGCTCTGCGCCACGCAGAGCCTGCCCTCCACGATGCTCTGCAATATGGGCCCCTTGGCCATCGCGCGGAGGCGGATGGCCACCTCGATGGCGTCTCGCGCTGTCTCGAGCCCCGGCAGCTGCTGAGAGCGTCTTGACCTAAGGATCGTAAACCTCGCGAGGCTGGAAGCCCAGCAGCGCCTGAGTGGGTGCGTGGCTGATGTAGCTCAGCGTGCTGTTGGTGGCCCTGGCCACCTCGCCCGCCCGCCTGCGTAGGCGTCAAGTGGCGCCTATACGTTTGGACTGCGGCCCAGAGCTTATGAGCTCCAGTCCGCGCGATCTCGATCCTTCTCTCGGCGATGGGAGCTGCCGCGTGTCCTTGCGATCCTCCGGAGTCACGGGTGATGTCGGACTTTTCGCAGCACTTGCCGACGAGGTCGCTCGTGATGGCACTCTCTTGGTCTGTGGCCAGGTAGGTCATCGGGCCGAAGCGTCAGATCCAACTCTCGACGACAACTGCCGCCCACTCGTCGGCGGTATTCCGTGGAGGGTCTTCCGCCAGACGCCAGCGGATGCACTCGTCGACCAAGACGTTGAACGCCTTGTCAGAGATGAAGAAGAGGTCCGTCTGGACCCTGCGCCTTCACCTGCGGGCGGCCGGGCTTCCGCCTGCAGGCCGCGCATTCTTTGCAGTGTTCTACGACGTTATCGACCATGCCGATGATGTCCTGGCCGTAGCCAGCTCGGTAGAGCATCTTCTTGAGCTCCATGGCTGCGGCGTGCCCGGACTTCGCGTGATTGCCGATGATGATGGCCTTCTCCTCCTTCGCGGATGCCATCGGGTCTCGAAGCGCCGCCTGGGCGTCTGAGCTGCCTTGAGAGCGAAGCTGGGCTCGAAGTAGGTTGGCAGGGCCACTGCCTCAGGTGGTGGTGCGGCTAAGCCAGCGGGCGCTGCAGGTGCTGCCGCTGCTGACGCAGCTACCGCCGCGGCTGCTGCTCCGCCTGCAGGTGGTGGCTGCAGACTCGACACTGGGGGGTGTGGCCCAGGAGGGGATGTTGGTCCTGCTGGCGCGTCGGCTTCCTAATCTGGCGCACCTCCAGGCGGTGCGCCTTGACGTCTTGGCGCGAACCTGCATCCCGCTCAGCGCGCGCGGGGCTGTCGGCTCCGAGTTGCCGTCGGCCAGCTTCCTGGGGGGACCATGGCAGCGCCTCTCGCAGCTCCAGAGGTGCGCGTAGAAGATCTCGGCGCCGTCCATGACCTCTCCGACCGTCAGATGATCTTAGATGTCGCGCGCGATGGCCGTCACCATCGGCCATGGGTAGACAGCCGCTGCAGCTGTCTCGTTGATGCAGGTGCTTGAGACGGAGCCCTGCAGGACGGAGTGCTCGCCGCTCTTCGAGTCGCCCTGCCGCCTCGGTAAAATTCATTCCGGGCTGATATTGACCATGCGCAGGAAGGTTGGCATCTTCGCTGCAGCACATGCTGACGGATCGAACGCCCCAGCCTGGCGCCGGTCGAGGTGCCCGCGCCCGCCGAGCTGCGGGATCGTTTCGAGCGGCGAGGTCTTGAGAATGCAAGGGCTTCTGGGATGCTCGGGGGCTCCAGCTCGACCATCTCGTGATGCCTTTGATAGCCGTTGGGCGACCCGCTGCACGTCTGGGCGTTGCGCCTGACGAGCAGTCTGCAGCTGCGAGGCGCCGTCGCGGTAAAGGGCAACAGGGCGGGCGTCGCGGCGGCCAGAACTCCACTTGACTGGCGAACTCCTCATCGATCTTGTCGACGAAATCTCGGCGAGACTTCCGTCGTGGATCTCGGCCCCGGCCGCGTCTGAAATCTCGAGGAGAGCTGATTGCCGATCCAGATATGTAAATGCACAGCGTAAGACGTCCGGAGCCACTCATGCTCTCAAGCAAGTCCAGGTCGCGGTAGTCATTGAGGACTCGCCGACGTCGCCCGCCCGCGCTGTCGGGAGCGATGGCGACCAGAGCGCTGAAGTAGTAGAACTCTCCAGGCACGCAGCGCGGCCAGGCATTCACGTCGGGCGTGTCCTCCCGCAAGCGATTATATATATATATATATGTTTTATATGTGTATATATATATATATCAAGGCTATATAAAAAAAAGCGCTTCGAAGCGTCAAAGCATGCTGTTTTCCGATGGTTATAAAGACACTTTTAAACATATTTGGGGGCATATTCCAAGCGTGCCATGGCAAAGTCGCCATCCTTGCTGGAGGGTAGCCTTGCTTCCGCGATTTCCCCCTCGCGTGGTTCGGCGCGCGTAAAATGCACGGCGCCCTGCGCCGCGTAGATTATGGCCGCTTTGATTCCGCTACGAAAGAAACTCGATGCGCATTCAATGGCTTCGCGTCCGCGCGAGAGCGAACCGACTCCGCTGCGCGCTCAGCCGACGCCGCGCGGCTCGTTGCCACTGGGCTCGCCTCGAGGACAAGCGACAGACGCAGCGCGTGCCTTGGGGGCGCGCGAGGAGGGCCACCAGGAAACAGCCAATCCACGTGTGTAGACGACCCAAAGGCAAACGCTGATCGCAACGCGCGCAGATTGCAAGCGAGAAGCGCCGCACATTTAAATAAGGGTCCGCGGGGGCTGGCGGAACGCCGCGAGCTCGTCCTTTGATTGATCGGTCGATCGGTCAATCTTCCGATCGACTGATCGACTGGCCCCCTTTCCCCACGCCCTCCTCCCTCCCGTGCCAATTTGTATATGCCTGTCAATGAAACGAGGGCGGGTGCGCAGGGAAACTGGGTCCCAAAATGGATGCAATAGTCTTGGCTTTTTTTCCGTCTGGAAGCTGCGCGAGGCGCGCGGGGCGCATCGCGCCCTTGATGCGCGCGCGCGCGTTGAAAGCCAGTCCCCAGCGGGATCGGGGCACGCAGAATGAGGTCGCGACGCATCTGAGGCGCGGAACGACATGCGCTCGGCTACAGAGCGGCACGCTGTTCAGCCCACGTGGGCACCGCATCAGCAGAGCGCGTCGCGCGTTTGGCAACCCTGACGCAGGGCATCTGAACCGCTAGCGAGCCCACTACATCACATGCCGCAGCGGCGCGATTTCGGGTGAAGGGGGGAGGGGAGGGGGGCATTACTACTAGAATTTTGCGTTCTCGAGAAAAGGCCACGAGGCCCACCTCGCGGCAATGCTTTCCGGATCACACGCGGTGGCCTCTCCTGGGAGACTTGGAACTGTCGAAGATGGTAACGCGCTGCGTCCTGGGATGTTTTAATGTTTCGCAAATGGTCGGTGAGCGTCTCCTGCAGCACGTTGAGATATCAGTGGTCGCCGCGGGGACATACCTGGAAGATTTTGAAATTTCGCATGTGGCAGGGGAACATCTTCGAAATATTCTCCAACTTCGCAAATTGCACTGGCGCGTCTCTGGAGTATCTCAAACATTCGCGCATTGGGAGATCCTTGGAGTAGTTTTGGGATTTCGCAGATGGCACTGGAATGTATATGGAGTATGTTCTTACATTTCGCAGATTGCACTAGCGTATCCTTGGGGTACTCTGAAGTTTCGCATACTGCATTGGCATATCTTTGGAACAGTTTGAAGTTTCTCAAATGGCGCTGGATTGTTATATTGAATATGTTTGGGTATGTTTGGAGCATAGCGGAAATATTTTGGGAGCGCGAGAAATCGGCGGGTGCATTTTCGGAGCATGATGAAGCATTGGGAACCAGCGGGGAATATTTTGAAAGTGCTTGAGATGTGCGAGATGTATGGATGGAGCATGTTGCGCGCGCGTTGTGCTTAAAAACCTCCAGTGGAACATTTTGCGCGGTTGGCGAGCGCGCGACATACTGCGCGGGTGTATTTTGTTAACTCACGGGGTATGTCGGGCACTCGCTCTGGGTATCCGAGATACTACTGCTGCACCGGCGACGGCGCCTGTCTGCGCTCTGGACGCCCCGCCAGCGACGATTGCGGAGCGCCGCAGGCTCCCGGCCCTGCTGTGCTACGCACGCGCTGTTCCCACCGATCTGCGCACGTGAGTATATGTATATAGACGCGCACGCGTGCGCAAGTAGGCATGTTGCCCCGCCCTGGTCGAACGCGCCCCACTCGCCCCCGCGCGATCCGCGCGGCCGCCTTGCCGATCCAATGAACAGAGATAATGTTTGCTGCGCTTGTAAGATTATATGCAAATGTGGACATGTAGCCCCAATCGTACTTTGCCCCGTCACAGGCCTAATTGCACCCTGATCTACTCTACCCCACTACAACGGGTTATGCAATCCTCCTTTACTCTTCTATATAAAGATTGGTGACTGTCTACCTGACATTTCTACGCCAACTCAGATTCTGCCCTACTCGGAACCGCCGTAACTTATCCTGCGCCCAATTGCAATCAACCTGACTCACGGACACCCTCCAGTCCGCGCCTGCAATGCTCCACCTCAACTCCTATCCACTCATATCTACTCGACGAAGGCATCAAAGAGGTCATGCCCTGTCTGGCCAGGATTGCCCCTCGCGCAATTAATGTGCCTCGCGTGATTGCCGAAAGAAACCCGATGGCCGAACTTGGGAAGCGCCTGCTCATGCGCGCCGCCCTTGCCGAGAGGGAGTAGGGTGGGTGGGGGGGGGGGGGATGCATAAGGATGGCGAGCAGGAGCGAGGGGGTAAAGAGGGGGGGGGGGGGGGGGATCTTGCAGCGAGATCTTCAAGGCCAGCGGCCGCATAGACTGGTCGGGCGGACTTCGTGGATGTGCGTAACAATGCGGGAAAAAAGCAGGCGTCCAAATCTGCAGGTCCACTGTCGGCTGTCCAGAAGGTGCTCGTCGAATTGCTCACGCTGCGCGCGAAGCTAATCGCAGCGCTGTGCCATCCAATCCACGTCGGCAGCGCGCGGTCGAAAAATAATGGCGCACGTTGCGCAAGCCGCGTCGCCATAGGTGCGACCCTCTGCTGCAGCGCGATCGCGCGCGCTGCCGCCGAAGTGCGGCGAAGCAGATAATGGCGGTGCCGCGCGGCGCATCGCGTTTTCTCAGCCGCGTGCATCGCGCGTTCGCCTAGCCAATTTCCAAAAAACTATTCCCATATTGTTTCTGGAGCAATTGTGAGCACAGCATGAGCAATCGCCGCAATATTATGTTTCGACCATTTTTAATTTTCATCCAGTGGCGGGACATGCCCAACATAACCAGACATCCTGGGAGTAGGCGTGGCCCGGCGCTCCAGACTGAAGGGGGCGTGGAACTTCGATGTGCCCTCGGTCGCTTAAAACCTGGGTGTTCTGGCGAGAACAGTGATGCCGCTGCTGGTGAGATGTGTCTGGTGAAAGCTGCGTTTCAATCTGCTGCTCGATGCTGCAGGCTGAGGGTGCCGATGCTGTCGGAGGTTCATGAACGAGTCCAGTGCCCGTCTTTTCGGCCTCTGCTTGTGGCGGACCTTCGATCTCAGACTTGTTGCGACTTGTTGTGCCAGGGCGCCCGCTCGACGTTGGCCTCGACGCCTCGCTGGCACCTCAAGCCAATGGCGCTTCAACATATCGCAAAACTCGACATGCTCGTCCGCGCAATCTCGAGCAGTCTGCTGGAGCCTATCTGTCGGGCAGGTAGTGAGTCGAGTCGGCGGGGGGGATGCGCGCTACTGGCGCTCATGGTGGTTGCGCCTCCGTCTGCCAGGAGCTGGAAAAATCATGATGCCGTCGCGGTTGTTGTAGACGCCGCAAGCTGCCGACGCGCTGCAATCCACCGTGCTGCGCATCGGCGAGCGCGGCATCAGTCCAAGACGCGATGGCCCTTGACTGCCAATCAAGTCCGTCGAAGAGGTAGCCCCCGGAAGACCGGGGACTTCAAGTGGCGGGGCGCGCGCTCGACTCCAGTGGGCATCGCGTCCGAGGGGCCGAGGGTCACCTCGCTCATGGCGCCCGTCGGCTCTGCGACCTTGTCCAAGAAGATGCGCGGCGCGTCTGTGCCCATGAGAGCTCAAGATGCTGCAGCATCAACTGGGGGCCCTGGCCGATCTTCGCCTTGGGCCGCGTGCTCGGCGCCGAACTGCTCGCCAGTTGCAGGAAAGTTCAACGCCGCGTCGAAGGTGGCCATCGTCAACGAAATCGACTTCCGCAAGATGGGTCCTGCAGATGGTCGCACTGATCCTGATGGCGATGCTGATCGGCCCCGTGCGGGCGCAGTCGGAAAGTTGAATATCGCAGTCTGTTCAAGTGGCGAGGCTGCCGCCTGAGCCATGCCGAGCGTCGCGCCATGATGAACGCTGCGCATAGAGGGCGCGGCGATCGCCGGCCTGGCCGGGAGAATCTGCGCAAGCGAACCCAGAGAGAGCAACTCGGACCCCGGTGCAATCGCATCTCCGTCGCAGCCAGTAGTCATGCCATGAGTGAACCATGCGCTTTCGCCACGATTGTCCTCGTTCTGCAATGGCGAAACCCTCGTCGTAGTAACTGTTGACCGTGCCATTCCTCTTGCACTTCTGACCATGAGACTTGTTGCGCCAAGCCTCGCCGCAAACTTTGCCGCCATGCTTGCTGCCGCTCTTGGACTTGCCCCGATGCTGCTTGCCTTCGCTGCTACTGCGATACTTGCCCCTGCCGTCGTTCTTGCCGCGGCAGTCGCTCGGTGGCTTGGACGAGTGCGTCTTTCGCGTAATCGTGAAGCGGCGACGCGCATGTCGCGCAACCATTTTTTGAGTTTGTCTTGCCGCCTGAGCTCTTACTGCGACTGCGCCCCCTCTTGCCGCGTACACGTGACGTGCCGCGTCCTCGACCTCCGCCGTAGTCGTCCTCCTCTGCTTGTTCCGCTGGGTCCTCGTCGTTGTGGGCGCCTTCGTCTGCGCGGCCTTTCCAATCGGCGCCTGCTCCGTGCCAGTAGCCTTCCTGCCACCCGTCGTCGTAGCCGACCCAGGACCACGATACATCAGTTGCTCGAGTCTCAAGGCTGTCGTACTCCGACCAAATGTCGCCCCAGTAGACTGCCTCGGCTGCCCGGTACTGAAAGACCACGGGCGGAATTGAAAAGGGCGCTCCCTGGAACTCGTGATTGGCCGTTTCCTGCATGAGTGCTGCGAGCTCGGGGATAGGATTGAGATCGCCTTGTGTCTGCATGCGTAGGTCGGTTCTCATGCGCTGGGAGAGCCCAGACATTTGCAACAACATGAAACTCTTGTCTACGCTGTTGAGCTGCATGCCTCCTTTGCCCGCAGCCTGATCATGGTCGTGGTCAATGACACGGTAACCATATCATGATCTTGAACTTCAGACTCGCCAACCAGTAGATCCATGAGAAGGGCAACTCCTGCTGATTCTGCGGGGTGCATGACACCATTGGCATCTTGCCACTATGGATGTGATGGTTGCGTTAATAGCTCGTCTACTTCCATCTCACGTCTAGCTCCCGCTGCAAAGTCCAGCCGATATGGTTCCATCTTCGCCGCTCGTTGGAAATCAGCGCCTCCCAGGCGCTCTGCCGTTGCTGGCCCTGCTGCATGTTTTGGCAACTCCGTTTGTCTCCACTACAGCCTGATCAGCTAGATGTCGCTGCGCAGCGGGTGCTGAGAAGTGCCCGGCCGCCATCCAGGCGGCGTGTTCTTGTTGAGCGTGTCAAGCGGGATGCCGCTGCCGCTGCCTGAGGTGTCTCCGTAGTCCATGGCGAAGTACTTGTGCTCGCCGAGCCAAGTGTCGATGATGAGGGTGATGAAAATATATGAAGCCGCTGCTGCTATCGCGTGCGCGATGCACGGTTTTTGCTCGCGTACTTGTGCTGCTGCTCAACGGACACGTAGATGTCGCAATCGACGCTGTGCCAGAAACAAACGGTGAAGCTGAAGGCAGGAGACGGCGAGTCTCAAAGCTAGCAGAGTTAGTTTTGCCACCGCTAGTTGTCGAATCCTATGGCTTGAGCCACAACGGTGAATGATAGTTGGGTGAACATTCGAAGGTGTCACGATTGGTTCTGGAGCCTCTTACCCACAACACATAAATGATTACATTTTTTGGGGGAAAGGGGAGGAAAGGAGAGGGAGGGGAAGGGAAGGGGGGGGGGGGAAGAAGGGGAGAGGTGGGCTCTGGAGACTCTGTCGCGTAGCGGTCTGGTGGAAACTCCCCTCCTCCGCCTCGGCTTCGAGAAAGAAGCGGGGGAAGAGGAGGAGGAGGATGAGGATGAGGAGGACCCGTGGAAACCCAAGAATCATCAACGATGTTGGGATAAACCCTCCCTCCAAACTCCCTCTTCATTAGCCTCATACAACGGTTCGTTTCCACTGAGGGAACTGCCTCGCTAGAAGACAACAGTTCGAATATCCTGGAACGTGCTAAAACATGTTCTCGGGATTTCAAGGCCACGTATCAACCTACTTGCTGCGTCTTGACGATCCAGAATCGTGCCAAAACGCCATGTGTGGGACTTCAACGCAGCGAGCCAACATAACTGTTGCGCCCAGATAATCTGGAATCTTTTCGAAAACATAATTTACTGGTGCACTGATCATAGGAACCCGTGAAACTCTTGCAATGTTTTAGAACGAATGCGCGCGGCGCCAAGGCGAAAACCGCATTTTGAAAAGGAACCGCCCTCGAAACGTGAAACTTTTGCAAATTTTGTAAACGAATGTGCGCGGCGCGAAAGCGTGAGCCACTTTTGAAAACCGACCGCCATCAATCCGTGAAGCTCTTGCAAATGTTTAAAACGAATGTGCGCGGCGCTGAGGCGCGAGTCACATTTTGAAAAAGGAGTCGCCCTCAATCCGCGAAGCTCTTGCAATTTTGTAAAACGAATGCGCGCGGCGCGAAGGCGAAAACCACATTTTGAAAACGACCCGCCCGCAATCCGTGAACCTATTGCGAATGTTTAAAAAGAATGTGCGCGGCGCTAAGGCGAGAGCCACAGTCTGAAAAAGGAACCGCCCTCAATCAGTGAAGCTGTTGCACATGTTGAAAACGAATATGCGCGTCGGCGCTAAGGCGAGAGCCACATTTTGATAACCACCCGCCCTCCATCTGTGAAACGGTTGTCACTTTAGAAGCTTCAGAATCGTACATGGTGAGGGAGTCTCACGCGAAACGTCCGGCCCGGCCTAAAAACTGGCCTCGGGGTGCGACAGGGAGGACTAATTCATAAGGAGAAGGAATACAGGACGAGGAGGAGGAGGAAGAGGAGAAGGAGGAGGAGGAGGAGGAGGAGGAGGAGAAGGAGGAATTGCCATCGCTCGGACGTCCATTCCCCGTGCATTGTTCGGTTTCTCGCCTGTTTTTTTGGAGGGTCGCGAGATAATCCAATATGCTCCTCGATGGCCATCGCCGAGAAACCCAGCACACGTCCGAGCGATGCCAAGCCCCTGAGCTCGCCGAGCGGGACACGGGGAAGGAACACGGCAGCATGTCTCTCGTAACCTGGTCACCACACTGAGCAAGAGCCATACCAGGAAGGGCCGAGTATACCTGCAATCGGCTGAACCACAACTCGGATGGGTAGAGGGCGAAGAGGAGGGAGGAAAAAGGTGCGGGGGGGAGGGCGAGAAGGTCTGGGTCGCTCAACGATGAAATGGGGCAGTGTCGTTATCAGTGGTGACTGATGGGGGCGCCCGCAACGACATGCGAATCTCTGATATGCTCCGCCCGTCTCTCCCCGCATGTTGGCTTCATTACAATGCTACGTTCTCCCTCGTGTGCAACGCGCACGCGCGTCGTCCGCGGAGGGGAAGACGGGATGGCGGGGGAGGGGGACGAGGGAGGGGACAGAGGGGAGAGGGGGGGAGGAGGGAAAGAAAAGGGGGGGGGGGGGGGAAGGGGCGGAGGGGGAAGGACGGAGGACGGACGCGACGGGGACGAGAGAGGGCCAGATCCTCTGCGCGCGCAGCCTCTCGTGCGGGGCGGGCCCTCCAGCGCCGCGCGCGCGCTCCGCCCGTCGAGGGGCGGGGGGCCACGCCCCGGGCGAACTCGGGCGATGGCCCGCGCGGGCGAAAGAGCCAGCCCCCCCTCCCCCCCATCCCCCCCCCTTCTGCCTGCCCCCATCCAGCCCCTTCCTCTCCCCCCCCCATTCTTCCGCCCTCCCCTCCTCCTGTGCCCTCCTCTGCGCCCCCTCCCCCAGCCCTCTCCCTCGTCTCTCTCCTTCCCCCCCCTCCTTCCTCCCCCCCCCCCCCCTCTACACCTCCCTTTCGCCCCGCCCCCCCCTCCTCCCTCCCCCGCCCCTCCTCTCCCCCCCCCATCTCCTCCCCTCCCCCCCCTCCCCCCCCCCCCCCCTTCGCGGCACCTGTGCCACTGGGCGCCCTTCTCAGGAAAACAAATGGGTCGCAGCCCGGTCGTCAACCCTGTTTGCCCGTAGGAGACAGGGGGGGCAGAAAACTGCGCCTCGTCGCCATGTTTTCCCACCCCTTGCGGTGGCCTGGCACGTACACCGCGTGCGCCTGGGCGGGTGGGGGGTCCCCTGCGGGGGGGGCCCATGGGTGGATCCACACCCGTTCTTCCCACGGCCAGGGTCCCCTGCCCTGGCGTGCGTGGGGGTCTGCGGCCGCCCAGGGGAGTGGCGCCCCTCGGGTGGCTTATCGGGGCGGCATGCCGAGGGGCGCGTCGTTATCCGAGGGCTGTGCGCCCGCCGCTTCGGAATTGTCAGGACGCGCGGCGCGCCAAGGGGCGCGCCGCGCGCGGCACGGCAAAATGCAGGTCGCCTGATCCGCTCTTGGTGGCTCGGTCAGGACGGAGTGAACATCTTCATGGTGGAGGGGCTCCTTTGGCAGTACCACGCTTTTGGTGTTCCACAAACTTTTTGGCGGGCTCCACGGCTGGGCCTCCTGTCCCTCGTATCCGCGCTATTCAACGTGTTCAGGGGGTGCATCTTTAGTTTCATGTCGCTCTTGTGATGGCCGATTGCATCTAGATCCAATCTCTCGCGGTTTGCATCCCATGGCCTGAATCTCAGCCTTTGTTTAAATCACTCGTGTGATAGCGGAGTATCCAGGAACCTCTCGCCCCCCCACTTCTCCTCATCCCTCCCCTTCGAGCGTGGGGAGGGGATGGTGCGAAGGCCGTCGCGGGAGAAAAACGCCGGGTCGGCGGTGGGCCCTCGGGGGGGCGCAGGGTTCTGGGAGCGGCGGCAGTGCGGGAAGGCCCGAGGAGAGGAGGAGGAGGAGGAGGAGGAGCGGGAGGGGGAGGAGGAGGAGGAGGAGGAGGAGGAGGATGAGGAGGAGGATGAGGAGGATGAGGAGCAGGACGAAAACCAGTGTAAATCAAAGACTCATCAACGATTTTGCAACAGACCCTCCCTCCAAGGTCCCTGTGTGTAGGCCCGTACACGGATTCATTTTCACTGAAGGAAGTGCCAGTTTTAAATCAAACGTTTGGAAATCCAGAATTGCACCAGAAGGTCATTCCTGGGACATCAGCGCCGCGAATCACCGTTACTGTTACGTACGTATTGACGACCATGAGTCGTGCCAAAGCACCGTTCTTGGGACTTCAGCACATCGAATCAACATGATCGTTGCGCCCGGACATTCCGACATCATCCCAAACACCATAACTGGGACGTTGACCATGAAATCTTTGAGTCTGCTGCAAGCTCTGAAGACGACTGTGCGTGGCTCTGACGCGAGAGCCACATTTTGAAAAAGAGCCACACTCCATCCGAGAAGGTCTTGCTAAGTCTGAAAACGAATGTGCGCGGTGTTAGGCGATATCCACATTTTGAAAAAGGAGCCGCCCTCCGTCCGTGAAACTCTTGGAAACATTGAAGGCGAACGCGCGCGCCGCTAAAACGAGAACCGCATTTCGAAAACGGGCCGCCCTTCATCCGTGAAACTCGTGAAAAATTTTGAGCTTCAGGATCATCTGCGGTGAAGGAATCTCAAGCAAAACGCCCGGCCCGCCCTTTCGACCAGCCTCGGGGTGCGACAGGGAGAAGTTGTCGATTACTAAGAGAAGTGATGGAGGACGGGGGGGAGGAGAACGAGGACGAGGAGGAGGAGGAGGAATAGGAGGGGGAGCAGGAGGAGAACGAGGAACGCTAGGGAGGTACCTGCTCAGAGTGTGAAACACCGAGCGTGGATCGGCGACATGCCGCCGATCGATGGGCGAGATCCCACCGACTGCGAATCCGTACTGTCCTGGGTGGAGTGGGCTATCGGGCCCCATTTCGGCGATCAATGGGCGATTGGGGGCAGATACATCTCCCCATAGCCCATCCCCCCGGACGTTGCTCCTGACAGGATGGGTAGGGGAAGGGGAAGGAGGACCATAATTCGCCGGCCCAACGGGCCAGGGCGTGCTAAGATCTCCGGTACCTGGTTAACAGTATTTCTAGTTCGCGCGCGCGGGGCGGCCCCTGGGGGTCCCCGGACGAAAAGTACCCCGGCAAGGTCCCGGCAAGTCCCCGGCAAGGTCCCGGCAAAGTCGGGTCAGAGATGCCGGAGTTCTGTTTCGGAGTCCAAGAGGGCTCCAGATCGGTCCAAGAGGGCCCCGAGAAGCTTTCTAGACGGTCCAAGAGAGGCCCGAGACGGCCAAAGATCGCCCGAAGACGCCCCAGATGGCCCCAAGACAGCCCAAGAGGCCTCCAAGACGCTCCAAGGGCCTTCCAAGAGGCCTCCGAAGAGGGCCCCAAGTTGCCAAAATCGTTGATTTTCATTGGTTTTTTCTATGTTTTTTTGCGTTCTGGCCTTTTCGCTTCCGGACGCTCCAAGAGGGCCCAAGAGGCCTTCAAGACTGCTCCAAGACGGCCCACGAGGCTCCCAAGACGGCCCCGGAGCGGCCCAAGAGCGCCCCCCAGACGGCCCAAGTGCTGCCCAAGGCGGACCAAGAGGCCCCAAGACGGGCCCAAGAGGGGCTCAAGAAGGGAACCGAGAACTGAAAAATCGAGCCCTCCGCCCCAGAAGGCGCCCAGGACCCCGAAAGAGGCCCCAAGAGACTCTCCAAGACACCCCCAAGACGCCCCAATAAGCTCCCGTGAGGCCCCAAGAGGACCAACAACGTCAGGCCCCAGGCCCCAAGAGGACCAACAAATACCGCCAAGAGCCCGCCGAAAGCCCCCCAAGAGACCGTCACGAGAGCTCAGGAGGCCCCCTGGAGGCCTCCCGAGTTCTCCAAGAGGCCCAAAAAGAGGCGCCAAGAGGCCCCAAACGGCCCCACCGAGGCTCCAAGAGGCCACGAACGCGCAAGCAAACGCCTGCGATGGCACAATACGGGCCGGCGGAATGAGCGAAGCGATTAATAAAACCAGGATGCGCCAACGATGCTGCAATGCACGGGTCCGTCCCCAGTACCCTCCTCATGCGTCAGTGCAACGACTTCTTTCCACTGCGGGAAGCGCCCTTAAGGACGAGCGCCTGATGGGCTTGCCACTCAGGCGAGACCCGTTGTTTGTTCCATCCTCACGACTAAGAGAAGCACAAGGTAGTATCATTATGTTGCAGTGGTACGAGAGTTACAGAGCAAGAAAAGCGTCTGCGCGCACCGCGCTGTGAGCTGGCTGATGTGGACGAAGAAGAATCAGCCGATCCAGCGTGCGAGTTTCTGAGAGCGTGGACTTGAGCTCGCTTTGCAAGGGGGGGGGGACGCCATTCCCGATGCATTTAGTGCCCGTGGGCGGGGGTGCCCACAGACCCCCAAGAAGCCCCCAGGAGGCTCTGGAAGGGGGGGGACGCCACTCCCGACGCATTTAGTGCTCGGAGGTGGGGGGGCCCACAGGCCCCCAAGAAGCCCCCAGGATGCTCCAAGAAGGCCCCCAAGAGGCTCGAAAGAGGCCCCGAAACGACCCCCCAAGAGGCTTCCCCAGGTCCCTTGCTCAATCCCCTGAACCTCAGTCCTCAAGCCTGAGGATTCTTAATGGGCCCGGACCCAAAGATCTCAAATCTCTAAGGGCTCCCCGCGCGAACTCTGGGGCCCTCAGAATGTTCCCGCATGACTTTTTCGAGCCCAAGAGAGGCCCAAGACGGGCCAACAGGGCCCCAAGAGGTCATCAAGACGACCCAAGAAAGCCCCGAATCACCGAACGATCGGTCCAATACGCCCAAGATGGCCCCATGCCCCACGGCCATTACCATGATACACGTCATCATCATCATCATCATCATCATCATCATCATCATCATCATCATCATCATCATCATCATCATCATCATCATCATCATCATCATCATCATCATCATCGTCATCGTCATCGTCATCATCACCATCATCACCATCACCATCACCATCACCATCACCATCACCATCACCATCACCATCACCATCACCATCACCATCACCATCACCATCACCATCACCATCACCATCATCATCACCATCACCACCACCACCATCACCACCACCACCATCATCATCATCATCATCATCATCATCATCATCATCATCATCATCGTCAGTATCAACATCATCATCATCATCATCATCATCATCATCATCATCATCATCATCATCATCATCATCATCATCGTCATCGTCATCGTCATCGTCATCGTCATCGTCATCATCCAGAGCGCCCCTGATCGGCGGCACTGGCCGGAGGCCAGCACATTCTAGTAATACTCATAATAACCAGAAGGAGATAATAATAAGATGAAGAAAGAAGCAGAAGGAAACGGATGATGTGATATAAGTTAACCCAAAACGTGGAAGGAGCGGGTGGAGGACGAGGAGAGGAATGAGGATTGGGGGTGGGTCCGCGGAGGGAGGGGCGAGGAACTGGAGGAGCACGGAGGAGAGCCATCCCTACTCGGCTCGGCCACGTGCAAGAGAGACCCCAGGCAAGAGCGACCCTTGGAACGAGGCTTGCCGATCGTCGCACGCGCCGAGACAACGGCGGCCTGCGCGCTTCGGCTTGCCCCCCCAGCGCCCCACTCTGACAGCCGCGCACAAGGAGGCCACTTCGGCGAAGGGCCACTCTGACCAAGACCTTCGACGACTCGGTGCCTCAGTGCGCGGCTCCCAGAGCTCTGGACCACTTCCCGGGGACCAGATTTTCGTCCCGGATCGTTTGTCGTGGGGGCCCCTTCGCCCGGCGAGGACCCCCAGATGCCGAAAACTACAGAGCGGCATCTTGAAGTTTTCCAGCGCGCCCACGAGGAGGAGGAGGAGGAGGAGGAGGAGGAGGAGGAGGAGGAGGAGGAGGAGGAGGAGGAGGAGGAGGAGGAGGAGGAGAGAGAGGAGGAGGAGAGAGAGGAGGAGAAGGACGCCGGAAATGACGAATAACATCCATCTTCACTTCTTCCAACGCGTCAGAGGTCCGCCCGGCGAGGGCCCCTGGACGCCGAAGACGACGAGAAGTCTCTATCTCGATGCTTTTCCCAACCTTCTGGCGCTGGGTTTGGAAAAGCAGAAAGATTGATCTGTTTCGTCGTTTTCGGCGTCCTCCTCGTCCCCCTCCTCCTGCCTCCCTCCTCCTGTCTTCCCTCCTTCTCTTCTCTCCTGCTTCGAACCTCCTGCCTCACCGCCCTACCTGGGGGTTCGCTGGGTGCTGCGAATTGAAAAACGGTCGCCGCTGTCGTGGGCTGCCGGGAGGTCCATAGGAGTGACGAGACCTCGGGGATGCGAACTGCGAAAGTGTCGCCACCTTCGAAGGGTCCTGGGAGTCCAGCGGAGCGACGTCCTATTTAGATCAGATGGCACCTCGCCGTCGCTGGGAGATGCGAGCTTAGAAACTGTCGCCACTGCCGTGGGCTCCTGGGAGGTCCAGCGGAGCGACGTCCTATTCAGATCAGATGACACCTCGCCGCCGGGGTCTCGGACTGCGAATGTGTCGCCGCGTTCGTTCGCTCCTGGGTGCGAACTGCGAAACTGTCGCCACTTTCGTGGGCTCCTGGGAGGTCAAGCGGAGCGACGTCTTATTCAGATCAGATGACACCTCGCCGCCAGGGTTACGGACTGCGAATGTGTCGCCGCTTTCGTTCGCTCCTGGGTGCGAACTGCGAATGTGTCGCCACTTTCGTGGGCTCCTGGGAGGTCCAGCGGCGTGACGTGACGTTATATTCAGTTCAGATTCGACGTAGCCGTCGCTGGGAGCTGCGAATTGCGACTCTGTCGCCACTCGTGTGTTCCATAAGAGTGATGTCCTATTCAGATCTGGTGAGACCGCTGTCGTGGGCTGCCAGGAGGTCCATAGGAGTGACGAGACCTCGGGGTTGCGAACTGCGAAACGGTCGTAACTTTCGCGCGTTCCTGGGAGGTCCAGCAGCGTGACGTCCTGTTCAGATCAGATGAGACCTCGCAGTCGGTGGGAGATGCGAGCTGCTAGAGTGTCGCCACAGTCGTGGGCTCCTTGGAGGTCCAGCGGCGTGACGCTCGATCCAAATTAGATGAGACCTCGCCGTCGCTTGAGAGCGCCACAACGACACGGCGAGGGCAGCGCTGCATGTCCGGCGTGCCACTGAAAAATAATCGCCGCCCGCATTCCTCTTCCTGCCTCTTTCGTTGTCGTCCTCTTCCTCCTTCCACCGTCTTCTCTTCCGTCCTTATCCAGCACCTCGCTCTCACCCCCACTTCCTCTTCGAACCTGGGGCCTCAGTCCTCGTCGTTATATTCCTGCCCTGTGAATCGTGCAGCACGAGCGCATCCCATGTAACTTCCACAACACATGCCCGTTCCAGTGTTGTCATCAACCGTACGAATCTGTGCCAACCCCTCTTGTCACTTAATGCAAATCGGTTGGTTGGGTACGTCACAGGGTAATTGCCGACGCGTCGGAAGTCTGACTGGGTACGGTCGGGAACATTTGGATAGCGTGTCGCGGCGGCGGCCCCGGCGACACACTATGCCCTGCGAGCGGATGGCGTGCCGCTCCGCTCAGCGGGGCGGGAGGCTCGGAAAAGCTCGGGACGCAGACGCTGGGCGGCTGGGAACCGGATAGCGTGTCGTACCGAAGCGTGGTGGACCAGAACTGGCGGAACGACACGCTTCGCAAACATTCCCGACCGTACGTGCGGCGGTTTCGGACCCGGGGCCTGGCGAGGGCCCCCGGACGCTGGAAACTACGAAAACCGTCAATCGTTTTGTGTTCAACATGTCCACGAGGAGGGCGAGGAGGAGGATGAGGCGCAGGAGGAGGTGGAGGAGGAGGAGGAGGAAGAGGATAAGAAGAAGAAGGCGAAGAATAATAATAATAATAATAATAAGAAGAAGAAGAAGAATAAGAAGAAGAAGAAGAAGGCGAAGGAGGACCAGGACCAGGACCAGGAGCAGGAGGAGGAGGGAGGAGAGTAGGAGAAGGAGGAGGAGGAGGAGGAGGAGGCGGCGGCGGCGGAGGGGGAGGGGTATGGGGGAGAAGTGAGGGGAAGGAGGGGGTGGGCGAGGAGGAGGGGGATGGGGGAGGAGGAAGGAGACGGAGCAGGAGAGGGTCTGACTGGGTCACGCGTGGCCGATCGGCTCCCGAAGCCCCTGTACCCCCCCGCCCGTCCGGGAGTCTCGCCGCCGCAGCTGAACCTCGCGGCGAAGACGCCGCGGCGTGCCCGCAGAGGTCCGGGGAAGAAAACAAAACAAAAACAGGAGGCGTCTGGCGAGCGCGCGCGCGGGGGGGCAAGAGCCCTGTCGGCCTGCGGCGCCCGGGGCCGACACCTCCTCCTCCTCCTCCTCCTCCTCCTCCTCCTCCCCTCCTCCTCCTCCTCCTTCTCCTCCTCCTCCTCTTTTTCCTTCTCCTCCTCCTCCTCCTCCTCTTCCTCCTCCTCCTCCTCCTCCTTCGCCTTCTCCTCGCGGCCACGGTGTCGAAAGATGGGAAGTCAACGTAGACGCACCCCTCCCAGCGGCAGGCATCCAGGCGGGGCGCGAATACAACGAACGGGCCAAGGAGCTCCCCGAGCAGCTCGAGAAGGGCGCGTCGGTGGACCTGGCGCAGTTGGGCCCCCACAGCTGGTCGTCGCCGCGAAGGTGTTCCAGGCGATGGCAGACTTGGACTCGGAGACCGATAGGCCGATCCTAGCGAAGTTCTTCATGGATCTGCTGCTGGCAGCAAGCAGAAGTCAGCCGAAAGGAGAACTGCCGCATCATCTTCGCCATGGCCACCTACGACCAGAACGTGCGCCATATTCGCGACATGTTGGCGAAAGAAATCGTGAAAGTGGGAGGCCAGAAACAACCTGGGGCAAACTCTCCAATATGGTCGTGACTGTTCGACCACTCTCGGAGGCCGAGGTGACCGCACAGGTGCCTGCAGCGTTCAGGGACAACGCACGGCATAGACAATTAGTCGCTGAGAATGGGCCTCCGAGCGCCCAGCCAGTGGCGCCAGTACCCGTTCTTCAGAGGCAGCCCTGGCACCCACGCTCCTCACTCCTGGACCTCCCGAGTCAATACAACCAAAAGGGGCACGCGGCAAAGGCCGAGGCAAGGGCAGAGGCAAACTCCGCAACGGGGAGCCAGTGGTAGGTCCCACCGCGAGCCTTTCGTTACCAGCTATCCGCTCCCCTCTCCCCCCGATTGTTCCTCCTCCCTCCCTGGATCCACCCCCCGCAGGACGTCGCATAGTCTTTGTCAGTGCAGGCACTCTCGCGAACGAGCGCGAGGAGTTCCGCCAGACCCCAGGACCGAGACCTTCCCCGCCTCCTCTCCCCTTGAGCGCGAGGGAGGGCGAGATGGTCGGGAGGCTGGTAGCGGGGGCGATCTGCGAATCCGTGTCCGATGAGGAAGACGCGTCGGGTCTGGGCCAAGATCTGGGGTAGCCGCTGGGGGGGCAGGATTTGTCCTCCCCGGGCGGCGCCAGCCGTGGGCAGTGCACTTTTTGGATATATCGGCCGATCCTCGATTGAGGCCCGTCGAGGTCGCCCAGCCAGCGTCTCCGCACCCAGCACGGGTGCCGCTTGGCCCCCTGCCTGCTGCGTGCGGGCAGCAGGGGTGCCAGCTGGGCTTGCGCCCGTTCTCGAGGAACCGCACATGGTCGATACACAATGAAGGTGCGTAATAAGTCACCGCGAGGTTCAGATGTTGCTCAGTGCCACGATGCACGACAGCATTGCCCAAGGGAGTCATGGTAATGTTGGTGTTGCGCGTAGTGGCACGCAAGACTGTGGAACCCAAGACAGAATCGAATCCTCCTCCTCCTCCTCCTCCTCCTCCTCCTCCTCGTCCTCCGCCCCATCCACAATTACTCAATATAAGTACTACTCTCCCTCTTCCCCTGATGACGTGCTGGGAGTGTTCGCGCCCCCCCCCCCGCGTCCTGCTTCTGTACACACAGGATTCCCGGGAGTTGGGTTTTCGCCTGCATTTTTTCAAAATTCTGCTCACGCTGAGGCGCCGGCCTCATTTTCGGGCCCCGCTCGTTCCGAATCGTGCTCCCGCTGCAGCGTGGGTCTCATTTTCGGATCGGTGTTTTGCCTCCGTCGTTCAGGATGGCGTTCTCGCCCCAGCGCGGGCCTCTTTCTCGTGCGCCCATCCGCCCGCCACCACCGCACCGCGCCCCGCCCCGCCCACCGCCACTTCCACCCACCAACGCACGCACGCACGCACGCACGCGCACCGCCACCACCACCCCACCACCCCACCCACCACCACCACGCTACACCGCGTCACACCACATCACACGCGCGCGCACACAGACACACACGCACGCACGCACGCACGCACGCACGCACACACACACACACAACACCCACAACGCCCACAACACCCACAACACCCACAACACCCACAACACCCACAACGCCCACAACACCCACAACACCCACAAAACCCACAACACACACAACACACGAGGGGCCGAACGCCGAGGATCCCGACGCCGAACGCCGAGGAGCCCGACGGCGACGGACTAGACAACGACGGCCGCTGGCCAGCGGATGTCTATGTCCCCGGGTGGCGCGGCGGGCTTTCGGCGGCCTTGGACTTCGCGGTGACGTCCGGCCTGCGCGCGGACCTCATCGCGCGCTCCGCCGCCGACCCGGCCGCCGCCCTCGACAGGTACGAGGAGTACAAGCGGCAGCACCAGGGCACGGCGCAGGCTTGCCGCGACGCGGACCTCGCCTTCATCCTACATGGTGGTGGAGGCGCACGGCGGGAGCTGGGGCGGCGAGGCGCGGCGCGCCTTCGCCGCATGGCTCAGCGACTCTCCGTCTCCCTGCACAGGGAGAACGCGCGGGCCATCCTGCAGCGCCTGCAGCGCCCGCGGCCCGGGGCGACCCCGGCACGCCTGGCGGCGGCGGCTGCAGTGGAGGCGGCGGCGGCGGCGGCCGTCGCGTGAGGCGCAGGGGCAGGCGGCGGGCGCCGAGGGCGACGCCGCTGAGGAGGAGGAGGAGGAGGAGGAGGAGGAGGAGGAGGAGGAGGAGGAGGAGGAGGAGGAGGAGGAGGAGGAGGAGGAGGATGGAGCCTGTCAAATAGTTCCTGGAGGACCCCGAGGCGTACTCTGCGGCGAACCCGGTGGCCGCAGCGCCGGCGGCGGGCGGCGGCGAGAAGAAGGAGGAGAGGAAGGCCGCGGCCGTGGAGGAGGAGGAGGAGGAGGACGTGGTCTTCGACCTTTTCGGCTGAGCGCACCGCGGCGGCGGCGAGCGCGCGGGCGGCTCGGCACACAACACACACACAACACACACACACAACACGCAACACACACAACACACGCAACACACAACACACACAACACACACAACACACACAACACACACACAACACACACAACACACACAACACTAAACACACACAACACACAACACACAACACACACAACACACAACACACAAACACACAACACACAACACACACACACAACACACACAACACACAACACACACAACACACACAACACACAACACACACACACAACACACAACACACAACACACAACACACAGAACACACAGAACACACACAACACACACAACACACAACACACACAACACAACACACACAACACACACAACACACACAACACACAACACACAACACACAACACACACAACACACACAACACACACAACACACAACACACACAACACACACAACACCCAACACACACAACACACACAACACACAACACACACAACACACACAACACACACAACACACAACACGCACAACACACACAACACACAACACACACAACACACAACACACACACAACACACACAACACACAACCACACAACCACACAACCACACAACTACACAACTACACAACCACACACACATACACACACGCACACACACACGCACACACACACACCACCACCACCACCGCCACCACCACCACCACCGCCATCACGCACGCACGCACCTGGCCCAAACCACCAAGACGCCACACCACGTCACACCACAGCACACGCGCACACACGCACACGCACACACACCACACACCACCACCACCACCACCACCACCACCACCACCACCACCACCACCACCACCACCACCACCACCACAACCACAACCACAACCACAACCACAACCACGCACACACGCACGCACGCGCACCACCACCCACTACGCACGCGCGCGCGGAGCCACAGGTCCGCTACGACACGCGTCCGCGGAGAGAGAAAATCCGCGCCATGGCACGGGATGGGAGGGAGGGGTAGGACGCCAGATATGACGCGAGCGCACACAGCTTGTCCTCCTCCCCTCCCTCCCTCCCTCCCTCCCTCCGCTGCTCCTTCTCCTGCCTAGTTCTCCTCTCGCGCCTAGCCCCTCGACGTCCTCTCCCTCCTCTGCGCCGCTGCCTCCCGAGGACCCCTCCCCCCCGTCGGCGTTCCTCACGGGCAGCTCCGCCCCGTCGCACCCCGGGGACGAGTCTGCAGCAGCTCCACGGGCGGAGGGCGGGCCCTCGTCAGAACCGGGCTCTCGCCTCGGCACCGCGCGCATTCGTGTCAAGGGTTCTGAATGTGGCCCTGGGGCACCCGAATGAGTACACACAAACAACAAGATTCCCTAGATGTTACCATATTGTCGGGGGTTCTGTCTTCCCCCCCACTTCCCGTAGTTCCCCATATTGTCCGGGGGATCGACGATTCATTGTGTCCGTGTTTTTTTTCCCCTCCTGAGCACACTCGATTGAAGAGAGTTCGCAGGAGCTTCGCGGGTGGAGGGCGGTTCCCTTTCAGACTGTGGCTCTCGCGTTAGCGCGGCGCACAGGCGTCGTAAACACTGCAAGATGTTCCAGGGCGGAGGGCGGGCCTTTTCTGAAGATGTGGGCCTCGCCCCAGCGCCGCGTACACTCGTGCTACAAACAACAGCTTTTTAACGACTTCTCATGGTTGATGCCCCGGGAATGGTGCTCCGCCACGACTTAGGACTGCCCGGGCAAAACAGTCACGTTGAACAGCGGTCTTGGAGTCCCAGAAATGGTGTTTTGGCACGATGCGGGATCGCCAGGACGCAACAATAAAGATATTTCGCGGCGTTGAAATCACAATTGTGGTCTTCTGCCACGATTGATGATTATCAGACGTTTGTCTTCCAACGGAGCAATTATAGTAGTGAGCGTACATTCTTGTAGGGATCTAGGAAGATGGAACTCGGAGGGAGGCATACTTGCAACATCTTTGATGCGCCTTGGATTTGCACCGGTCCTCCCTCCTTATCCTCCTTCTCCTCCTTCTCCTCCTCCTCTTCCTCCTCCTCCTCCTTCTCCTCCTCCTCCCTCTCCGCCTCCTCCTCCTCCTCCTCCTCCTCTTCCTCCTCCTCATCCTCCTCCTGCTCCCCTCCTCCTCCTCCTCCTGGCCGTCCTTTCTTTTCTCCTCCTGCTCCTCCTCCCTCTCCTCCTCCTCCTCCTCCTCTTCTTCCTCCTCCCCCTCCTCCTCCTCCTCCTCCTCCTCCTCCTCCTCCTCCTTCTCCCCCTCCTCCTCCTCCTCCTCCTCCTCCTCGTCTTCCTCCTCCTCCTCCTCCTCCTCCTCCCTCCTCCTGCTCCTCCTCCTTATCCTCCTCCTCCCCTCCTCCTCCTGTCCCTACTCCTTCTGGCCCTCCTCCTCCTGGCCCTCCTTTATTAATCGCTTCGCTCATTCCGCCGGCCCACACAGTCTCATGTCTGCCGTTTGCCCGAGGGCCTGGTGTCAATGCGGCGCTTTGGGGGTTCCTGGGGCCGCTTGGGGGACTCCTGGGGCGCTCGGGGGGGCATTTGGGGGGCCTCCTGGGGCCGCTTGGGGGACTCTTGGGGGCCTCCTGAGGGCCTCGTGGGGGCCTCTTGGGGCCTCTTAGGGGCCTCTTGGGGCCTCGTAGGGGCTTCTTAGGGCCGAGGGCTCGAAATGTTGTTTCGTGTTCCCTCTCTGGGGCCCCTTTGGGGGCGTTCTTGGGGCCCTCTTGGACCGTCTTGGAGGCTTCTTGGGCCGTCTTCGAGCCCTCTTGGGCCATCTTGGGGCCCTCTTGGGGGCCTCTTGGGCCCTCTTGGGGCGATCTTGGGGGCCTCTGGGGCCGTCTTGGGGCGTCGGGAAGCCGAAAAGGTGGAAGCTCCAAAATCTCTCAAAAACCTCAGGAAAAACAATGAATTTTGCCTCCGGGGGCCCTCTTGGGAGTGCTCTTGGAGGCCTCTTGGGGCGTCTGGGGGCTATCTTGGGGGCCTCTTGGCCTTTCTTGGGGCTCTCGGGGACGTCTCGGAGCCCTGTTGGTGCGCTCATGGAGCGCTCTGCGGGAGTCTCCCAGGGATCGGTCGGGGATCGCCCGGGGTACTTTTCGTCCGGGGACCCCCAGGGGCCGCCCCGCGCGCGCGAACTAGAGAATTATTAACCAGTTACCGGAGATCTTAGCACGCCTCTGGCCCGTTGGGCCGGCGAATTTTGTCCTCCTCTGCTCCTCCGACTCCTCGGGGTGCTGTGCGCGAAAGCTTCCCATCAGGCGTTGAGCTTGAAGGTATCGAGCGCGGTGCACAGGAGGTCGCCGCTGATGGCCCACCTGGGCTCCTCCACGAGGAGGATGAAGAGGAGGAGGAGGCGGAGGAGGAGGAGGAGGAGGAGGAGGAGGAGGAGGAGGAGAAGGAGGAGAAGGAGGAGGAGGAGGAGGAGGAGGAGAAAGAGGAGAAGGAGAAGGACGAGGAGGAGTAGGAGGAGGAGGAGGAGGAGAAGGAGGAGCAGGAGTAGGAGTAGGAGTAGGAGTAGGAGTAGGAGTAGGAGTAGGAGTAGGAGTAGGAGGAGTAGGAGTAGTAGTAGTAGTAGTAGAAAGTAGTAGTAGTAGTAGTAGTAGTAGTAGTAGTAGTAGTAGTAGTAGTAGTAGTAGTAGTAGTAGTAGTAGTAGTAGTAGTAGTAGTAGTAGTAGTAGTAGTAGTAGTAGTAGTAGTAGTAGTAGTAGTAGTAGTAGTAGTAGTAGTAGTAGTAGTAGTAGTAGTAGTAGTTGTAGTAGTGGTGGTGGTGGTAGTAGTAGTTGTAGTAGTAGGAGGAGGAGGAGGAGGAGGAGGAGGAGCACGAGGAGGAGGAGGAGGAGATGGAGGAGGAAGATGGGGGAGGACGACGACGTACAGGAAGAGGAAGTCGGAATCAGGCAGCCCACTGGCGCTGGTGCTGTGTCGACGACGGCAGCGCCAGCAGCGCGGGCAACCACCAGCTGGGTCCCACCAAACCTGCCCAGCCCGCTCTCGCCGATCGTCGCCAACAACAAGGTCGCTGGGGAGAAGCCGGCGCCATTGAAACCGCGGGCCGCGCGCACGCGCGCCATTAAAACTTCTGGGCGCCATTGAAACTGCCATCCGCCGCGCGGGCCGCTGCAGGTGACCTCGCTCGCGGAGGACGCCCACGCTCTTTGGTCTGCCAGGACCATGGGCCAGGGCTTGAGCCAAACGGTGCGTTTCCACAAACAGTGCTCGAACTTAGAGACTCTTACTTCTGTTATGAGGAACTGGGACTGGCTGGCGGTCTGGCGGCTAATTATGTGGTCGCCGTGGCCGTCCCGCCGCCCCGTCGCCGCCTCGGCGCCAGATCGATTGCATCACCTAGTATGCCAGAACACACTGTTTGGGGTCCACCTTGGCTAATATTTTTCTCGTGCTCTTTCATTATGTCTTCGTCCCGCCTTTGCTGCGAAACGAGATCAAAACGAAAGCGGTCCACGAATTCGCCAGACCACCGTTTAGCTCGCGCCCTGATATGGGCGATCAACCATCGGATGCCTCAGCCGCGTTCGGTGAGTCGCAGATGCTCAGGAAGGCCGCGAACGCTCGGGACGACCCTGGGCTGCCAGGGCCACGGGCGATCAACTCGTCGGGTGCCTCGGCTACGTTCGGCATCCGGGGGCACAGGTGGACCTCGTAGGCCCGCGCGAGGTGAAGGAGGTGCTTCATGCTGAGAGTCCGCAGGTTCGGCAAGTTCGCGTCGTGTCGAACCCGGCGTTGGTTCCTGACACCGCGGGGATCGCTCAACCTTGAACGATCGGCCCTTTCAGAAGCGCCGGCTCGTTCAACGATGGGCCGATTCTGGGCCACGGCCGACACGACGCGAACCTGCCGCAGCGGGGCTCCCCCTCCGCTGCCTTGCGCTGGTCCTCCCCCCGGCGAGCCGAGCCTCCGCCGGCCTCGGCGCGTCGCAGGTGCGCAGCACGAAGCTCGCGGACATCGGCAACGCCTGCGAGGCCACCGCGCGCGCAAGCGCGTGGCTGCACGGCCCGGGGACCGCCGCCGGGCTCGCGGCGTGCGCCGCGGTGGGTGGCGCGCTGGCCGGGGCCGTGCTCGAGTTCTGCAGGAAGCGCGCTTGGGCGACGAAGCGAAGCGAGCCTTACGCAGGAGGACAGAGCGACCTGACGCGGCGGCTTACGCGGGCTGCCGGCGCGACATGCTACACTGGAAACGGGGACGCTTACGCGCGTCCTGACGCGGGCAGCTTGCGCGCCAATGACGGTGAAGACGTCCCCGTTTTCTCCCGTCGCTCATCTGGCGGTGCGCACCAAGGGGGGGGGGGCGCCTAGTGGGGCGGCCTTCCAGGAAGGTGAGGGCCTTCGGAGAAGGCGCGCGAGTGTCATTATACTCTTTCACTTGCCATCGCTCGGACGTCCATTCCCCGTGGATTTGTCGGTTTCGTACGTGTTTTTTTCCGCTCGATGCTCCAAGATGGTCCTCGCCAAGTGTCCTCGTACTCTTTCAGTGAGGCCAACAGCCCCGAGAGCTCCTGCGCCCCTTGGGCGCTCCCGCAGGGCTCAGCCGCAGGATTCCTGTGGCTTCCCGCGCGGCTCTTCCTGGGGCCAGATTGCCTGACGATTGGCCAATCCTCCTCCTCCTCCTCCTCCTCCTCCTCCTCCTCCTCCTCCTCGTCCTCCTCCTCGGGCACCAAGGAGGCCCCCTAAGACGGCCCGAAGGGCCTCCAATACGGCCCAGGAAAGCTCCAGGACAACCTGAGATGGCGTCAAGACGGCCCAGGAGGCACACAAGACGCCCCCAAAGGCAAACATCGTTGCTTTTAAACAGGTTCGTGTCGGATTTTCGCGTTCTCGCCTTTTCGGGCTTCCATCGGTCCAAGACGGGCGCAAGAGGCCCCAAAACTACCCGAGAGGCCCCCAAGAGGGCCCCAAGACTGACCACCTACCAAACCACCCCAACCCAACCCGAAGACCCGAATTTGACCCGAATTTCGGGTTGGGGGGGGTACGGGTTCCACGGGTTTTTTCGATGTTCCCCGACCGCCCCCCACTGGAAATGGAGGGCAAATCGCGGCCTTCGGGTTGGGTTGGGGTGGTTTGGTGGGCGGTGGAAGACGGGCCAAGAGGGCCCCCAAACGGCCCAGGAGGCCCCAGGGGGGGGAGCACGAACTGCGATTTTGAGTTCTCCACCCAAGACGATCCCAAGATCCCCCAGAGGCCCCCGAGGCGCCCCCAAGAGGCCTCAAGGAGGCCCCCAAGGATTTCCCGAGAGGCCACCACGAGCCCTGCAAGGGGCATCCGAGAGAGCCCCCATAGAGAACCTATGCGCATCGAAGAGGCCTCTGGTCCACCACCCAAGCACGGTGGCGTGATGGGCAGAATGCCAGTGTGCATTGTGTGCACACACACACACTTTTTTAAGCCGGCGGCGCAGAGGGTCCTCAGGCGCGGGAGCAGCAGATGGACGTGTTAATTGCGATCGAACATTGTCGAGAGCACAGTGTACAAACCGCTGCAAACTGTCAAGTGCAGCAATGGGTGGTATGGGAGAGGGGCTGCAAATCCACGCGAAGCGTGCAGCGGCCAGGTGCACACAGACACGCACACACACGAATACATACACATGTGCAAACCAGTAGCCGCTAGCACCAATGACCCAACGTCAGGGTGTGAGGCCAAGCTGCCTTTACCGTACAGGCCCGTTCGGGCATTGAGCGAGGTGGGATGCGCCCAGCAGCTTCTGAGGACCTCGCCGCCGTCATGGAAAAAGCCGAGCAGGAGGTGCCGCAGCTCTTGCCCAACGCGTGCTCGGCCCCGAAGGCCCTGCATGCGCCGGCGTTGACCTCTTGGAGGGACGCACCCGCTGGCTTCCACCACCCTGCCGCCAGATTTCGCCACTAACAACCGTTTCTGCTTTCAGTCCGCCCGCCTTTTTACAGGGCTTCCGCCAGCTTCCGCCGAGGGCGAAACATCAGCCTTTCGGCTCCTTGACATGTGGAACGCGCTACGTGGCGGAGCAGCAGCATGTGAAGGCGTAGAACAAGTGGCCTTATTCTGCTGGTAGCGCCGCAGCAGAACCTCGCGAGTCTCCGAACTGTTCACTGACGCCGATTGTGCCGTATCAGGTGGCCCAGCGCTGCCGCCAGGGTCCCCAACAGATCAATCCTGTGGAGAAGAATCGTCGCTCACGGGCACGCGCTACATTGGCCACTTTAACGAACACGGTCGCGGACCAGGAGGACGAGGAGGAAAAGGAGAAGACCAAAAACCCACCCAGGCTCCTCCACGCTTGCCTGGACCAGGAACTGCTTCTTGCGCTCGATCATGACCAGCGCCTTGTTGTGCAGCTGGAACCTCTTCCTGCCCAGCTGCTTCGCCATGTTATCGTCGAACTTCCACTGGTACGCGTACCTGTCGGTCGGAAGAGGCGGCTTTCCAGGACAAGAAGGCGTTGAAGTAGACTGGCTCTCCGCCCGCCCCCCGAGGACGAGGGAAGAGGAAACCCGCTCGATCCCTGAACCAGGAGGGCACCGCGTGGATCTTTCGACCTTGAACGATCGCGGCTTCTCGATAGCGCAAGTCGTTCGATGTCGGCCAGTTCAGCGCCACCGGCGGCGTTCAACCTTGAACAGCCGTACTGGGGTCGCCGCTGTGCGTCAACGCGGCGCAAACCTACAGCACTTGGGCGTCGCCAAATGGGGGGGGGCGATACATGGGGGGGAAGAGATGTGCACTTTTCGGACCCTAAAGGCCCCCTCTTGGACCCTAAAGGGCTCCGTTAGGGGCCTGAAGGGGCTCCTTGTCTACAGCCCTCGCTGCCCCCCCAATGCATCGCCCCCCCTTGAGTGACGCCCAACGCACCTGACGTAGATTCGAACCGGGGTGCCCAAAAATACAGACTTTCAAAGACCGATGTGCACTCGATGATGTCCTGGCGCCGACCTTCCCGGTCGTACTGCGTCGTGGCACTAATGATCTCGCTCGGCGCGCCGTTCGGCACGCTGTCGGCCAGCAACCTTAAGCCGAAGCCAAGACGAGGATAAGATCAGGTGAGAACAAATCGAGAACCTCTGAGATCCGGCGGCTCTGGAAGATGTCTCGGGTGCCGCGGCTTTCTCAGACCGTTCCGGAACGCTCTGAGAGCGTTCCGGAACGCTCCGGAACGGATTACCCTCGCCCCAGCCCCGTCCGAAACCTCTTCCCAACTTCAGTGGCGTCGCCGATCTCGTCCAGTGACTTCCGCTTGGTTTCCGAGACCCTGACGCCGACCGACTCCAGCGGCTCGATGAGGTCGCGTAAGAAGTATGACCTTGAAGCCCCCCCGACTAGTGTTAGAGGAGGGGGACATCCCGATTCCGCTGCCCTTCCCTCGTCGCTACGGCTGGATTCGCGTCGATATCCTCGTCAGAACGCACCCTTGGAGAGGTCCTCCGGGGAGTGGCGATATCGGCATCATTTTGTTCCCCATGGTGCCGATACAATACACGGATCTGCTTACTCTCCTCCTCCTCCTCCTCCTCCTCCTCCTAGCTGATGTGGGCCAACAGACGCCCTGACGAATGGCGCTTGCACGCTGAGCCCGCTCAGCAGAACTCATCTGGAGCGAGATACCTGCACTGCTTTTACTCCTCCTGTCCCTATTCGTCTTCCCCAATAATCATCTGATGAGGTTAATGATAAGGAGGCAATCGAAAACTACGACAATACAGATGACCAAGAGGAGGATGAGGAGGAGGAGGAGGAACTCAACGAGGAGAAAGGCAAGATGATGACAATAATGATGGGAATGCCAAGTTGATGGCCCAGAGAAGAGGATATGCACAAAGGAGGAGAAGAAGCAGGAACAGGACGAGGATGACCACGAGAAGGAGGGGCAGGACGAACGGCAGGAGAAGGACGATATTGACGAGTGAGGACAAGAAGGGTGCACAAGGGGAGGATGAGGAGGACAAGGACTACGGGCAGGAACGTATGAGAGAAAGAGGAACAGGACGATGACGACGATGACGACAAACAAGGACGACGACGACGGTGAAGCAAACGAGGATGGATGAGAAGAATGATGATCAGAAGAAGACGAATACTAATAACAACAATAATAATAATACGTAAGACCACAACTTGCTCTCGGACTTCTGGAGGCCAGTGGCGTACTTGAACTCCCACGCGCCAGACGGGTCCTGGAACGTCGTCGTCGTGGTCGTCGTGGCTTTCGTCGTCGAGACTTGCGTCGTCGTCGTCTTCGTCGTCGTCGGGGGAGGCATCGCTATCGTCGTCGTCGTTGGAGGCGGACGTTACGCAGCTCGCTGTGCAGAATGAGGAGGCGGACGCTGAGCGGCTCACACTGTTCACTGCGCCGACCTTGCAGACGTGATGCAGCGGATTCTTGCGTGGACTTCTGTCAATTCAAAACCCCGACTCGGCGGGCGAACAAAAAAGTGAATTTCACTTGAAGGCCTGATAATCTTGCTGGCCAAAAAAATCCAGACGAAATTCACTTCGAAAATTGGAACGAACGTCTCCAAGACAATCTGGGCCCATCCCATTGTTTCCCGAACGAAATCCGCTCTGCGATGTTGGCGCCATGACACTGTGCAAAAAGGAAACCGACGCAACAGCGAAGGGGGGAAGGAAGAGTTCGAGCCCTAAAGCTTGTGGTGACGGCCCGCGTGGTGATCTCGGAAGCCCCAGCGATCTCACCGTGCGGTCCGTCACCGCACGATGTTGGGACCGCGCAGGCCCCAGTCGCTTGAGACATCCTGGGATAAACACCCAAGTCCCGAAATGACGTGGTGACCCCGAATCTCCCCTGTCTCACCACGCGGTGTGGTCACCACACCTTTTGGGGCGCCCCGAAAAGAGAAAAGATGGGGGAAAGGAGGAGAAGAACCCGGACAGGGGCCCGAAGGCCTCTGGGGAATTACCCATCGGTCGGATGAAGGTCTAGACGAAAGTAGGACGGTGCTCAAAGTACATTGGGTTTCCGCTCGCCCCCTGAAGATGGGGGGAAGAAGAAACACCAACCGACGATTGAAACACATTGCGTCGAACATAGAATGGGATCCGGGAATCCAAACTGAGCCTGGCGAAGAACCAAACCATACCGCAATTGTGAGTACCGTCTGAGGTGGAACTCCCTATGGGGCAACGCCAGCATGCGAGCTGTGTCCCTTGGGCAGTAGGTGGAGCTCCCTGTGGGGCCACGAAAAAAGTGAAGGGTGTGCCGAAACGCGAGTGTCGCCCACATGCAGGCTGCGCCACTGGGGCCGTAGGTGGAGTTCCCCGTGAGGCCACGACACTTGTGAGGGGAGTGCTGAAACTGTAGGCTGATGCGGAGAGCAGAGGCAGGGATGGGAGGAGGGAGGAGGAGAGGGAGGAGGAAGGAAGGAAGGATGGAAGAAAGGAAGGAAGGAAGGCAGGAGTGACGCTGGGCGCTCTCTTCAAAACGAGGACTTATCACCACAGGATGGTTGGGGAAATCGGCTTCCAACTGCAGATTGGTATTTGCCGAAGGTCCTACGTCCTACGCGAGAGCGCTCCGCGTCCTCACATTCTCACGAAAAGGAAGCGGGGGCCCGCGGACCCCGCTGTCTGTCGAGGATGCGGCGTGGGGGGCGCACCACCCTCAGGCGTGCTCGCACGGAACGCCTCTTACATACCCAGAGGTGGAACGCACCCTGCCACTCATCGAGTGGGAGTCCAAAACCAAACGCTTCGCTTGAAACGCAGAAGCAACATGCGCCAGCCCACCCTGACCTCAACACTTATGTACCAGGAGGAAGATCCACTGGCCCACCTCGACCATAGCATCGGGGACCAATGAACACAACTAAAAGAAGAGAGCCTTGGGCCGGAACCCTTTCCGGCACAACCACTACGTTGACTCAACGTTTGGATCTCGATAAAAAAACAATGAAAACACGAACGAAAATGTCCTGGGCGTCTTCGACGCCAGCGAAGATTCTCATCACCGTGCAGCGGGTTGTGTCGTGCCGACTCTGGCGTTGGCTTCTGATACCGCGGGGATCGTTCAACCTTGCGCCATGCCCCATGAGCATCAAGGTCAGGACGCGGAGGCGCAGCAGCAGGAGAAGGAGGAGGCGCACGAGGACAGAAAAGAGGGAAGAGACGGTCGGGAAATTTTGCTCAGGCTGTCCCAGCGGCAGCCCCTGCGACACGCTATGCCCTGCAAGCTGGTAGCGTGTCGCTCTGCCTCGCGGGGCGGGAGGCTGGGAAAAACTCGGGGCGCTGACGCTTGGGGACGGGGACGTGCTTAGCGTGTGGCGCCGAGATGTGATGGGTCAGGACCGGCGGCGCGACATGCTAAGCAAACTGTCCTGACCGTAGGTGGGAGGAGGATCAGGAGGAACACTAGGAGGAGGAGGAGGAGGAGGAGGAGGAGGAGGAGGAGGAGGAGGAGGAGGAGGAGACAGACACAGATCAAGGAGGGGAGGAGGAGTGGGGACAGGAGCTTGGATGGAGGAGGGGAAGCCGTGTTTGTTTGTTCTTTCTCTATCTCTCTCTCTCTCTCTCTCCTTCTACACTCTGCGCTGGGGGCATCATTGCCACTGATCATTCGCTTGTCCGCCTCTGCGGTGAGCTCGAAACGAGCGCCCTGAAAACGGGTGGCTCAAGGCCTGCCTCGCCCACGGGGCTCCTCGGAAGCCGCGAGGAGGCAGATTGGAGGATGCAGCTTGGAGGAGAAGGAGGAGGAGGCAGCTTTGAGGAGGGGTCATCGCACGTCAGGAGGCAGCTTCGAGGAGGCAGCTTTGAAGAGGCGGAGGCAGCTCTGAGAGCAGCCAGCTCTGAGGAGACGGACGGAGGACGCAGACTGGAAGATGAGGGGGAGGAGGAGGAGGAGGAGGAGGAGGAGGAGGAGGAGGAGGAGGAGGAGGAGGAGGAGGAGGAGGAGGAGGAGGAGGAGGATGTGGATGAGGAGTAGTAGGAGGAGGAGGCGGAGGAGGAGGAGTAGGAGGAGAACGAGAGGGAGGAAAACGAGGAGGAGGATGAGGAGGAGAAGGAGGAGGAAAGGGAGGAGGAGGAATAATATAATGCTGCAGGATGTTGCAGGCCTGATCTCCGCAGTTGCGAGGCACGCACCGCGGCGACGATGGGCGATGAGGTCGGCTTAGGTAATAAATTCGGCTCCAGCTTCGCCCCCCGCTTGTCGCAAGAGGCTGGCTTTGGTGCTCTCGGCGATATTGGCCTCCAACTTCGCCACCCGTTTCTCGCAAGAGGCTACTGACTGGCTCCCGATGAAATTCAACCCTGCTTCGCACGATTGCTCCCCAGCCTTCCGCACACGAGTTGATCCCAGCACTGTAGTTGGTGATTTACGCCCCTGTGCTTTCGTGCGCGACTGTACATAGCGGAGTTAGTTAGGTGCCGTCGGGCTCTATCATCCCCTCCCACTTCTCGCAGCCGTTTTCTCGCGGCGCCAGGGTCTGCGGGGTGCATTCCCCTCATCCACGGCCACTGCGCGCCCCCGTTCTCGCACGGACTGCTCCCAGTGTTGTAGCTGATCGTGACCCACCCGCGCGTTTCGCTCAGCACCAGCGTCCGCTGCCACTGCGCTCGCCCTTTCTCGCACGAGCTGCTCCTAGCGTTGTAGCTGATCGAGGCCCACCCGCGCGTTTCGCTCAGCATCAGCGTCCGTCCGTTGCCACTGCGCTCGCCCTTTCTCGCACGAGCTGCCCCCAGCGTTGTAGCTGATCGTGGCCCACCCGCGCGTTCGCTCAGCACCAGCGTCCGCTGCCACTGCCCGCTCCCTTTCTCGCACGGACTGCTCCCAACGTTGTAGCTGATCGCCCACCCCCATATTTTGCTCAGTGCCACTGTCCGCTGCCACTGCTCGCTTCCTTTCTCGCACGGCTTGCTTCCAGCATTGCAGCTGATCGTGGCCCCCCCGCACGTTTCTCTCAGCCTGCCTCCAGCATCGCACGTCTCCGTGTCTCCGTGTCTCGGAGTCTAGCCAACGCCTGCTGCCACTGCCCGTTGTACTCGCACGCTCTTTCGGCGTTGTAACTGAGCACGTCGGGCTGCTTCTCTACTCTCGCCCGCTCCCGGAGCCAAGCCAGAGCCTGCTGCCACTGCTCGCTCTTCTCGCACACGTTGATTTCAGAAATGTAGCTGATGAAGGCGTCGGGCCCCTGCGCTTTGTTGCCGGGGTGTGCTGTGCAGCGAGACCGGTGCTCGCCAGGAGTGTGGAAAACGCGTGGATTTTCCCACAAATGTGGGAACAAGGTGAGGAGGAGGAGGAAGAGGAAGAGGTGGAGGCGGAGGAAGAGGAGGGGGAGGAGGAGGAGGAGGATTCTCCCGCTCGCGCGCTAGCGAGCTGTCTCCGAGCGCGGCCGCGGCGTGCGCGCGCGGGGCGGCCCAAAATGGGCAGGCCCGTCCCGCGCGCTCAAGCCGGGGCGCCGCGCGTCAGACGGTGGAGTCCGTCTGGTCGCCGATGTCGGCGAGGCAGCGCCCGTCAGCCTTAGAGTGGGAGAGGAGGGAGGGGGGCAGAGAAGCTGCGGAGACAGCAGGAGCTTGCTCACAGAGAATAGAAGAAGCATTCTCCCGCTCGCGCGCTAGCGAGCTGTCTCCGAGCGCGGCCGCGGCGTGCGCGCGCGGGGCGGCCCAAAATGGGCAGGCCCGTCCCGCGCGCTCAAGCCGGGGCGCCGCGCGTCAGACGGTGGAGTCCGTCTGGTCGCCGATGTCGGCGAGGCAGCCATACCCGTGCTCAAGGACCTTGCGAAGTGACAAGGTTTTGGCGGGCGGCCGCAAGCAGGGCAGGCCAAGCGGCGGGGCCGACTTGGAGGAACGAAGCGACAAGGCGGTCGCTGGCGGTGGCGAAGAACAAGATCCGAGCCCGTGCGTGCTCGGGCAGCGCAGCAAGAACTGTGGAGGCGGCGGCGGCTTGCAGGTAGCGCTCGGCACTGGAAGCTTGACGCCAACGCCCTCGCCAGAAGACGCGAGGGACGTCTTCCGTAGCGATATAGAAGTCTGTTGCGCCAGAGCCCCGCAGACAAGCGGGCGTCAGGTTGAGCCCCTGACCTGCTTTGGCAAGAGGGACGCCCAGAGCCAAAAGCAGATGATTCCACCGAGTACGGAAGCCGCTCGCGCCGAAGGGGGCGAGAGGATCGGTGGAAGCCAACCTCCCAAACACTTGATTCAATATCTTCACCGTGCCCCGATCGGAGCAGCGAGCATGTTGCGTCGGGTACGTTCTTCTGGTCTTTGGAACAAGAATCGAAAGAAAAGCATCCCCTTCAACTTCGAGGCGGTCGCATGGAAGCGACAGGTCACAGCGGCGTGACGCCAGCAGTTCGCCAGGCCTGAGGAACATCGTGAAGCCCATGAGCAGCAGCGCCGCCATCACAGGCCAGTCCCAGGCGAGACAGAGCCCGACCATGGCGCGCAGCAGCGCGCGTGGCAAGGGGGGGCGGAGCTTTGGCGGCTCCGCAAGCTTCCATTGTTTCGCTACGTCCCAAGCTTCTGTCAGAAGGCCTTCCAATGCGGATGGGCGCTTTGGATTCCCAAGATGGCATGGACCAGAATATAATGAGGGAAACCTGCATCATGAAGCCACACGCCGAAGGTCGCGAGGAAACGGGCGAGAAGTATCCCGCTTCGGTAAAGTGTGGCGGGTGGCACGCCAGTGTGTTCTGCTAACCACAGCTCGAACGCATCAATCGATCTCGAGCGACGGTCGAGATACGCGGAGGTGAGGTGAGAATCGCGCACGAAGGGAGTGCGCGGAGGGCGAGCGGGCGCGGACGGCGCAGCCCGACTAAGCCCTTGGCCTGCGGTCGGCGCCGCGGCTCCCAGAGAGATGCAGAGGCCGCAGACGCACCACAGGATGAGCGCAGGGCGGCCAGGGCTCGGAGAGCTGATCAGCGTGGCGGCCCTCCTGCGCCTGGACGCGTAGAAGGGCGGAACGAGGGTGTCCCGCCCGTCGGTCTCGAACCCCGACGCCTCCGCCAGCGTCGCCCGCGCCGAGCTGAAGGATCCGCCCATGTTACGGTAGGCACGGCGAGCCCCTGCTTCGATCTCGGCTGGCAGAGCGTCCCCTCCCTCGAGGGTCGCCCAGTCAAAAGGTGGGCGCGGCTCGGCACGCGCAGCTGCGGCTGCTTCGGCAAGCTCGGAACGAGCTGCCGAGGACGTGAGGCCCGAATGATGTGGAACGGGCACCACCTCCGCGAAGGCGTCGAGGATCTCGGACGGAGGGGAATGGGATCCCCACAGCGCTGCTGGGATGGCGCCGTGACTGTCCTGCACGTGGTACAGAAGGTCGAAAAGGCAGGCCAATTTGCCCGCGCGCCGCCGGTGCTCGATCTTTGAGCCGAGCCCGATGCCACGGATGGCGCCCGCCCCCATGGCTTGGAGGTCAGCATGCGCGGGGATAGCCTCGGGCTCGACGACGGCCACGTAAGGATGCAACCACGAGGCCTCGTCAATCGGCTCGGCGCCGCCTGTCTGAAACAGGCGCTTGTAGGCGTGCAAGGCCCGCAGGAGGCAGTGCAGGTCATCCTTGCCCTCGGGCTCGGCGGCCCCTGCGGGTGCGAAAGACCTCAGCCACGACGCCACGCTCTGGAAGGCAGCTTGCCAGGCGGGTCCCCACCTCACCACTGTGATCTTCTCACCGCCGATGTTGAGGCGCCACGCTAGGGCGCTGGCGGCCCCTGGAGGCAAGGGCTGCTCAGCGGCCGCAGAGGCCGTGCGCCGCGCTGCGAAGGCTGCAGCCGCGGCGCTTCCAGCGTCACCGCTGTGAGAGCCGCTGAGATGCAGCTCGGGCTCTGAAGCTCGGCCAAGCGCGGGGCCGCTCGAAGACCCCCCTTCCTCGGCGGCACGCCCTCCGCCCTGCGGGGCCGCAACAGCATCGCTGGAGGAGCGCATGCCTACCGAAGTCGGAGGGGCCTGAGCAGCGGAGTCCGCGCGGGAGCTGCCTGCGAGGGCGACGCCCGAGCTCGCACCATGGCGGGGCGTGGCTGGCCGCTGCGAAGTAGCGGGGCTCGGGCGACGCTTCGGAGCGACTCGAGGGGAGCGCACCTCGCGACGCCCAGGCGACGTCGCCTGACGCGAAGGCGCACGAGAGGAGTCGCGCGCGTCCGCTCGACTAAGCCCCTGGCCTGCGGCCGACGCGCGGGATCGCGACGCCGCACGCCCACCAGAGTGGTGACGGGGCGGTGGCGGCGGCGGGGGCACGGGCCGCGGCGTCTCGGAGCCTGCACGCGTGCCGCGGCCCCGAGAGCGGCTGCGAGCCGCGGCGTGAGCGGCGGGCGGAGAGGCCTCCGCGCGGCGAGGGAAGGCCGCCTGCAGGCGAAGGAGGACCTCGGGGTTCAGGCCCGCCACGACGCGCTCGAGGTCCACCGAGGAGTCAGCGAGGGCACTCAGCACGACGTCCTCGAGCTCCGTCGGAGAGTCCTCCTCGCACGCGGGCTCCGCTCTCGAGCGGCTGCGAACGCTCGCGGGCGGAGACCCGTCAGGAGTGTGCGGGCCCTCCGATGCCTCCCCCGCCGGCGGCCCCGACGGCTCCTCAGGCGAGATCGAGCCGTCGACGGGAGGCGAGGAGCAGCCCCCCGAGGGAGAAGTGTGATCAGTCCCGTACGGGTTCGGAGACCGCGTGCGGCTGCGGGCAGGGCTGCGGCTCCGCGGTGGAGGGCCCACTCCCGCGGCGGAGCTGGGGCGTGCCGCGCCTGCCCAGCGGCGCGCATTTGCTGTGCGACGCGCCCTGCGGCCCGGCGCCGTGGCGGCCCCCCCCTCAGGGGCGGGGAGCGCCGCCATCGAAGCTCGCCGCTGCTTGGTGGCGCGCCTGGTGCGCGCGGCGCCCGTGCGCGAGGCGGAGTGCGGCGCGTGACCACCGCGATTGGGCTGGTCCTCGACTGCTTCGTCCCGCGGGCCCAGGCGGGCGCGGACCGCGCGCCCCTCACGACGGCTGAAGCTGGACGCTGGGTCGTCGGCAGGCCTCGCCAAGGCGCGCGGGTCCTCAGCCTCCACCTCGGCCAGGGAGCGCCCAGTGGACGACGCGGGGGCGTCCCCAGCACGAGCGGCACGATCCGCGTTGGCGAGGCCCGTCGAGACCTCAGCGTTGTGCAGGACGGCGCGCAGAGTTTTGCGCCAATCCCGACCCAGCTGGACGGGGGCCGTGCGCGGCAAGCCCGCGGCCTCACGACTGGCGGCCTCACGCAAGCGTCGGAAGTAGGCGCGATCGGCCATCCCTTCCGCGAGCTCGGCACGAGCGACGGCACGCTCGCCTTCGCCGCGTGCAGGAGCCTGCACCGTGCGCCTGGTGGCGTCGGCACGCGCGGTGCGGAGTGCGTCGAGCTCCACGCGGCCGCGCGACACGGCGGAGGCGAGGATGGCATCAGACTCAGCCGCCCGCGTCGCGAGGGCAGACGAAACCCCGCTCCTCGGGAGAGGCGCGCCCGAGGCGGGGAGGGCAGCCCGAGGGGCCAGCTCGGCACTCGCCAGGGCGACCCGCGAAGAGACCGCTTCTTCGAGCGCCTGAAGGGCCATGGTCGACCCAGGAGCCAGCTTGCCCTTGCGGGCGCCCTTCCCTGCCGCTTTTGCCTGGGCGTAGGCGCGAGCGGCAGGACCGTCACCGCCCGTGCTAGGACCAGCGGGCGGCGCGGCGGCCTGCGAGAGGGCCTGGAGCAACACTGACTTGGCGTCACAGAGCTGCTTCCACTTGAGCGCGCGGGCTGCTCGCTCATCGGCCCCCAAGTGCGCAGGAGTCCTGTCTGGATGGTAGACTAGGGACTGGCGCCTGAAGGCGGCTTCGATGGTGCTGCGCGAGGCCCCGTCCACGACGCCAAGCAGTTGGCGAGAGGCGCTCACCCTGGCCGCTCGCTGGAAGATGCGGGGGGTAGCAGCCGTGGCCCCCTTTGGCGCTTCCCGCGAGCCGACGCGCGACGAGCCCACCCCGATCGCAGGCGGAGGGACCGCCGCGGCCTTGGAGCGGAGGGCCAGAGGCGGAGCACGCTTGGCGGCCGGGGGAGCCGACCCTGCGCTGGCGGCGGCAGAGTCGGGGCCGTGCGAGCCGCCCTCCGAGGAAGCAGACGCTTTGGGCGTGGCGTCTGCCGTGGATGTGAGAGGCCGTTCGCTGTCAGCGAAGAGCGCGTTGCGAGGCCCGCGACGCTCTCCGCTGGCGAGAGCAGCTTCGCTGCTGCTCTCGGCGGCGCCCGAGGGGTCGAGGGCTTCGCCCTGGGCGCCGTCGCCGGCGGCGTCGGCGGCCATCCCCGCACCCACCGAGAGGGGGGGGGCGGCCGCCCAACGGTGGCTGAGCAACCCCTCGGGGCCTCGAGCCACAAGCTGCGCAACAAATCGGCCCCAGAGACAAGTAGGGAATGACGAGCGGGAATCGGCGTACGCGATGCAATCAAAGCGAGTAAATTCTCCTCTCTCTGCTTCCACTAACCAGGCGGGAGGGTCACGGGACGGGGGCCTCACCGCACGGTTGCGCGTGGGGTCGTCGGCCCTGTGCACGTCCGTAGGCACGTACATGCCTCCCATATATAAACCTCCTCCTATCACATAGGGCAAAGTGGTCGAGAGAACGTGAGATAGACCAGGAGAGCTGCTGCGCCCGTGCGCGGTCGCGCCCAAAGCCACTTTTGAATCCAGGAGAACGGGGATACGAGAGTCAGGGAGGCGAACACAACAGTATTTGCACAGACTCTTATACACTGTTGTCTCAAGGATATTGATGTGACGAGGCATGCGAAACTCCCATTTGTACGCGAGCCGAAAGCGCAGCGCCTCTGATAGCTCGGTGACCCAACGCGGCGCGACGGGGGGCTCAATAGACGGGAGCCCCAGGTCGCGATGCAGTTGGGTGAGCTCAGGGCCCAAGGGCACGCCGCGGCTGAGTACGGCGAGGAGGCTCCGATTGTGCAGAATCGTGTGCCACCCCCCGTGCTCCGATCTGCGCCACAGCTCGGCGGAGAGCTGCGGGCTGATAGGAGCGCGGACAACGCCCCCCCAGCCGAGAGACGCGTCCGTACCGAACACCTCGGGGCAAGGCTGCGCCCGAAGGTCGGTTATAGCCGTAAAGGCTAAAAAGGTGCAGGCCAGAAGCTCGTCGCGAACATAAGGGGGCAGGTCGTATTCGATGCCCTCCTCGGTCGCCAGGCGCGACAAGAAGTTGTAGACGTGCGTAAAGATGGCGAGCATCGGGCGGCGATAGAGGAAGACCTGGACCCAGCAGCCCACAAGAGAGGCTAGCAGGGAGCGGTGGTGATCCCGAGGTAGATTTGGATCAGGGTCAGCCTGCACAAGGCCACCGTCCGCACAAGAGGAGCGCAGACGATGCCTATGCGCCCCTCCACCTCGGCGCCCACCACCACCTTGTGCGTTTCGCCGCGCGCGCGCTTGCCTGGATGCTGTATCAGGCCCACGCGCGGGTAGCCCGCATCACAGGCGGCGAAGACCTCACGATCACGGCGACACGGGTCGTCGGGGCGAGGAGCGGAGCCACGCCACGAGAGCTTCTGAAAACCTGTATGGTCATCAATATTCAGCATCTCGACAAACGGGCCCCGCGGGAAGGGCGAGCGGTGGACAACCTGCTCGTGAGGCCGCAAAGCCCCGAAGCTGTGCAAGACGCCTTCATGCGCAGAGTTGGCAATCTCCACAGCCATGTTGTCGCCCATCGCCAGAGCATTGAGGCAGGGCGCGACATCCACACCTTCAAGCTCGGGGCGCCAGGCTCGAAAGGCCTTGAAGCGAGATGATGGCAGACGAACGCGCAGGGCGTTACGCCTGGCGCGCGCGGGAGGGACGCGGAAAGTGTAGTAAAACTCCCGTAGGTCGTCACAAGAAACTGCCAGCCATTCCCCAGGTGCCAGCCCCGAACGGCACAGCAGGAAACCTTGGCCAAGGCGCTGGGTGCTGGACGAGATTGAAGCACAGCGGCTGTTCACGACCGTTGGGTTCAGGATCAGCCTGTCGAAATCGCTGTCCTTCGGTGCCCTGAAAGCTCCACAGGCTTCATCCCAGGCGAGGTCCGAAGCAGGAGTCAGGTACAGGGCGCCGCAGGCATCCCACTTCTGGAGTAGGGCCCACAGCTCGGCGCGGTCCATATGGACGCGCGCCCCCTTTTGGCCAGCAGGCCACTCTGACGCCGGTAGCCGCATCACCTCAGGATCGATGAAAGCTTCGCGGACTCGAGCGTCGGAGAGGAAAGGAACGGGATCAAACTCTGGCGAATAATCCCACTTGATGCGAGACGCCCTGACTTTCAAATCGAAGGGCTCGGCCTGGGTGGAGTCCCAAGCCGCCGCAGTCGCCAACGAACCAGGCACAGAAGGAGCGCTGGTCGGGCAGTGCCGCATGGGGGCGGGCACGGAAGAAGAGGAGGTGAAGGAGGCCTCCAAAGCTGCAACATGGGTGGCCAGGCCATGGAGCGAGACCTCAGTGGAGTCGAACTTGGCGAAGGCTCGACCTAAGTCGCCCTTGCCGCCACGGGCGAGGCGAACTGCGATCCGACACAACCGTTCGACACGGGTGCGGACGCCCTCCTGGCAGGGCGAGACCGTGGCGCGGACGCGAGCCTCGGCGGGAGCGAGGCTAGGATGACCCAAGGTGAGCCAGTTCAACGCAATAACAGAATACTGCGCGAGCGTCCGCGCCGCGCGCCGCAATCTCCAGCGCTCCCTGCGCCTCGCCGACAAGCCGTCAGGCGGGGGACCAAGAGGTGGAGCAGGCGGGCACGGCCAAGGATCGCGGGGAGGCGGCCCCAAAAGGTACGGGTCGTCCCTGTCCATTGCACGCATAGATGAGCGGGAGAAAGATCCAAGAGAACATCGAGCACCCATCCCAACCTGGGACAGCGCTGCCGCCCAGTGGGTGATATCAATGTTCGCGCCTGGAAACAGGCGCAGCAAGGCAGACAAGTCAGCGACGAATGGCGCGACTTTGGCAAGAGCAGCAGGGGTGCTTGAAGGAGAACAGGCACCAGCAGGGACACCAACCTCAGGGGCTGCAGGCCCCCTGGAGGGCGCGCTCGACTGAGGCAGGCGTCGGCCAAAATGGCCGAAGGGATCCGAGAAGCGGTTCGGAGCAGAGCGAAGGGCGTGGTGGCGGAACGTACTCCTCCCTGCGGGGCCGCAACAGCATCGCTGGAGGAGCGCATTCCTACCCTCGCGCCCTCGCTGCGCCCAAACGCGCCTAGCAGCCGTAACGGCGTCGGTGCAGACTGTGTGCGGCGGCGTACCCCGGCCCCGCGAAGGCCCACCCTTCCAGGAGGCGGGCGCCAAGGGCGCCTTCAGTCCTTCTTGGGCACCGCCTTCGGTGCCTTGGAAGCACCCTGGGACTTGAAGGGGGGCTTCGAAACCTTGGGCTGCTTGGGCTGATGAGGTGGATGCTTGGGGAGCGCGACGGCGCGCTCGGCGTCGAGACGCGCCCGAAATGCTTGCAGCTCCTTCACGTATTCGCCCTGCGCCGACAGCCAGCGAGGATCCACCAGGGGTGAGAACGGGGTCTGGGCCTCGCGCTCCGTGTGACGACTGGTCACGCGACACGGGGGAGGCTCCAGCCCCGTGAGGAACCAGGCGGCCTCGAGATAGCCGCGGTCCCCCGCCAGCTGGTCGATGAACATGCACTGACACGTCAGTAAGGTCTGGACTCTCTCGGGGTTGCCCTCTTCGCAGGCCCGCCACAGCTCGGCGCTGAGGAAGGCGAAATGCGTCAACAACTCGTGCGTCGTCGGCTGAGCCCCCAAGGGACTGTGCTCCCGAAAATACTGATGCATGGCCATGGGGGTCACGGCGCTGACTTCCACGCCCAGGGCGCGGGCCAAATTCTCCTTCATCAGTCCTCGCACGTCGGGGCCGTGCTGTATCAGCGCTTGCTGCCACTCGCGCCTCCGAGCAATGCCCCCCATCTGAGCCGGTGCGGGCGCGGGGTCGCCCGAGCTCGTGGGCGGAGATTGAGCTGAGTCGCTCAGGGTCCCCAGAAGCGGATGGACGGTTGGGCGATGGCCCCGCCCCTGCTGCAATAAGAGAGACTGGTGCAGGCACTGTAGCATGAGACTGAAGTCCGTCGGATTGGCCGCATGGGGCGGCTCTGACCCGTCGGCGCCGCCCGCCTCGGCAAAGCCGTCGGCCGCAGCGGGATGGGCTAGCCCAGGTGGCGGCGGGGGGCCCATCGTTCCGAAACCGGACGAAGGGGCCCGAGGGACAGCAAGAGAGCGCGCCTTTTCCCACGCCGAGACCAGCGCGGAGGTCGGACCCTTGGGACGCGCGGAGACCCGCTGTGGGGCCACGGGCGCGTGAGACAGGACGGCCTCGATCCCCGCAGGATCCAGCCCGAGGCGCACCGCTTCGTCGCTGAAAAGCTGAGGCACCTCGGGCCGATCGCTCCGGGCAGCCGGCGCGGGGCCCAGCGGCTCGGGTCTGCCGACCATCGTGGAGGCCGCGTGGGCTGCAAGCAAGGCGCGCATTTCGGCAGCTACTTCGGCACGGGTCATGGGAGCCCCGTCGTCCAGAGACGCCGCAGGGGCACCAGGAGCGATCGGAGCGGGACCCGCGACCCGTGGCGGGGCGGCGGTGCCCGCGCGCTTGGCGGGCGGGCCGCGCGGCACTCCAGCGTCCGCGGGAGATCGCGCACTTGGGGCCGTGCGGTCGGCTTCCCCGTCGGCCGCGAACCCCTCGGGCTCCTCCATCTCGTCGGCAGAGTGATAGGGAGTAGCCCGATCGGCCCCTGGGAGCGGCTCTTCCCCTGCAGTAGGCGGGGCGCCGTGCAAGCGCGCGTAGCCCTCGCGAAGCACCCGAACCCCCGAAGGATGTGGCCAATAGACGCGGCCGCGCACCTCGGCGAAGGGAACGATGACTGCGTCCTCGCCGACCTCTAGAGGGTAAAGCGACTCGAGCTCGAGCTCTGCAACCTCGATATCTACGACGAGGACGGATGCGGTAGTGGCGAGCGGCCGTGAAGCGGCCCCCTGGAGCTGGACGTCCACTAGCTGGAAGGGGCCTATCATCCCCGCAAAGCCATCCGCCTCGGCAGCCTCGAGCTCCGCCGTAGAGCGAAAGGCGCCAGGCAGGGCCAGAAGGATGCCCCCTTCTCGAGACGCGAGGGGGATAGCTGCCCAGCTGGTGTCGCCGTCGTCTAGGCGCCATCGTGCGTAGTCGCGAGCCGTGGGAGCCGCGAATGGGTAGAGCTCGGGCCAAAGAGGCCCTCCGCCAACTGGTGGCAGCTCAGCCATCAATGGGCGCTGCCGTGGAAGCTGCCGCCCGAATGCTGGGCGTCTGCCCGCTCGAGCGCTCGAGGTCGAGGCGGAACCCCGTAGGCCAGCGCTCGCGCCGCACGGCGGTCCTGCTCAGGGGAAGCAGGAACCGCACCGCGCGGCCAGGCGGAGGCCCTGAGCCTCAGCCACACGTACGGGCCCAGCAGCCCGAAGCAGCAGCCTGCGCAGGCGCTGCACGCGGCCGTCACCCAAAGGAGGGCGACGACCGTGCTGAGCAGCCAGGGAGAGACCCCGCCGCTCAGATCCACCGCCAGCCCGAGGCAGACGGTGGGGCAGGCGGAACCCGCCGAAGGGAGGGGGCAGTAAGCCCCCTCACCCTCGGACGAGTCCGCCTGCTGGATGGACCAGGCAGGCGCAGGAGGCCCTTGGTCCTGAAGCACAGAGAGGGGGGCAGCCACGAGCCGCTCGTAGAGCGCGGCCCGCAGCCCCCTGAAGAAGATCTCCCCAGCGCCCTCGAGAGCCGCTTGTGCGACCGCCTGCATAAGGCGTCCGCACGCGCGGCCGACGGGGGGGCACTTGGGCAGAGAAGCTGCGGAGACAGCAGGAGCTTGCTCACAGAGAATAGAAGAAGCAGGAGGAGGAGGAGGAGGAGGACGAGAGGAGGAGGAGGGAGGAGGAGGAGGAGGAGGGAGAAGGAGGACTAGGAGGAGGAGGAGGAAGAGGAGGAGGAGGAGAGGAGGAGGAGAAGGAGGAGGAGGAGGAGGAGGAGGAGGAGGAGGAGCGCGGGAGAGGAAAGGACGAGAGGAGAGGAGGACATCATGGCCAGCTGCCGCTTCTTGATGGCCCATGGTTCTTGATGGCTCCCCGATGCAACGCCGCTCCGAAGTCCGCACCGGGAACGCACGGGCCGGCCCACGCAGGGAGGGGCCGTTCGGGCGCGGAACGCCTAGAAAGAGGATGAGAAGGGGGAGGAGGAGGAGGAGGAGGAGGAGGAGAACGAGGTGGAGGGATGAGGAGGCATAGCGGAGGAGGAGAAGGCAAATTGGAGGCAGAGGGGGCAGATTGGAGGCCGCTCTGAGGCTGCGTGGGGGCTCCTTGTACGTCTCGAACGCCAGGGCGGGCAGCGAGGGCGAGGCCGCCGCCGCGCCCAGCGCCCCCAGGAGCTCCCGCCGCGCGGGCGCGGGGCCCTCCTGCGGTCCGCGGGGGGGAACGACGAGGACGACGAGGACGAGCGACCACGACGACGACGACACGACGACGAGGACGAGCGACCACGACGACGACGACGACGACGAGGACGACAAGCGACGACGATGAGGACGAGCGACGAGGAGGACGAGCGACGAGGACGACGACGAGCGACGACGAAGAGGACGACGGCGACGAGCGACGAGGAAGAGGGCAAGCGACAACGAGGGGGACGAGCGACAACGATGACGACAAGCGACGACGACGAGGACGAGCGACGACGACGACAGGCGGCAACGGGAGGACAAGTGGCGACATCTGAACCCCACCCTTTGTTGTGCACTTCCGGCAAAACAGCCTTGCGCAGCTGCCGCGGGTCAGCTCTTGATTCGAGGCGCCCTCGGGTCGGACTGCGGCACGTGACGGCCTCCACGCAACTTGCGGCTGCACAGCACGACCCTGCTCGAATGCCATTCGCCACGCCTGCGCATCCCGACCTCGCGTGGACTCCCCACCAACCATCGATTCTTCTGGATCGATGGGCAGCTGGGGTGGGTGATCGGACCTCGCCACGGGCTCGACGAATCACGGACCCAACCCCGCCCGCCCATCGAGTTGCCTGAGTCGTTGATCGGCGAAAGTGAGGTTCGGATTTCGCCGCCGACAGGTAAACAACAGGTTCAGGCGCTTCGGGGGCTGGTTCAACCCAGAGCTTAAACTGACGAGGCCCCTGCAGGTGGGCACGATCAGAAACTATTGCTTGGCGTGTCGCGGCGGCGGCCCCGGCGACGCGCTGCCTTGCAAGCGGATAGACTATCGCTCCGCTCCGCGGCGCAGGAGGCTATGAAATGCTCGGGACGTCGACGCCTGGGGCTGGCCACGTGGATTGCGTGTCGCGCCGAAGCGTGGTGGAACAGAACCGGACGCGCGACGCGCTAACCCACAAATTCCCGACAATAAAATCATGGGGCCCCTGCGGGTGGACATGCGCCCGTCGGTCGGTAGAAGCAGGCAGAAACATGAAATAGGAAGGCGCGTAGTAGATTGAGAAGAGCGGCGCGCGGCAGAAGCATATCGAGTCTTGAAATAGGAAGGCGCTCGGGGCAGATTGCGATCTGGGAATCCAGAAGTACCTGCTTTCAACGACCGACCTGTGTGAGGAGGAGGAGGATAGCATAGGATAGGATAGGACAAGGCCGTTGGGGGTCAGGGTACCTCGCCTACCTGACAGGCATGCGGACCCCTGGGTGTAAACATGGATGCTGGTCCCCGACCCTGGTGACGGACGGAGGCTGCCTGGCGCGCTCGGCCTTAGCCGATGCGCCGCTAGCAGGAAGACCCAGCCTCGGCGTGAAGCAAACGCAGACGCAGGCGGCCTCGGGTGCCTCCCGTTGGAGGCGGGCCCCCGGCCGATGAAAGCACTCTCCCCCTCTCACTCACTCTCCGCCCCCGCCCCCGCCCCCGCCCCCGCGCTCCTCTCACTGCTGACGGCGCAAAATACAGGAGGCAGCCTGGTGCTGAGAAGGCCCCCGCTCGCAGATGCGGCTGAAATCGCAGAGACATGGAGAGATGCCCCATTGGCTGGTGAATGATCTACCTCTCTCTGACTGTGGGGCCTCGCTGACAGAAGATGCCGCCGCTGCTCGCGACGTGCTGCCGAAGCCCCACCCTGCCTTCTCAGCCACGCTGGCGTCGCGGAGGCGGATGTCTCCACTGGCGTTCGGCTCGACTGGTAGGCCAGGCCCGCCTGGACCTTGATGTATGGGGCCCACCCCTGAATGGCAGGGCTGGGGTTCGTGCACCCCGGGCGCTGGGTCTGCTGGATCCCCTTGTGCGGCCTCTGCTCTGTGTCGGCGTGGCCCTGCTCCGCTGTGGCGACCGCGCCGTAGCCCCAGCCATGCTCGGACTCCGTCCACTTCGTCTACTGTCCCTCGAACTCGTCGGCATGGAGACGGATGTAGTCGTGCCCCCCACGGGTATGGGCCTTTGACCAGTCTGCTCTGGCTGCTCAAGACCCCCCCGACGCTGCGGCAGCTCTCGATGGCCGACGTGATCTCTGCTTGCTGCAACTTCAGGAGCTCGACTGCATGGGCTCTCTCCATCTCCTCGTACTGGTGGCAGCTCCTGCTGGAGACGACCTTCGCCCGGCTGATGGTGATGCGATCCAGCTAGGAACTGTTGGTTGTGCTTGATGAAGGCATAACACTATTCGCCCGTGGACTGCAGCGTCTGATGGCAGACCACGAGACGGTAGCTCACGGACCCGAGCACCTGATCACCTGGATCGCCACTTGCTCCAAGACGGGCGTCTGAGCCGCCGCTGACGCCCGCGCTGTAGGGCAACGGTGGTGCTGCGCCGCCTCGGGCCGACGTGGTTGCCCACTGGCTCATAGCTATCGTGGGAGTTGCTGAAAGGCTCGAATGGTATCGACATGACCTGCGGGTAGGGCGTGGGTAGTAGCTGGGGTCGGAGCCTGTAGCCTTGCACCAACTGTCTGATCGTTGCCTGGACTGTTTCCATCCGTTGGCTCCTCTGCGGGGCTCGGAGAACACGTGAACGCATGACAGGAGAGAAGGAGTATGTCTGTGGCTGTGAGATCAGGTCGTCGGAGTAGGCGATGTCTCGGGAGGGGGGGGGGGGGAGGCGCCCTGGCCGGTGGGCCCCCTTTGGTGCCCTGAGGAGATGGTGCCGATAGCAATTCCAGACGCCTCCTAGATGGGGTATGGGTCGAGTAGATGGGGTATGAGGGTCTCGCCGCATCGACGACGCATCGCCCATGCATCGGCGGTGCATCGGCGACGTCGGCGATGCATCGGCGCTGGCGGCGTGGAGAGAATCGGGCTCCACATCGAGCCGCATCGGCGATGCATCGGTGATGCGGCGCGATCAACCGACCCCATCTACTCCGATTCCATCTGGGAGGCCTACAGAACAACAAATACGTCCCATCACAACCGATGATGGTGATGGTGATGGTGATGGTGACGGTGATGGTGATGGCGATGATGATGCTGCTGATGATGTTGATGCCGATGCTGATGATGACGATTATGCTGATGTTGCTGGTGGTGGTGATGATGACGCTGATGATTCTGGTGATGCGGGCGATGATGGTGATGATGGTGGTGATGATGATGTGTTATTTGTTCTCTTTTTACCTCCTCCACACCAGCCGGTGCCGCGACCGTCGAAGCCGCTCGAGCTGATGATCATGATATTGACGGTGATGATGATGACGAAGAAGAAGATTACGCTGCTGATGATGATGGTGATGATTATGAGTATGATGATGGTGATGATGCTGATGCTTTCGATGGTCAATCTGACTATGATGATGGTAGTGTTGATGCTGATGCTGCTGATGATGTGGTGATGATGATGGTGATGATGCTGATGCTGATGCTGCTGATGATAATGGCGAGGATGATACTGATGATGTTGGTGGTGGTGATGCTGATGCTGATGATGTTGACGATGATGACGACGATGATTCTGCTGACGTTGCTGCTGTTGATGATGATGCTGATGATGATGATGATGATGATGATGATGATGATAATGGTGCGTGTGCTGATGATGCTGGTGATGATGCTGGTGATGCTGCTGCTGCTGCTGATGATGATGATGATGATGCTGATGCTGATGATGATGATGATGATGATGATGATGATGATGATGATGATGATATTGATGCTGCTGCCGCTACTGATGGTTTTAATCATGGGCCTGGCGAGGCCCCCAAAGCTCCAACACACACACGCACACATCTGTATGTATGGTACCGGGCTCCGGGCCCACGGCCCCCCCCCCCCCTCCCCCCCATATGGGATGGTCCCAGGATTCCTCTGGCCCCCCCCCCCCAGATGGTGTGGTCCCAGAGACGACGACGACGACGACGACGACGACGACGACGACGACGACGACGACGACGACGAGGACGACGACGAGGACGACGAGGACGACGAGGACGACGACGACCGCGACGACTACGACGACGGCGACGACGACGACGACCTCTGAACCACCACAGCACCACACCACATCCAGGGGGGGGGGGGGGCACCGCAGCGCAGCACCACGCCACGCCCACAGGGGGGGGCGGGGGGGACCATCGCGCGGGGGGGGGGGGACCACGCCACGCCCACAGGGGGGGCGGGGGGCAAGCCCTGGACCATATATACGTACTACATATATATATATATATGTATGTATATTTGTACATAAATCGATGTATATACATGTATATTTGGTTATGTACATGTACATAACCAATCACCGTCGCGACTTCTTCGCGACGCGAAGCGCTGTCCAAAGGTTCCCGCCCGTGAGCCCCAACGGCGCCGACTGCAAACCACACCCCGGCGTAGCCACACCCAGTGCAGCCGCCGAAAGACGACGGCGCGCAACGGGGCCCCCCCCCGTCACCCACGACCACGACGACGAAGGCGACGACGACGGCGACGAGGACGACGACGACGACGACGTCGACGTCGACGACGACGTTGACGACGACGACGACGACGTTGACGAGGACGCGACGACGACGATGTCGTCGACGACGCCCGCCGCCGATGGCCGCGGGCGGGGCGTCCTCGTGGCCGCGGCCCGCCCGCGCGGGCGCCCCGGGCAGCGAGAAGCCGCCGCCCGCCGCGAGCGAGCCCAGGGCGAAGAGGAGGAGGGCGGCGGGGGCCCTGGCGAAGGGACGCTCGGCAGGTGCATTCCTCTTCCATTCGTCCTTTCGTCCTCCTCTTTTCCTCCTCCCTTCCTTTTCCGTTTGTCCTCCTCCCTTCCTCCTCCTCTTTTCCTCCTCCTCTTCTCCTCCTCCCTTCCTCCTCCTGCTCCTCCCTTCCTCCTCCTTTCTTCCTCCTCTTCCCGTCCTCCTCCCTTCGGCCCGGCACCAGCCCGGGCGTCTCTCATTCTGAGCTCGCGCTGGTCCATCGGGCCCCTTCGGCGCCTCCTGCTCTCTTCTGGCTCCTTCCTCCTCCTCCTCCTACTCCTCCCCCTCCCCCTCCTCCTCCTCCTCCTCCTCCTCCTCCTTCTCCTCCTCCTCCTCCTCTTCCTCCCTTCCGCTCCCTTCCCCTCCTTCCTGCTCCTCCTTCTCCTCCTCCCTTCCCTCTCCCTTCCTGCTCCTTCCTCCTCCTCCTCCTCCTCCTCCTCCTCCTCCTCTCCTCCTTGCTTCCTCCTCCCTTCCTCCTCCTTCCTCTTCCTTCCTTCTCCTCCTTTCCTCCTCATTTCCTCCTCTTGTCCTCCTGTACTCCTTTCTTCATTTCCGTTCCTTTCCTTTTCTCCTCCTTCTTTCCTCCTCCTCCTCCCCCTACTTTCCCCCTCCTTCCTCCTCGCTCTTTTCCTCATTTCCTCCTCCTCCTCATCAGCATCATCATCAGAAAATGTTTGTTACTACGTCCGCTAACGGTCGCTGCCCAGGGGAGGGGGGGCTTGGGCGTGGTGGGGCACTTCGGGGCGGAGGAGCGCTGAGATTGCCGTAATATGCGCGCGAGCACCAACATGTGGGAGGTCCCCCCCCCTTCCGTACGATCGTTACCGTTACCCCCCGGCAGAGATGGGGGGGAGGTTTGGTCCGGGTAACGACCGTTACGCGCAAGAGGATTAAAACACTCTCTCTCCTGCTGCTGCTGCTGCTGCTGCTGCTGCTTCTGCCGCTCCTCCTGTGGCTTCGACGTGCTGTTCGGCCAGCTCGAGCCCGCAGCGTCAGAGCGCGCGGTCAGCCTCGTGACGCCGCGCACGGCAAGTGCAGCAAGACGACCCCAACGAAGTACACGCCCACCCGAGGCCAGCAGAAACGGCAATGGGGTCAATCTATTCATTGAAGCAGAGTACCAGAGGCTGCGACCTGGCCCTGAACGAACGGGACGAGGAAAGCCATCATGGGCCCTGGGGCTGTGCGGCCAGGCGACCCTCCTGGGCGGACATCAAGACGAAGCCATGACCAGCACAACATCGGATTGGGATACCCGGAGATCCTGGCTTCGCGTTTTTGTTTGCACTTGGCATTTTCGCCCAATTTCGACCCCTGGGACCGTCACATATCGATCTGCCGCGAAAAATTGCAGCAAAGAAATGGGGTCTGGGGTCCCGGGCGGTTTAACGGTGTCTTTCTTTCCTCTTCCAAAACCCTCTTCCCCTCGGGGAGGGGTGCCCTCCTCCTCCCCTCCCTGAGGTTTTTGGCGGGGGCCGCGAGGTGGCAGAGGGTTCATTTTCGCCCAAGATGGCTCCAAGAGGGCCTCCGACGCTCCAAGACGGCCTCCAAGGCGGCTCAAGATAGCCGAAGATGGTTCAACATAGCTTCGGATCACTCCTTCTCCTTGGAGGCGGCCGCGGGGTCCGAGGATGGTTGGACATCGGCCACGACGGGGGGTGCAACCAAACCAGCTCAAAATCGGTCCCCCGGACCCCTGCTGGGGTCTACCTGGTGCAGTTTCGCACTCGGGATCCGTTTTTGACATGCAAAAAACATTTCTCGAACCCAGAACCAGTCCTAGGCCACCTCAGACCCCCAGCCGGCTCCAAGTTCCTCCTCGGCTCGTCCCCTGCGGGGAACTGGCGCCGCGCGTCGCCGCGTACTCTGGGCGCCCGCTTGAGTCCAGGCTTGGAGGCGGACCTCCAGCGCGTTGAAAAACCACAGGACGGCACTTGTTTCTAGACTTGCGGGCTCTGGGGGCCCTTGACCTGGCCTTGGGGGCGTCAGCATCGACTTACACGCAAGGGTGACCCTGGCTAAGAGTGACCTTTGGTGCGTGGCTTGTTGGAGGCCGCGGGGGGTCCACACACAAGCGCGCAAGACGCTACTATCGTTATCGCGTTCGGAGATCGGGGGACCCCATTGGGCCCGCACCAAAGGTCACTCCGGCGAAATGTCGCTCTCACGACTGGTCGATAGCAAAACGACGCAAGGTGAAAAACCGATCCCAAGGAATGAATCGACGTTCTTGGGCTAGCCAGGACGGGTGCAACCCCTTCCGGGAGAGAGCGCCTTGGGGAGACCGGCAGGTCCTCTCCCCTCTTCTCGTGCTGTTTCGCCAGCGCAGCGTTTCACCCTATGTTCGTGCGTTGCTGCTCGAAGTTGAGTTCTTGCCCTCACGCCGGACGGCACACGGCTTCCTCTTCCAGCCCAGTGAGTCGAGATCTCGTGGGGCCGGCGTCATAAAACAGACCATGACGACGGGGGTCTCTGTCTGGGGGCCCTCGGGGCCCCCGGGAGCTCTGGCCCACTCCCAAGGGACTGGCTTTCGCCTTGCCTTGTCTTTTGACGGCCACGGGGGGCACGGCGACGGCCCCAGACGCGCCGAACACAACGAGAAACCTTTGTCATGCAGGGCTGGACCTAAACATTGTTCTTCGTTTCGTTTTCGTTTTGTTGTTCGTTTTGCTCTACCTGTTTTCCAGTACCTCCCTGCCAGAACGAACAAACAAAACACAGCCGAAGTCCAGCAAAACAGCGTTCAGGTCCAGCCCTGTCGTCATGAGTTTCATGCAACGTGGGCCCCCGGAGGTCACCGCGGATCATGTGTGGACGGCCCCAGGCCCGCTGGGGGCCCGCGCACACCGAAAACTACAAACGACCTCCGTCTTGTCTTCTCCATACGTTGGAGGTCCTGCCCCTCGCCCAATCCATCGTTGCCCCCCTCCTTGCGGGTCTCAATCCGGGCCTCCCACGACCGATCGGGATCCCCATCCCCCCGGAACGTCCTCGACGAGGCGCAACTGGTGGAAACCGCACTGGGCCTCGAAAACTTAACAAAACAACAACAGAAAACTGTACAACAAAACACCTCCCCTGAGCTCCTGTGCCTGCGGTCAGGACTTTCTGCTTCGCGTATCGCGGCGGCGGCCCCAGCGACGCGCTATGCCCTGCGAGCTGATAGCGTGTCGCTCCGCTCCGCGGGGCGGGAGGCCGGAGAAATATCGGGACGCTGACGCCTGGCGGACTGGGCAGTGGACAGCGTGTTCGCCGCAGCGTGGTTGGCGGCGAGACATGCTAACCCTGAGATCCGACGTTGCATCAATCATTACAACATTGCAAGAACATCTCCACCCAAGCCCTTGACCCAATCTTTCTGCGCTGCTTTTTCGAGCCGGATCGATCTGTGAGGGTCCTGTGGCTCGAAACTACGCGACAACGCCCATAGTGAAACAAGTGCAACGCCAGGACCTCAGGGAAGCCAATATTCCCCGAAGCCCGTATTGGTTCACAATGTCGACCCCCCGAGGTCTCGACCATTCCTCTGGACAGTTTTTTCATCCTGAGTCGTTTTCTGTCGGCCCCGAGGCCCAGCGAGGGCCTCCAGGGGCCGAAAGTAACGCGAAACTTGCCGTCGTTATCCTTTCATGACTCCAGGGGTTCTGGGGTTCGTGATCTGTAACGATGCTTCGTTTCACTGCCTCGCTACCCTTAAGTCGGGCCTGTCCTCCTACAGGGGGATGTTGGACAAAAATCAAAAACACTCAACAAATGCCCCCAAATAGCAAAACCAAATTCAAGAAATCGTCACCAGACTTCTATGTTTGAATATCCCCCCTGTCGAGTGACATACCCGACTTTTTGGAGTCCCGAAACTGTGCGGTGACAGACCGTGCGGTTACCTCGAAATCCCCCAAGACCTCACCGCACGGTCCGCCACCGCACGGTCTTGGGACCTGGGAGGCCCCAGTCGCCCGAGACATCCTCGGAGAGGAACTCGAGTCCCAAAACCATGCGGTGACCCCGAATCCCCACAGGCTCACCGCACGACGTGGTCACCACCCCGCTTGGGGGCCCCCCGATTAAAACCGAACAGCCCCAACCTGCCGGGCGGGAGCTCTGGGGGCGACGCGAGGGGGCTCTGGGGCCCCCAGCCGGGAGCGTCCAGGAGGGGGGCCTCCAGGAAGGGGGTTCGCAAATTCCGTCGCGACGCGAGGGGGCCTCCAGGGGGAGGGGCGTCCAGGAGGGGGGGTCGCGAATCCCGTCGCGATGCGAGGGGGCGCTGGGGCCCCCAGCCGGGGGCGTCCAGGAGGGGGGCCTCCAGGAGGGGGGGTCGCAAATTAAGGCGAAGCTAGGCCGAGGATAACATCGGGTTCGGAAAAGTCAAGAACCTCTGAGATCCGGCGGATCTGGGGGATGTATCGGGCGCCGCGGCTTTCTCAGAGCGTTCCGGAACGCTCTGAGAGAGTTCGGGAACGCTCTGGAGCGGATGTATCCTCGTCCCAGCCCCGTCTGGCAAATCATGGCCCGAGGCATGTGCGCAGACCACGGGGGGGGGTTAGGACCGTATCGAAAGAAGAAGCGGGCCATGGGATAATCTGGGGAGATATATCATGGCCCAGGCCATGACATCCAACCCCCAAATTATCGTCCCCTTCTTTGGCCGCCCCGGAGCCTGCCCTGAGATCCGCGAACAAACATAAAACATCGTAAACAATCCCGGCTGTAGCCCTGGACCCCGTATTCCTGCGCCATCTTCCCATCCGCATCGATCTGAGAGGGTCTCCGGGCCCGAGATTGTGCCAAAATGCCCGGCTCGCAGAAATTGAGGCGCCAGAATGGTCGGGGCTTCCACTCCTCTGGCAGCCTCGTGGACTCATGCGGCATGCCCTGCACTTCGTCGTGCGCTCTCGGCACCCGCACAAAGACCACATGTTCTGAGTGCGTTCTCCGCTCCCCGAGCGCTTACCTCCTTTCTGTCTCATTCCCGGGTGCCGCATTCGCGTGCCGTGTGTCCCACGTCACGCCTTGACCGCGTCTCGGGCCCAAGTCGCCGCCGACACAAAAAAATTCTCAGGGTTGGGCCTGGTCCGACCAAACGCTGGTCCTCTCTCCCTCTCCTGCTTCCTCCTGAAGATGAGGAGGAGCAGGAGGAGGGGGAGGAGGAGCAGGAGGGGACGGCTGCGTCTGAAAGAACCAAGAGCCACCATATCGAAGGTCGGAGGAGGAGGAGGAGGAGGAGGAGGAGGAGGAGGAGGAGGGGGAGGAGGAGGAAGAGGAGATGTAGTAGGAGCAGGAGGAGGACGAGGAGAAGGAGGAGGAGATGGAGGAGGAGGAGGAGGAGGAGAGAAGGAGGAGAAGGAGAAGGAGGAGGAGACGGAGGAGGAGGAGGAGGGAGAGGGGGAGGAGGAGGAGATGGAGGAGGAGGAGGAGGAGGAGGAGGAGGAGGAGGAGGAGGAGGAGGAGGAGGAAAGCCCTCGACCTGGGCGCCCGCGCCGCGGCGGCCCGCGCCGGCTGCTGCCCCGCCATGGCAAGAGCACGCGAGGAAGGGGCGGCGGTGGATGGCTGCGCTCGGGCGGGGGCGCCTCGGGGACGACGGCAACGACGCCGACACGACAACGACGACGACGACGACGACGAGGACGAGGACGAGGACGAGGACGAGGACGACGGCGGCAGCGGCGGCCGGCGGCGGCGGCGGGGGGGGGGGCGTGCTCCCCCGACGAGGCTCGGGCGAGGCCGCCTCTCATCCTCCTCCTGGTCCTCCTGATCGTCTTTCTCCAACTCACGAACATCCTCGATCAACGTTCTTCTCCCTCTTCTCAACCATCTTCTCCATCGCTTCGTGTAGCCCGCTTCAACGCTGAGAAGCGCTTGCATATGGCCACTGTTTCCCCTCAACTCGTCGCCTTCACGACCTTCATTGTTGTTCCGCGCTGCCTCGCCCTGGCCCATCCCCTGAACACATATGGCTGAGATGCCTCGCAGCCTGCACACAAAACAATTGGTAGGGCCTGCGATATACAATTGCGCGTGTGTCCGAACGTTCGCGAGCGGGTGCGTACAGGTGGATGTTCAATGCATCCAGTGGTGCGTGTTCACATCCCCGATGGGGATGCGCATAGCCAACTATCAAAACAAAACCTTACCCGCTATGTCAACATCCACTCATCATCATCATCATCATCATCATCATCATCATCATCATCATCATCATCATCATCAGCAGCAGCATCATCATCAACATCATGATCATCATTATTCATTGGCCCCCGTTATACATCCACAGCCTCATCCTTCTCTTCCTCTCCTTCGCCGTGAGATGATGAATGCAATGAGATACTGTCATTCGGTCACCGACGTGTCGCCCACAACAACGCAGGTCAACAGCACCGCATCAAACGACAAGTTTGTCGCTGACGGCGTAGAGAGTTTTGCTCCCAATTAATATTGCGCAATCGAGAAGCACCGTCTGTAATTCTGGAAGCACTGCGCATGTATGGGATCAATTGAATGGCGACGGGGAACCCAAACGTAGCAGGGAGAGGGGGGGGAAAAGGAGGATGGGCCTGGAGAGGGGTAGGATCATGGCAAGAATGGGGGAGAGAAGGCGGAAACCAGAAGGATGAGATGACGTGGCGAGGAGGGCAAGAAGCCAAGGACGTGCAGTTCGTGCCTCCCGCAAGGAGTCATCGAACCCACGGGGCTGTCATGAGGTCGCACCTGAGTGCGCTTGCGTATGCGAAACCTGGACCCTGTACAAACGTAGCCGCGCAGAGAGACCTTGCGGAGCACTGGCAGGAGCCGCTCGGCAAGAGACGGAGGGAGGAAGAAGGACGAATATGAGAAGGAGCGGGCGGAAACGGACAGAACAGGGAGGCCGCTGATGGAAATGAATAGAAACAGGGACGAGGGAAAAGAATGCATAATAATGATAACGGGAGATAAGAGGAGGAGGAACGGAGGGAGGAGGGAGTGCGGGAGGAGGAAGGAAGTGATGGGGAGGGACGATAATCACGATGAAGAGGAATGGTCCTCCTTCCTCCACTCATCCTGCTCCCACTTCCTCCTCCTCCTCCCTTCCTGCTGGAGGGTGAGAATGAGGAAGGGCAGTAGGAGCATGAGGAGGGTGTCTGAGGCCAGCCTGTAACGAGGCGGCATGGCCGCCGAGAGCCTTCAGAGCGAAGCAGCAAGACACGGGCTATCAACACCACAGGGTTGTTATCGCCAAGTTTAGGGGAACACAACGATACGGATACCGCTGCTCCGCGACCCTCTCTTGGCGTGCGCTCTCGCCATGATTTTGAAACGTAACCAGCCGTGGCGACGAAGGAAGCGTCGCGGGTACCTACAAGAACTTGAACATGCATACGTAATTAAACGTAAACTTTCGGAGGCTCGCAAGGAGCTCCGACTGCTTATGCTTATGCATGCTTTTCTAGCGTATCGGTGCCTTCCCCCTCCGGAAGTGCTGTGCTGTGAGAGCGCCGCGGACCAACCGCGGCGCATCAGATCAACGGAGGCGGGGACAAACTCTCCAGCGATCTAGCGCCAGAGGTGCAGGTGCCGCTGTGCGGCCTGTTGGCGGCGTCCACAATGGGGATGCCTTCTCAAAAGGCGGGGGGGCTGCCTTCTGAGAAGGCGGGGGGGGCTTCTTGGAAGGCGGGGGGGCTTGGAAGGCAGGGGCCTTCGTAGAAGGCCCGGAGGCTTCCACGAACGTCGCTTGCTCAGAAGCCCACACGCGCCACCCTGAGATCCGACGGCGCGAGTGAATCGAATCATCGTTACAAATCACGACCCCCAGATCCCCTGGAGTCATGCAGGACTTGCGACGACAAATCTTTTTCTACTTTTTCGGCCTCTGGAGGCCCTCGCCGGGCCTCGGGACAGTCGAAAACGACTAAGGATGACAAACCAGTCCAGGGGAATGGGTCGAGACTGTGGGTCGACGTTGTGAAACAAATGATTTCGTTGGGGGTCTGGGCCAGAAGCCTAGACCCCATCTCACTGCACTGCGCCACTTGGCAAGCTGGACCGTGAGGGTCCCGGGGCTCGAGACCATGCGAAAACGCCCGGTTCGGAAACTAACATGCGACACTAGGATCCCAGGCCCCCGACGCCATGATTTTTCGGAACGTCGACCCCCAAATCGGGAGCGGCCAAGAGGGGGGTGTCCAAGAGGGGGGGGGTGCAGATCATGACCGGCGGCATGTGCGCGGCCCAGCGGGGGGGCCAGGGACGCAATGAAATGAGAAGAGGCGTCACAAAATCTGGGGAAATATCATGGCCCCCGCCATGATATCCCCCCCCCTGGTCATCACCCCCCTTTTCTCCGCCCCCGACCAAAAGCCTCGACCCATTTTCCGGGACCAGTCCTTCATTCTGAGATGGCCTGTGACGGTCCCAGGGCCCAGCGAGGGCCAACCAAACCCGAGGAGGAGCAGGAGGAGGAGGAGGAGGAGGAGGAGGAGGAGGAGGAGGCCGAAACCTGTCGGACCTCTCCCGTCGCGCTGTTTTCCGTGGCCCCCCGTGCCCGCTGCCGGGGGTGCAGCGCCGTCTTGGCCGCCCCGGGGCGCCCCGCTGCGGCCCCCGCTGCGTGAGCGCACCCGTTCCTTCTTTTCCTCCCGCGGCCGCCCCCCCCCTCCCCCCTCTTCCCCCCCCCTCTTCCCCCCCTCTTCCCCCCCTCTTCCCCCCCCCTCCCCCCTCTTCCCCCCCCTCTTCCCCACCTCTTCCCCCCCTCTTCCCCCCCCCCTCCCCCTCTTCCCCCCCTCTTCCCCCTCTTGCATCCGGACGGCTCGCAATGCCCTCCCCCGGCTTGCCCGAGCGCGCGTGCGGGCTGCCTCTGCCGCGCCGCGACGGAAAGCAGCCTTCTTCGTGGCCCGAGGGGGTCTGGGCGTGGGTGCCCCCCTGTGCGGCCTGCGCAGGCGGGGCAGCTCCCCCTTCTGGCACATGAGGGCCCTCACGGCGCGGAGGAGCTCCGGCTGCATCACCTCGCCTCCTGGGCGCTGGGAAGGGCATCGCGGGGGATGGGATGAGGTGGAGGAGGGGGTGGAGGAGGACAACTCTCTGGCTACTTGGAGGAAGGGGCGGGGGAGCAGCTTTGGCGCCGCGCACAAGGGGGCAGGGGGAGGGAAGGCTTCTTAGAAGGAGGTTGCTTCTCACGTAGAGGGCGCCGGCCCTACGTCTACAGATAAGGCCGGCGCCTTCTACGAAGCAGGGGTGCTTCTAAGACGCCTTCCCCCCTCCCCCTACCCCCCCTGTGCGCGTGGACGAGGGGGTGGCGGAGGACAGCGAGAACCCAGACCCCCTGGAGCCATGAACAAAAACATGACCGACGGTGTTTCGATATTTTTGGTCGGTGATCTACTGACCTGGGTCAATTCAAGCCAGGCTCAGTGAGGCTTTGCAGTGTCCTGCAAGATCCTGCAGGATCCTGCACCCAAGCCCAGGTCAACGCGCCCCTGGCTCTGCAGGCTCCTGCAAGATCCGGCGCTCTGACGGACTCCCGCTTGCATTGACCTCCGTCTCTTGAGCCCCGATTCGGCCTCTGTGAGCCCTGACTGGGCGGGTCTCGGGACCGTCAAACAACGACTCAGGATGGCAAACCGGTCCCGCGAAATGAGCCGAGACCTCCCGGGGGCCGACGTCATGCGAAAAGCATGACGTCGGGGTGGAAGAGGGGGTGGGGTGGAGGAGGGGGTGGGGTGGAGGAGGGGGTGGAGGATTGGATGGGATGTAGGAGGGGGTGGAGGAGGACGACGGGAGGAGGTGGCCAAACGAGAATGGATGGCGCCAGGAAGGTCGAGAGGTGAGCACACCAACTAGCAGTGGAGGGAATATGAAAAACACCGATCCCTCAGAGGAATGCTTCGCGTCCTTCTTTATCTTGATACGGGCGAGCAAGGTGCGAAGGTGGAGGAGTGGTAGAGGAGAACAACGAGAAGAGAGGAAGACAACTGCATAAAACATAAACTTTCGGAACTCCGCGAGGGTTTCTTGGATCGGCGCTGGGCCCCCCAGCGGCGCCTCTGGCGCCGCCCCCCGCGCGCTCTGTGCGCCAGCGAGGGGGGCAAATCACCGATCCAAGGAATCAGCGCGGAGCTCCGAAATATCATGTACATGCCGTTTGTCCTCTTCGGGAGGTGGGCGAAAGAGGACGGAGCAGGAGGACAAGTAGGAAGGAGTGGGGGAGGGAGGAGGAGGAAGGATGGAGGAGGCGGAACGAGGACATTCCAACATCAGAGAGGGCGCAGTCCACGGGCGAGTGGCGTGAGCAAATCCACTGGAAGGGCCTCCGAAACAGGGACCCCTCATACCTCCCCTTCCCTCCGCACCTGCACCTGCACCACTTCCACCTGCACCACTTCGCCTCCAGCGTCCACCAGCTCATGACTCAGCACCCCGACCTCGGCAAACAAGGACTACAAACACTGAGGGCCCCGGCCCCCCCGCGCAGGCCCTAAAGGGCCCCGCTCCCGGCGGAACCGCGCGCTCGCCTCGCCTCGCCTCCCCTTCCCTCCGCCCACCCCCTGCGCAAGGCTTTCGCTCACATCCCTGCAGGCAGCCGTGGGAGACGGGTCAGAGGCCCCATCGCTGCGGCGGTTGCGGTGCTTCTCGACCTGTCTTGGGCGGCCTGATCGCCTGTGCACGCCGTTCACCGTGCTTCGCACTGTTGATATCGATTTCCCTCATGCCTGTTGGACACCCCTTCTGTCGCGTCGCCAAAACAGATCCTGGGATCGGGCCTCGGTCAATTCATTACTACCTTGGTGAAGGCTTTCACGAGGGCATCGTTTTTGTTGCTGTGGTCCAGGATCGCCTGCCTAACATATTTTTAAAATGATGGGGCCGAGTCCACTGGTATGATTCGCCCCTAGTGAAGATTGGACTGAAGCTCGGGTCGCTGATTCAGGATACTCTTCCTCAGCAAGAGGCATGTGCCTAGATGTGTAGCATCCAAGGAAACCGCTCTCCACAAGTTCTGGCGTGCCAATGCAACTCAGAAACGGCCAATCAGACTGTTAGCCAGACGGATCATTACCGTGAGTTTTCGGAAAGTGAAGAGCCCCTCTCTCGTCTCTGGTTTAGGGGACTGATGTTCCTTCATATCCCCACCTCGCACCTTCCCCCTTCCAAATTATCTGATTTGGACCTGGGGCCGATGTAGGCCTGAGGGTCGGGTTCGTGACGGGACAAGGGGGATCGCCTGCTCTTAGGGGTGAGAGTGCTAAGGACTCGAGGCTACGGAGGTGTGGGTGCGGAATCGTGTGCGTCGACATGGGGCTGATGGTGGCCTCGACCCCCTCGCCTTCGGCACGCTCCCCTGCCAAGCAGAGCTCACTCCGTGCGGAACTATTTGGTCTGTTATACATGCTGAAACGTTCTGGTGGATATCGGATGATTTACTCGGAGTGTCGGCCGGTGGTTAAATGCTGTCACAGTCCTGTGGACAATTCATCGATGCTTGACCTCTGGACTCGTGTGCACGAAGCTCCCTCCAAAAGGCCAGGCGCTGTTACGTTGCTGTGGGTCAAGGCTCACCCCACCCAGCTCCAGATCTAGACCCCAGAGTTTGAGACTTGGTGAACTCGGTCGAGCTGCTGATGATCTTGCTCGCAAGGGTGCAACTACCCGTGCAGTTCCTGCTTCCCTTGTTAGGCTTACTTTTCATGCGGATGCGCTTGCGTACCACGTCATCCGACGATTAACAGCCATCCAGAGGGAAGTTTTGTTTTGACTGTCAACGCTCGCTGTCGGGTCGGCTTCTCCTCAGGCTCCCTCGCGGCGGCCTCGAGGCGTTGCATCGCGACCTGGTGCTGGCTGACGGTGCTGTTGTCCTCGAGCTTGGATTTAAGCAGCCATCTGCGGCAGCTCGCCCTCGCCGAGGGGCTCCCCCGGCGGCGACGGCCACGGGCCAAGCAGGGGCGACTGGGGCCTTGGAACCAGGAGGCCAGAACACTATGTCGGCTTCGCTGCCGAGGCTCGGCGTTGGCTCTGGGTGCTTCATCATGCCTGCGCAGCCACCACGTGACCTTGCCCTTGCTGTGCTGGCGGCCATGCGCTGCCAGAGGCTGTCGTGCCCGTTGCCATTTTCTTACAGGAGCCAGGGGCTCTGCCAGGCTCCCGTCGAGTTGACGTTGGCGTTGCGCCTCTGAGCGCCGCGCCGACGAAAGTTCCAGTAGTCCAATTTCAATAGAGCAGCCTAGGAGACCAGGGCTCGACAGACGAACAGGATGATAAGGATGAGGAGGACGATGGATATCGGATGGTGGGTGAGGGGGATGAGCAAGACGAATCATGTTGGATGGCGGAAGAGGAGGAGGAGGAGGAGGAGGAGGAGGAGGAGGAGGAGGAGGAGGAGGAGGAGGAGGAGGAGGAGGAGGAGATGGAGATGGAGGAGGAGGAGAAGGAGGACGAGGACGGCATGTGGAGGGAGAGCGGGAGGAGGACAAGCCAGGTGCGCTCGCGTCATATCTGACGTCCTACCCCCCGAGTCTCTCACCATTGCCCTGATGTTTCTATATCCGCGAACGCGTGTCATAGCGAACCTGGAACTCCCTGAAAGACCCAGTCGCGTTATACGTAATCGAAAAATGTGAGCTGCGTGCATCTGGGGAGGGGGAGGAGCAGGGGAAGGAGGAGGATGCAGAGGCGGAGGCGGAGGACGAACAGCAGCAGCAGGAGCTGGAGCGGGAGACGCGTGAGGAGCAGGAGGCCCAGGAGGTGGTGGAGAGAACAAGAGGGGGGTGCCAGCATGAAAAAGGACTCGGATCCAGAAAAGTGGCCCGCGCTGGAGCGAAAGCGCAAATTGTAGCAAGGGGAGCAGCGCACAGATCCGAAAATGAGGCCCACGCTGCAGCTGGAACAATGTGAACACTCTGGAAACACTCGAATTGCAAAACCGTGCGAAACAAATTAATTGGAAGTCCTGTGAAAAAGCGCAATACGCGGAGAGGGCGGGGCATCTTCCGGACAGAGTTAGGAAAGAGAGGAGAGTAGTGGTCAGACTGTGTACTTTTGGAAGGGTAGGCTAGGTGCTCGCGCGGCATAACTGACGTCCTACCCCTCTCTCCAATCCCTTACCATTGCGGTGAGGTTTCTGTATCCGCGAACGCGTGTTACAACGAACCTGCATCTCCCAAACAGACACAATCGTGTTATGCGCAATCGGGAAATAGGAGGTGCTTATATAGGGGGAGGGAAAGGAGGATGAGGAGGAGGAATGAGGAGGTGGCGCATGAGCAGTTGAATGAGCAGTAGGATAACGAGGAGGATAAGGAAGGAGGAGGAGGAGGACGAGGAGGAGGAGGAGGAGGAGGACGAACAGCAGCAGCAGGAACTGGAGTGGAAGGAGCGGGAGGAGCAGGAGGCCCAGGAGAAGGGGGAAAAGAGCAAATGAAGGGGGACAGCGATGAAAAAGGATTCGGAGAAGTGGCCCGCGCGTAGGCGAGAACGCCATCCTCAACGACGGGGGCGAACGTCGATCCGAAAAAGATGCCCACGCTGCTGCGAGAGCACCACTTCGAAGCTCCGAACGCACTCGGATTGTAAACAATAGTAAGAAACACAATGCTGTGAAGTCTGGTGGACAAAAGCAGCACGAGGAACGGGCTGGACATATTCCATACCGAGTTAGGGAAGAGAGGAGAGTAGTATTCATACGACGATTTAGTTGTTTTCATGATGATGACGAGAGAGGATTGATGAGGGGAGGCGGGGGAAGAGAGGGAGGGAGCGAGGGATGGATGAGGGATGGGGATGGGGGAGGAGCGCCTGTGCTTATCATGTCTTCGCTCATCCATGCGAACACGGTGGGGTCGCACGTGACGTCGTCGACAACGAAGGCCGCCTGAGCGACCTTCTCCGCGTACGAGTCCACATCGCGGCTGGCAGAGAATTTAGAAGTCCTAGACCTGTTGAAGGAATGGCGAACGCGGGAGAAGGCAAGGGCAAGAGTTGGAGCGAAGGAGAGGAAGAGGAGAAGGAGAAGGAGGAATTTGATGATACTGATGATGCTGATGACGATGATGACGATGATGATGATGATGATGATGATGATGATGATGATGATGATGATGATGATGATGATGATGATGATGCTTCTGCTGCTGATGATGATGATGATGATAATGATGATGCTGATGGTTATCAAGATCATGTTTCCCAACCCTCCTTGGTTGGGTATTCGTTTTGAATAAGGGGCTGTGGTCTCCACCTTCCTTCCTCCCGCATCCCTCCCTCCTCCTGCGTCCTGCTTCCTGCTTTATTCCCAACCCTCCTTGGTTGGGCATTCGTTTTGAATAGAGCACTGCTCGCGCGTCTCCTCCCGCCTCCCTCCTGCCTCCTGTCTGCTTCCTATTGTCTTGCCTGCGGGGGGCTGCGATCTGTGAAACTGTCGCTACTTTCGAGGCCTGCTGGGGGGCCCAGCACAAGGACGCCACGCGCGGACCCAAATTAGACCTCGCCATTCCTGGGGGGCTGCGATCTGTGAAACTGTCGACACTTTCGAGGTCTGCTGGGGGGCCCAGCACAGTGACGCCACGCGCGGACCCAAATTAGACCTCGCCATCCTTGGGGGGCTGCGACCAGTGAAGCTGTCGCCACTTTCGAGGCCTGCTGGGGGGCCCAGCACAGTGACGCCACGCGCGGACCCAAATTAGACCTCGCCATCCCTGGGGGGCTGCGATATGTGAAACTGTCGCCACTGTCGAGGCCTGCTGGGGGGCCCAGCACAGCGACGCCACGCTCGGACCCAAATTAGACCTCGCCATCCCTGGGGGGCTGCGATCTGTGAAGCTGTCGACACTTTCGAGGCCTGCTGGGGGGCCCAGCACAGTGACGCCACGCGCGGACCCAAATTAGACCTCGCCATCCCTGGGGGGGCTGCGATCTGTGAACCTGTCGACACTTTCGAGGTCTGCTGGGGGGCCCAGCACAGTGACGCCACACGCAGATTCATATTAGACCTCGCCATCCCTGGGGGGGCTGCGATCTGTGAAACTGTCGCCACTTTCGAGGCCTGCTGGGGGACCCGGCACAGTGAGGCCACACGCAGACCCAAATTAGACCTCGCCATCCCTGGGGACTGCGATCTGCGAAACTGTCGCCATTTTCGAGGGCTGCTGGGGGGCCCAGCGGAGTAGGGTCATACGCAGATTCAGATTAGACCTCGCCATCCTTTGGGGGCTGCGATCTGCGAAACTGTCACCACATTCGAGGGCTGCTGGGGGCCCAGCGGAGTGGGGTCATACGCAGATTCAGATTCGACCTCGCCATCCCTGGAAGGCTGCGATCTGCGAAACCGTCACCACCGTCGAGGGCTGCCGGGGGGCCCAGCGGAGTGGGGTCATACGCAGATTCATATTAGACCTCGCCATCCCTGGGGGGCTGCGATCTGCGAAACTGTCACCACTTTGGAGGGCTGCTGGGGGGCCCAGCGGAGTGGGGTCATACGCATATTCAGATTTGACCTCGCCATCCAGGGCTGCTGGGGGGCCCAGCGGAGTGGGGTCATACGCAGATTCAGATTAGACCTCGCCATCCCTGGGGGGCTGTGACCTGCGAAACTGTCGCCCACTTCGAGGGCTGCTGGGGGGCCCAGCGGAGTGGGGTCATACGCAGATTCAGATTAGACCTCGCCATCCTTGGGGGGCTGCGATCTGCGAAACTGTCACCACTTTCGAGGGCTGCTGGGAGCCCAGCGGGGTGGGGTCATACGCAGATGCAGATTCGACCTCGCCATGCTTGGGGGGCTGCGATCTGCGAAACTGTCGCCACTTTCGAGGGCTGCTGGGGGGCCCAGCGGAGTGGGGTCATACGCAGATTCAGATTAGACCTCGCCATCCCTGGGGGGCTGCGACCTGCGAAGCTGTCGCCACTTTCGAGGGCTTCTGGGGGGCCCAGCGGAGCGACGTCATACGCAGATTCAGATTAGACCTCGCCATCCCTGGGGGGCTGCGACCTGCGAAACTGTCACCACTTTCGAGGGCTGCTGGGGGGCCCAGCACAGTGACGCCACGCGCGGACCCAAATTAGACCTCGCCATCCTTGGGGGGCTGCGATATGTGAAACTGTCGCCACTGTCGAGGCCTGCTGGGGGGCCCAGCACAGTGACGCCACGCGCGGACCCAAATTAGACCTCGCCATTCCTGGGGGGCTGCGATCTGCGAAACTGTCGCCACTTTCGAGGGCTGCTGGGGGACCCAACGAAGTGACATCATACGCAGATTCAGATTTGACCTCGTCATCCCTGGGGGGCTGCGATCTGCGAAACCGTCACCACTTTCGAGGGTTGCTGGGGGGCCCAGCGGAGTGGGGTCATACGCAGATTCAGATTCTACCTCGCCATCCCTGGGGTGCTGCGATCTGCGAAACCGTCACCACTTTCGAGGGCTGCTGGGGGGCCCAGCGGAGTGGGGTCATACGCAGATTCAGATTATACCTCGCCATCCCTGGGGGGCTGCGACCTGCGAAACTGTCGCCACTTTCGAGGGCTTCTGGGGGGCCCAGCGGAGCGACGTCATACGCAGATTCAGATTACCCCCCATTCCATCCTTCTCGTGCCCCTCGTTCCTGTCCCTGCTATATTCTTCGAGCCTAGGGCCTCAATCCTCGTTCTGTCGATCGTCGTCCTGTGAGTCGTGCAACGCATGCGCATCCCATGTAGTTTGCGCAGCAATTCACCGCGTCTACACTGTCGTTGTTCCTGCTAATATTGGCCAACTCCTTCTGCCACTTGATGCGCATGGGTTGGGTACGTCGCAGGGTAATTTCGGAGCAAGCCCGCACCCCAGAGCTTGTCTTGTCACCTCACTGCGCAGCAGCGGGAGCATGAAACGGGAAGAGGAGGGAGGAGGAGGAGTGGAACGGACGCTGTGCGGCGGACCCCTGCGGCCCAAACGGCCACAAATACAAAACTCAGAAACGCACAGCGGCAACCCAGGTGGCAGGAGCGAGCAGGGAACGGGAGGAAGAATGCCAACGGCGAGTGACAAGCCAGCAAAGGCCCGTCAGAGAATCTCGTGCGTGCGAAGACCAGACGCTCCGGGCAGAGCCAGAGCTGGTGCGCGCACAGCCCCACGCGAGTCTAGTGCAAATTGGGGCCTCAAGCTGAGGTAAACCCCGTAGCCATGCCGCTTTGCCAGATGAGCGGGTGCCTAGTGCCACGGATGCCGATGCGACGCAAGGCACAGGGGGAGGAGGAAGATTGAGCACAGCAGAGAAGGGAGCAGGAGGACGAGAGCGACCGGCAAGAATCAAGAAATTGCTGAAACCGCGCGAGGGGGGCGCAGGGCACGGGAAGCTCCGAGAGCAAGCCGTCCCTGACGCCTCCGGGGCGGGGGACGCCGCCCCCGCAATCTGGGGACAGTGCGCTCATAAAAGACCTAACAGAAGCATGCAAGGCAACGCTGTGATCGAACCGGGAGGGACGCGGGAGGCGAGGGGCGGGGGAACTGAGCACTGCACCGCTACCATCGGACGCCTCCCTAGAGGGGGCCACAAGCCCAAGGAAGGTAGGACCGCACCCCGACGACGACGACGACGACGACGGACGACCACGACGACGACGCCGATGACGACGACGACGACGACGACGACGACGACGACGACGACGACGACGACGACGACGACGACGACGACGACGACGACGACGACGACGACGACGACGACGACGACGACGACGACGACGACGACGACGACGACGACGACGACGACGACGACGACGACGACGACGACGACGACGACGACGACGACGACGACGACGACGACGACGACGACGACGACGACGACGACGACGACGACGACGACGACGACGACGACGACGACGACGACGAGGGGGGGAGAAGGGAAGAGAAAGGAGGGAAAAAAAAGGGAAGGGAACGAGAAACGAGCGGTCCCCAGCCCCCCAGGGCGTGGGGCCCCGGGGGGGAGGAGGCTGGCGGCAAGTGTCAGCGCTGGCCGAGGAAGTCGCCGTGCTGCTGCGGGACTGCGCAGTGCCTGCCCCCCCCGGCGGTTAGCTGTTGACATGAAGCTCGCCATGGCACTGGTCATGGACGTCTCCGTGGTGATCCTGGTGGGCAACGTGGTAGCGACGCTGTCGTGGTGGGCCCCATGGCGGCGCTCCTATACATAGCACTGCATAGCGGCGTAGTTTTCAACTCCGTCATGGTGGACACCGTGTTAGCGTTCGAGTCCGTAGTGCTACATTCCGATGTGGTGCTCGGCAGCGTCCGAGTCCGTTGTGCTCGATAGCGACGTGGGGCTCGACTCCTCGTAGTGCACACCATGGCAACTTCGGTGCTGGCGTCTGGCGTCGGCGCTGGTGTGGGCGCTGGCGCTGGTGCCAGTGAAGGCGCTGGCATTGGAGCTGTCGTCGGTGCTGAAGTCGGCGCCGGTGTAGTCGCTGACGTTGGCGCCGTCGCTGGTGCTGGCGTTGATTCTGGCGCCGGTGCTGGCCTCGGAGCCGGCGTAGGCGCCAGCGTTGGTGCTGCCGTCGGTGCTGGCGTCGGTGCTGGTGTAGGCCCTGACGCTGGTGCTGGCGTAGGTGCTGGCAGCGGTGCTGGCGTCGGTGCTGGTGTCGGCGCTGGTATTAGTGCCAGTGTAGGCGCAGGCGTTGACTAAGGCGTTCGTGCTGGCGTCGGCGCTGGCACAGGCGGCATACATCCGTGCTGGCGTCGATGATGGCGTAGGCGCTGGCAGCGGTGCCGGCGAAGGCGCCGTCGCTGGTGCTGGCGTCGCTGGTGGCGAAGGCACCGGCATTGGTGACGGCGTCGGTGCTGGCGTTGGTGCTGGCGTAGTCGCCAGCGTTGGTGCTGGCGACGGCGTAGGCTTTAGCGTTGGTGGAGGCGCTGACATTGGTGCTGGCGTCGGTGCTGAAGTCGAAACTGGTGGCTCCAGGACTGTTGTACGTGGCGCTGCTGCTCTCCGTCGTGTTGCTCGCCCTGTTGCTGCTGATTGCACTGGTGCTGCTGCGCGGTGCGCCCCTGGGGACGCTGTGCTACCGGCCGATCCACGATTTCCGGCGTGCCGGCCCCTCCGCTATCGCACGGCGAATGGGGGGACGCAGGAGTTGTTCGATTCCCAACTGGGATTAGGGCAACAAAGTTGCAAGTGGGGCTGCTGGTACTGGCCGTGGCGTGGGCACTGGCCGCACGGGGGGGATGGTGTAGCTGGAGCACTGGCGAGCTGGGCAGCTCACTGGTGCGCTGGCGTCGGTGGTGGCGTTGGCGCTGGTGTAGGCGCTTGCGCTCGAGCTGGTGTCGGTCCTAGCGTCGACGCCAATTCGGGCACTTGCGTTGGCGCCGGTGCGGGCGCAGGCGTTGATGCTGGCTACTGTGAAAGCGGCGGCGGTGACGAAGGCGCAAGCGTTAGTTCCTGGAACACCGGTGATCCGCGCAGCTCACCGGTGTGCTGGGCGCCGGTGATGGCGTCGGCATTGGTGGAGGCGCTGGCGCCCGCGCTGGCGCCGGTGCTGGCGCCGGAGCTGGTGGCGGTGTAGGCGGTTGAGTCGGTGCCCTCGTAAGCACAGGTGTTGGTGCCGGCGTAGGGGCTGACGTTGGCGCTGGCGTGGGCGCTGGCGTTGGTGCCGGCGTGGGTGTATGCGATGATGCTGGCGTCGGTGCTGGCGTCGGCGATGACGAAGGCGCAAGCGTTGGTGCCAGCGCCGGTGCGCACCAGTTGGCTGGGCAGCTACCCGGTGCGCTGCGGCCTGGCGTCGGTGCTGGGGCAGGCGCTGGCGTTGGTGCCAGCGGAGGCGCCGGCGTTGGTGCTGACATCGGCACTGGTGCACGGCCTGGAATTCGTGCTCTCGTAGGTGCCGGCGCAGGCGCAGGCGTTGATGCTGGCGTCAGTCCGCGTCGGCACTGGCGTTGGCGCCACTGGTGCCCCGGTGAGCCAGGTAGCTCACTGGTTCGCGGGCGACGATGCTGGCAGAGTAGAGCAGAGCGTGCCAAGGTCCGCCAGGGCGGCGGGGCCTGGAGGGCCGGCGCGGGCGGGCCAGAGCCCTCATGTGCGGAGGTGGGTGTTCGCGTCCGTTGGTGCTGTAAGCAGCGGAGGCTGGAGGTCGATCGGTGGACGCGGAGGTGGATGTGGAAAGTTGAATGCTGGAGTGGACGAAGAATGGCGGAGGTGGAAGTGGAAAATGTGATGCTGGATGCTGAAGGACGGGGCGTTGATGCTCACACCAGTGCTGCGTGTCATGCTGGTAAGGCAGAACGCGGCGTTGTGGGTTCCACTCGTTGCGCCCGCGCAAGTACAGCTGGATGCCCTGCTGCTAGCGGTGACGTTTCAAGTCGTGGTGGCTGGTTCTCGTTGCGGACGTGGTGGCTGTTTCTGGTCGTAGTCGTGGTTGCTGTTCGTGGTAGTGGCGGGTGCAACACCGCATGATGGATACCTCCGTGTGTCACGGAATGACCCCCTTCCTGGGAGGACGCCGGCGTGTGGCCGTGATGGTCCAGGACGTGGTCGCGATCGCTGTCTCTGGTCGTGTAGGCTGTTTATGGTCGTGGTCGTGGTGGCTGCTCTGGTCGTGGTGGCTGTTTCTGGTCATGGTCGTGGTGGCTGTTCGCGGTCGTGGTGGCTGTTCCTCGTTGTGCTTGTGGTTGCTCTTCGTGATCGTGGTGGCTGTTTCTGGTCGTGGTCGCGGTGGCTGTTCGTGGTCGTGGTCGGTGCACCTCCGCGTCATGGGCACCTCCATGTGTCACGGAATACCCCCTTCCTGGGTGGACGCTGGCGTGTCGCCGTATGACGTGGTCGTGATGGCTGTTTGTGGTCGTTTAGGCTGTTTCTGGTCGTGGTCGTGGTCGTGATGGCTGTTCGCGGTCGTGGTAGCTGTTCCTGGTCGTGGTCGTGGTGGCTGTGCGTGGTCTTGGTGGCTGTAGCTGTTCCTGGTCGTTGTCGTGGTGGCTGTGCGTGGTCGTGGTGGCTGTTTCTGGTCGTGGTGGCTGTTCCTCGTGGTGGTCGTGGTTGCTGTTCGTGGTCGTGGTGGCTGCTTCTGCTCGTGTTCGCGGTGGCTGTTCGTGGTCGTGGTGGGTGCATCTCCGCGTCATGGGCACCTCCATGTGTCACGGAATACTCCCTTCCTGGGTGGACGCCGGCGTTTCGCCGTGATGACGCGATCGTGACGGCAATTTCTGGTCGTGTAGGCTGTTTATGGTCGTGGTCGTGGTGGGTGGCTGTGCGTGGTCGTGGTGGCTGCTCTGGTCGTGGTGGCTGTTCCTCGTGGTGGTCGTGGTTGCTGTTCGTGGTCGTTGTAGCTGTTTCTGGACGTGGTCGTAGTGGCTGTTCGTGGACGTGGTGGGCGCAACACCGTATCATGGACACCTCCATGTGTCACGGAATACCCCCTTCCTGGGTGGACGCTGGCGTGTCGCCGTGATGGTCCAGGACGTGGTCGTGATGGCTGTTTCTGGTCGTGTAGGCTGTTTATGATGGTGGTCGTGGTGGCTGTTCGTGGTTGTTGTGGCTGTTTCTGGTCGTGGTCGTGGTGGCTGTTCGTGGTCGTGGTGGGTGCGTCTCTCCGTCATGGACACCTCCATGCGACACGGAATAATTACCCCCTTCCTGGGTGGGCACCAGCGTGTCGCCGTGATGGTCGCTGTGGAGGTCGATAATCACACCTTTCAAGGCGGTCCAAGAGGCCCCCAAGATCTCCCCAAGACGGCCCGAGAGACCCTCAAGACCGCTCAAAGACGGCCCAAGAGCGCTCCAAGAAGGCCCAAGAAACCCTGAAGAACTTTTTTTCGGAGCCCAGGAGAGCTCCAAATCGGTCCAAGAGGGGCCCGAGAAACCCTCCAGACGGTCCAAGAGAGTCGGGAGACGCCGAAATATCACTCCCAAACGCCTACGATGGCCTCAAGACGGCCCAACACGCCTTCAAGACGCCCCAAGAGGTCCCTAAGAGGTCCCTAAGCGGCGTCCCAAGAGACCTCCCACTAGCAAAAATCGTCCCATTCCCTTAGGACAACGTGCATTTTTAACATATCCGCCTCTTCGTCTTTCACGCCTTTCAAGGCGGTCCAAGAGGCCCCCAAGATCTCCCCAAGACGGCCCGAGAGACCCTCAAGACCGCTCAAAGACGGCCCAAGAGCGCTCCAAAAAGGCCCAAGAAACCCTCAATAACTCTCTTTCGGGGCCCAGGAGGGCTCCAAATCGGTCCAAGAGGGGCCCGAGAAGCCCTCCAGACGGTCCAAGAGAGCCGGGAGACGCCGAAATATCACCCCCGAGCGCCTTCGATGGCCTCAAGACGGCCCAGCAGGCCTTCAAGACGCCCCAAGAGGTCCGTAAGCGGCGTCCCAAGAGGGCTCCCACAAGCAAAAGTCGCTTCATTCCTTTAGGAAAACGTGTATTTTTAACGTATCCGCCTCTTCGTCTTTCACACCTTTCAAGGCGGTCCAAGAGCCCCCAAGATCACCCCAAGACGGCCCGAGAGACCCTCAAGACCGCTCAAAGACGGCCCAAGAGCGCTCCAAGAAGGCCCAAGAAAACCCTCAAGACGGTCCAAGAGGCCCCAATACGGCCCCATGATTGAGGTCCACAGGGGCAACCTGAACGGAATCTTTGAGCCTCCCGCCCAAACACGCCCCCGAAAGGCCCCTAGAAGCCCCCAAGTAGCCCCACGAAGCCCCCAAGAGAGCCCCAAGAGGCCCCCAAGAGGCCGCAAGAAAGCCCCAAGAGGCCCCCGAGAGGCCCCCAGGAAGCTCCCAGGAGGCCCCCAAGAGGCCAGGCAGACCCCCCCAAGAGACCACCAAGAGGGCCCACCCAGAGCCATCCACGAGGCCTCCCAGAGTTCCCAAGAAGCTCCCACGAACCTTCCAAGGGCTCCCAAGACCCCGCGAGGCCTCCAAGAGCTCCCAAGAAGCTTCCCAGATGCCTCCAAGGGCTCCCAAGAGGGTCACAAGTACTCCTCCTGAGAAGCTCCTTAATGCTCCCAGAAGAGACTCCCAGAAACATCCATGAGCTCTCCGATATGCCCCCTCCCCAGATTCCCAGCACTCAGATTTTCTCGCGTCCCTCACCCTTGGATCCTTCACTGCGTTTTCCTCCAATTTCGATTGGATGAGGATGAGCTTGGGATGGTCCTGGACATGTGTGGGGGGCTCTGGAGGTCAGCGTGAATTCTGAGAGGTTGTCGGTTGCGTGTCTTCTGTAAAAACAACCAAGAATAGGAATAATGGAAAGACCGCACATACATCACCGATCCCCAAACGGCCCACATGTGTATGCATTCGGCAACGTGTATGATGTGGGATGTCAAGCACGTCTGGCCCCATCCTCCTCGAAGTGGTCGCCCTCATCATCCTCCGCCTCCACCTCCTTCTATCCGTCCCTCCCTCCCTCATATCCCTGCCCCACCTCCCTCTCCTCCATTTTCTCCTCTTCCTCCTCATATTTCCTCCCAAAGTGGGGTGGGACGGACCCCGGGCGAACCCTCAGGAACCCCGACAACATACAGGAATCCCTGCAAAGCTCCGAGGAGGAGGAGGAGGAGGAGGAGGAGGAGGAGGAGGAGGAGGAGGAGGAGGAAGAGGAGGAGGAGGAGGAGGAGGAGGAGGAGGAGGAGGAGGAGGGGGCCACCCAAGAGGCCCCAGGGGAGCCCAGTACGCCGCCAAGGAGCCCCAAAACGCTCCCAAAAAACCCCCAAGAAACCCCCAAGACGGCCCCAAGAGGCTCCAAATAGCGCTCCAGGGCCGGCGGAATGAGCGAAGCGATTACATAGTCCCCAGACAATTGTCCTACTTGTTCCTATGCTGGAATAGATTCCCCCAGTAGAGGGACAGGCCCGACTTGATACTACGAGTGGTAAGCGAGGCCGCCCCCAAGAGCTGCAGGGCACCGGCGGCCCGACGGAGAGCAGGCCGCCCCCAGGGCGCCCCCGAGGCGGCGGCTGGCCGCCGCTCCCCGAGTCTAGGGGCGAGCGCAGGACTGGAGGGGCCCCGGGACACACAAATTCGCCGGCCCAACGGGCCAGAGGCGTGCTAAGATCTCTGGGAACTACCCTGACCTTCCAGGAGGGCTAAAAAATAGCACGCGACTTAAACACCTATCCCAGAGCTATTATATGTCTTGGTTTTAGGTTGTTTCGTTTAGTGTTTTTCGGTTTTTTGGCTTCCTGTGCTGAATAATAGCTCTCTGGAAGGTCAGGGTACTGAACAATATTTCTAGTTCGCGCGCGCGGGGCGGCCCCTGGGGGGCCCCCGGGCGAAAAGTACCCTGGCCGATCCCCGGCCGGGTCCCGGGCGATCCCCAGGGGGGAGGCTATTTTTCGCCACCCCTCACGAGGATCGTGGCCTCCGAGGGGGGCGCTGCCAACGACTACCCCCCCTCCCGCCCCGAGGGGCCCCCAAGAGCCCCCCAAGAGGCCCCAGAGGGGCCCTAGACGCTGCCAGGGAACCCCAAGACGCTCCCAAGAAGCCCCTAAGAGGCCCCAAACCCAGTAGCCGAAAAAGCTTAGAACAAATAGATCTATAGTTATCTTCATGAAAAGATAACCAACACATCTTAAAAGATAAGTCATGCGCATGATAAACATAATATGTTCACATTTATCTGTTCGGAGAGATAAATACACCAACAATTATGGCATACTTATCTTATCTTCAAGATAATTATGTCATAATTATCTTCAAGATAACTATCTTATACTCAAGATGATTATCTTATAATTTTGTTATGCAGTCAATGTCGTCATGGCCGTCGCCATCACAATCCTCATCGTCGTCGACGCCGTTGCCGCTGTTGCTCTTCTTTTGCCCGAAGCATGTTGTTTCTCCGTGTTCCACACTGTAGTTTGCTCCAGCGATTTCTGTTCGCGCGATGGAGGTGATTAAGACGTTCGGCAAGATTAACACTAGATCTACAGAGCGCAAGATCTGGCGGCACGACAAGAGAATAGGGGGTGAGGAGTACGCCAACCAACGCCAGATTGAGAGGCTGGGCCCAGACGCAGCACTGGAGTGCCGCTTGTGGTCGATCCACTACAAGTTCCCGCTGCGCCCGTTGCCCTACCCTGAGTGGTTGCAGCACGTTCCTGGGACACCTTCGCCCTATGCGCAGTAGCTTCCTTTTCTGTGCAGACCTGGGGAACTCGGTAGTGAAAAAAAAGAAACAACAAACAAAAAAGACAACCTCCGCGAGCGCGGAGTGGTTCACATGGGCACACCATTCAACAACAAGAAACCAAACAACTAAACAACAAAAACAACAACAACAGCAGCAGCAACAACAACAACGACAACAACAACATCAACACGTATCCTCCGCGCACGCGGGGTGGTTCATACGTTTATTGCATAGCATTGTCATCCTCATGAACACCACTCCGAGGCGCATCATCATCGTTATCATCACCACCATTACATACCATTACCACAATCAACACCGACATCATCGTCTCATCACCATCATCGTTGCGATTCTGGCTTGCAGAACGTCGCTTCCCCCTTTTTCTCCACTAGCACACTCGTGGCCGCTTCCCGAGATGTCGGGCAAACCTCGTCGCAAAAGGCCGACGGAGTCTCAGGTGGACCCCGAGACGTTGGCAGACCAATGGAACGACCTCGCGAAGTTAAGAGATCCAGGATTCCGTTGGGATGGGTCGGGGTATGGCGCCACCAGGGCGCAGCCGCTAGATGAAGACACGATGGTTCAATACGAGCGCCTCTTGCAGATCCTGCTCCAGCTCGCGCCGACGGGCTTCCCGACTCACAAGTCATTGGCGCAGACCTTCGAGAAACTCCACAGTCGCCATGGAATTTTAGGTTGTGATCCACGCTTCGTGAATCGAAGCGCCACGTTGGCATCAGAGACATGGAGAGTAATGACGAAGCACATCTACAACGCAGCGCTGAACGAGAAGGTGCTCAAGAACAGCTCCCTTCGAGCGTTGGTGGATATGATCGCCTTGCCATCTGCAGATCTGGAATCAGCGTCGCGCGAAACGTTTGAGGAGGCGGCAACAGACGAACCTGGAACCTGGAGAACAGAGCCAGCCAGCGGGAGTCGCGACGCTAGAAGTGCTGCCGACTTGAGCGCGTCGAATGTCCAAGAGCTCTTCAACATGAGCGCGGATGCAGGCGGCGATACGGAAGTCGAGACTGACGTAGAGCTTTGTGGCGTATTCTGCAAGTGCCCAGAGTGCACCAGGATGATCATGGTGAGTGGTGATTCGGGTGAGCAGGAACGCGTGGAGATCCCCTCGGCAGCCATCGGCGGCCAGAAACGTGACACCAAGAAGATGCTGCAGAGCGAGAGTGGCGCCAAGAAGGGCAAAGGCAAGGGCTGCGCCAAGAAGGGCAAGGGTTGCGCCAAGAAGAGCAAGGGAGGCGCCAAGAAGGGCAAGGGCAAGGGCAAGAGTTGCGCCAAGAAGAGCAAGGGAGGCGGCAAGGGCAAGGGCGTCAAGGTGAAAATGCGACTGCGTGGCAAGCAGGGAAACAAAGGCAAGGACAAGGACAAGGAAGGGGACGCTGGCAAGGACATCGCAATCCCGACGACGATCATCCAGAGGCGCGAAACAGCTCAACGTCGAGGGGAGGCGTACTTGCTCGACCGTAAGGGCATCTACCTCGTCGGCATCACTTCGAAGAGGTCCCCGAACTACAATTCTCTGATGGAGACGCTCAAGAACGAGGTCAACAGCGGTGCCGTGAAGACCAAAGAGGACGCGAAGAGGTGGCTGGACGAGCATGTTTCGGTGTGCGATTGACGTCGTGAGAAAAAGGTGAAAAAAAGGACATCCTCCACGAGCGTGGAGTCGGCGCGTCCTCATGAGCATCACCCTCGTCACCATCAACATCATCAACATCGTCGCATCGTCGTGCTCACCACCATCATCAGCATCACCGTCGTCACCATCAGTATCATCAACATCATCATAATCATCACATCATCAGCATCACCATCCATCTCCATCACCATCGTCATCGTCATCCTTCGTTGCGGTTTTGGCTCGATCGAGGGTCTTTCGTGCGCCCCTCCTTGAAGAGAAGGATGGGCAAGAGGAGGAACAAGTCTGCTCTGCCAGAACCTGAGGAAGATGTCGCGCCTAAAGCCAACCCTCTGGCCAAGTGGTGTATCAATGCGAGGATAGAGGCTGCGAGTCGTGGCATGCCCTTGCCGAAACAGGAGATGAAAATCGAGACGGAGGCCGACGAGGTCGAAGAGCCACCCGGCAAGAGAGCCGCTGCAGTTGCCTCGGGACCACCGCCACCAGCACAGAAGGCCACGGCAATAAAGAATACAGCAGCAGCACCACCAGCACCCGCAAAGACGGCAGCACCAGCACCACCAGCAGCACCAGCACCCGCAGACATGGAGACGGAAGCCGACCTCATGAGCATGGACGCTGCGACGTGGGTGAGTGAGTTTGTGAAGAATTCAAAGGAAGAATACAACGCGTTCAACTACCGTCTTCGGGGCAAGCCTGAAGAGACCAGGGACGAGTGGAAGAGGATCCAGAAGACGGGATCGGCGTTCGAGGCAATGCAGTTCGTGGAGACAATCAGGTCTGACCAGACCAGGCACCGCAGCGACATCCATCGGAAGTTCGACAAGGAGGAGTTCTTCAATACATGGAAGACGTGGAAGGAGGCGCTGGAGAAGTACGACGAGCCGATCTTGCTGGCCATGGTAAAGGCGAAGACACTGGAGACACGACGCGACAAAGCCATCCCAGAATACTTGGACGTGCCATACCCCAGGTACTTGGAGGTCAAGATCTCGTCTGAGAGAACCACGCAGCTCAAGGAGCAGGGGTACCAGCTGACGGCGGAGGAGCAGCTGACCGAGGACCACTTCGACAGGACCAAGAGCGACTTTGCCGCGCTCGCAGCGGCGACGAGGGCAAGCAGCAGCGGCCACAGCAGCAGCAGCAGCATGCCCCAGCAGCAGGACGACGGAGCGAAGCAGATGCCAGGGTCAGTGCAGGTCGCGCTGAAGGGGGCGAGGAACGCCCACAGCATGGCCGACAGGTTCATCCGCGAGCTCGGCGCGGCGATCACGTCCAGCCAGGTCTGGGCTGGGGAGGAGGAAGAGGAGGAGGAAGGGAGGTAGGGAGGCAGCGAGGGAGGGAGGGGGGAGGGAGGATGTGAGGCGGAGGAGGAGGAAGGAGGAGAGGAGGAGGAGGAGGGGAGGAGGCGGAGGAGAGGAGGAGGAGGAGGACGGAGGAGGAGAGAGGAGGAGGAGGAGGAGGAGGAGGAGGAGGAGGAGGAGGAGGGAGGAGAGGCCATCTGAAAGTCATCTTAAGATGATCTTGAGATGACCTTATCTGATAGAATCAATAAGAACTTAAGATCATCTGAAAGTCATCTTAAGATGACCTTAAGATGAAGCTGTTTTTTCGAGGTTGGGGCGCTGCCCCGCCTCCCTCCCCCTCCCCCTCCTTCCCCCTCCGTCCCCTTCCTCTTCCCTCCTCCTCCTCCTCCGCCTCCTCCTCCTCATCCTCCTCCTCCTGCTCGTCGTCATTCGTCCCTCCTGCTCATTCATTCCTCCTCCTCCTCCTCCTCCTTCCCTTCCTCCTTCTCCTCCTTCTCCTCCTGCTCCTCCTGCTGGTCCTCTTCCTGCTGCTCCTCCTCCTCCTCCGCCTCCCCATCCTCCTCCGTCCTGCGTCCTCCGTCATCCGTGCCCCATCCTCTTTCCTCCGTCTCCTCCCCCTCCTCCTCATCCTCCTTCTCCTCCTCCTCCTCCTCCTCCTCCTCCTCCTCCACTCCTCCTCCTCCTCCTCCTCCTCTTCCTCCTCCTCCTCCTCCTCCCTCCTCCTCCTCCTCCTCCTCCGCCTCCTCCTCCTTCCTCCTCCTCCTCCTCCAAGGGAAACGCGAACGCGCATGGGTGCAAGATCGAGGCCGACCTTACGTCGCTGAAGGCGGCGCTCGCGACGGACGACCAGCTGCTGCTGGACTTCGAACAGAGGTGCGTCTCGGACTGGCAGGCAGTCAAGGCAGCGGACATCGAGGCTGCGGCTAAGGTGGCCACGAGCATCGACGAGGATATCAAGAAGGACCGCAAGAAATTGGCCGCGATGCGGGCACTCTGGAAGCTTTGAGGGGGCCGCGACAAAAAATGAAATAAAAAAAGACCTCCGCGAGCGCGGAGTGGTTCATCATCATCATCATCATCATCATCATCATCATCATCATCATCATCATCATCATCATCATCATCATCATCATCATCATCATCAACATCATCATCACCATTATCACCATCATCACTATCATAACTCACACCATCACTACTATCCTCAGCACTACCCCCTCCTCCTTCTCCCATTCTCCTCCTCCTCCTTTTCCTTCTCCTCCCTCCTCCTCCTCCTGCTCCTCCTCCTCGGCCTTCTCTTCATTATCCTCCTTCTCTTCCTCCTCCTCCTTTTCCTCCTCCTCCTCCTCCCCCTCCTCCCTCCGCCCTGCTCCTTCATCACCCACCTCCTCCTTCTCCCGCCTCCCGCGCCTCCTCCTGCTCCTCCTCCTCCCCCTCCTGCTCCTCCTCCTCCTCCTCCTCCTCCTCCTCCTCCTCCTCATCATCATCATCATCATCATCATCCCTCCTCCTCCTCCTCCTCCTCCCTCCTGCTCCTCCCTCCTCCTCCTTCTCCTCCTCCTCCTCCTCCTCCTCCTCCTCCTCCTCCCCGCCACCACTGCTCCTCCCTCCCTCCTCTCTCTCTCACCCATCCTCCTCCCTCCTTCTCCCCTCTGCCTCCTCCGGAGCGAAACAAAAGCCACAGCATCGCCATCGTCACCACCATCTTCTCGAACACCACGACAACAAACAAAACATCAGAAGAAAAAAAACCTGTTGGCTATGACGGCGATGGTGTCGATCATGATGATGATGATGATGATGATGATGATGATGATGATGAATATGATGATGATGGCTGCAACCGCACATAACTAACATTCCTCCACGGGCGTGGAGTGGCAATGAGCATCAACACCACAACGCAATGTAGTTCAGTAGTCCCTTTCCTTTGGTTTAAGACAATATGTTAGCGCCTTTGTGGGCGCATTTGCCTGCCCCAGCACCGCGGCGCAGAGGGTGTTGGCGCATGCGCCAAGCGGCTGATCAGTTGGATCCTCCTGTTGGCGACCTTCGGCCCCCGAAGATATCCAGGCTGTTTGGCAGCCATTTGCTTTCATGGGGCGAGGGGGGTATCTCTGCAGCGAGGCTGCAGTCGTTGGCCGTTGCTGGGAAAACTGATGGGTTCGAGCATCCAATGCTCACTCGGCTGGCTGGATTGCGCGAGGGGCAGCGCGCTCAATCTTCTTTGATGAGCTTGCTGGAACAATGCGGCGTGCCGCAAAAGATTTCTCATTTCCCTGGCGAGTTCGATACTCATTCTATTTTGCCTTCGACTTGGATTAGTATTGTGCATGAATTCCCTCCAGAGTTCAAAACCCGTCTCGGCGCAGAAAGAGGGAAGGTACGCATGTTTTGGCAACAGTTTCTCAGCAAGCCTGCTAACCAAGACGTCAAAGATAGCCATCCTGTCGTTGGCGGAAAGGATCTCGATTTCCTGGAGACCGTCATCCCGTTCACTATCCATGCAGACGCTGGCCCATTTTCTGAAACAACAGCCTGTTACGTGGTCAGCTGCGCATCTTTGCTTGGCGTCGGCGATGCTAAGTTCCAAACATTTGTTTGTGCATCGTATGTGCAACCTGCGGGAGGCGGGGGTGATGATGCGTGGTGGGGTCACTTGCTGGACAATGTCTTGGCGCTGGGCTCAGGCGTGGTCAACGGCAGGGAGGTGGCGCGCGACGCAGATGGCACCCTTTGGTGCGCTGCATTACTTTTCGTGAAATGCGACGAAGACGTTCGAGCCAACGACTTTGGTTTAACTCATTTTTCTGGTGCTAACGAAGTATGCCCAGACTGTTTGGCAAATAGATCAGAAAGGCCCTTCACAGACTTGTCAGCCAACGCGGCGTGGAGGCCAGGGGAGGCCATGTATTTCATCGTATACAAAGCCAGGGCGAGAGAACCACAACACCCTTTAGTAGCGAGCTCGTTTTTCTGCCACCGTTTCTTCTTTCCGATAGACGTTATGCACCTCCTCGAGTGCAAAGGCGTGACGCCTTTGGTTTACGGATCCGTTTTGTCTTGGCTGCTTTTGGACGCAAGGTTGGGGCCGAACAGAGATGCGCGCCTGGCTGCCATCAGCGAGCACAGGCAAAAGTTTTACGACGATCGGCCTGGCAGCAACAGGCTCCCAAAGATTTACATGTCCACTTGCACTCGGGACGGGTGGGGCAACTTTGCTGGCCCCGCCTTCAAGGCTGCCAAGACTAGAGGGGGAGCGCCATTTTTTAGAGAACTGGTGCACCGTCATTGTGTTTCTGCAAGTCCTCGGGACATAGCGTTGCGCAATGTTGTCGCTTGTTTGGATGACCTTTACAACGCGCTGTATGCCTCTCCGGTGTTTCCTTCGGATGCAGAAGTTGATGGGATTCGCCAGATTTGTTTGAAGTTTGGAAACGCCTATCAAAAGATGCGAGAATATTCGCGTCGCGCGGGCAGGTATGCTTTCAATGTAACCCCGAAGGTGCACAAAGTTCAACACATCCCAAAGTTATCGACGTGTATCAATCCAGTTCGAGTCCAAGTCTACAGTGAAGAATCAATGATGGGCGGAATAACGAAAACCTGGAGAGGGTCGAAAAATGGACGATATAAACATGTGGTTCAAAGAGTTGTGCTGATCAAGCAGCTAACTGGGATGCTGTTGCGTTACGAGCTAGCCTTATGATTTTCGCGCTGGTGCTCAGTAGTGGTTATTAATAGAAAAGAATCCTCCACGAGCATGGAGCGTCCAAAACCGCAGCGTCATCATCACCATCACCATCACAACCATCCTCACAATCGTCATCATCACCACCATCGTTGTCATCAGGAACTTCAGCAGTTGGTAGTGGCATACATGAATAGCAACGTTTTACACCAAAATACAGCTGCGACCTAAAAAAACACAAAACCATAATTTCAAGATAATTTAACATACTTTTGAGATAATTATCTCAAAATCATGTTTTTATTAAGTTCCACCTGAGATGAACATATGTCGCATTATCTTGCAAATGTCTAAGATTATCTTCGCAACAAGATAATGGGGCGCATGTTAAACATAAGCAAGCTCTAAACAACGATTTATTTTTCTAAGCTTCTTCGGCTACTGGGAAGACGGCCCCAAGAGGCCCCAAGTAGCGCTCCAGGGCCGGCGGAATGAGCGAAGCGAATAACAATTACCCCCTTCCTGGGTGGACACCAGCGTGTCGCCGTGATGGTCGCTGTGGAGGTCGATAAGTGGAGGTGTAAGTGGAGATTTAGATGATGGATGCTGGAGGTCGCGGTGCTCAGCAGGTGGAGGCCGGAGGTCGATAGGTGGAGGTGGAGGTGGAGAGGCGGCGGTGGCGGCGCCGGTGTCGGCAATGGCCTTGGTGAAGGCGTCGGCGTAGGCGCAAGCGTAGATGCTGGCGTCGGTGCTGGTGTCGGAGTTGGCGAAGGCGAGGGCGTTGGTGCTAGCGCCAGTTGGCTGGGCAACTAACCGGTGCGCCGCTTCCGGCGTTCACGATCATCTTTTGTTTTGATCGTCGGTCACTTTTTTGTACCGATGGTCCAAGATTGAAGCTGGTGGCGATCGGTGCCGTGGTGGCGCCGTTGGTGCCAGCGTAGGCGCAGCCGTTGGTGCCGACGTAGGCAAAGGCGTTGATGCTGGCGTCGGTGCTGCGGCGGCCATGGCGCCAATATATTCTGGAACACTGGTGAGCCAGGCAGCTCGCCGGTGCGCTGGCGTCGGTGCTGGCGTCGGCGCTTGTGTAGGCGCTGGCGCTCGTGCTGGCGTCGGTGCTGGCGTCGGTGCTGGTGCAGGTGCTTGCGATGGTGCCGGCGTAGGCGTCGGCATGGATGCTCGCGTCCGTGCTGGAGTCGGCGCTAGCAGAGCCGCCAGCGGGAGCCGCCGCGGTGAGTTCTGCAGCCCCCCGGTGCACTCTTGATAGTGAAGTCGGTGCTGGCGACGGCGCTGGTGTAGGCGCTGGCATTGGTGCCGGTGTAAGCGTAGGCGTAGATGCTGGCGTCGGTGCTGGCGTCGGCGCTGGCGTAGGCCCAGCGTGCGTTCCTGGGGCACACGTGCGCCTGCCGGCTCACAGGCCGGTGTGTTGGCGTGGGTGGTGGCTTCGGCGCTGCTGCTGCTGCTGCTGCTGCTGCTGATGATGATGATGATGATGATGATGATGATGATGATGATGATGATGAGTAACAACTATTTTACGATGGTGATGCTGATGATGATGCTGATGATGATGAGGAGGAGGAGGGGGAGGGGGAGGTGGAGGACAAGGAGGTGTAGAGGGGCGGAGGACGAGTAAGAGCAGGAGGACGAGGAGGAATAGGAGGAGAAAGAGGAGGAGGAGGAGGCACAGGAGGAGAAGGAGGAGGAGGACCCAGACTGTGCACAGACTGTGCACAGCCACTGCGCACAGACTGTGACTCGACCCAGACTGACCCACATTCGACCCAGACTGTGCACAGCCACTACGCGCACACGGTGAGCCAGACAAGCAGGACATGGTCACAGAGGCCGGCATCGAGAAGCACTTCGTCTACGTCTCACTACGACTAGGCCACAAATGCTTGCCTGTACCGACCAGCAAGGGCTGGGCCAAAGCCCGGAGAGAGAGACGCACATCACGATTGCATACCTACCCGACACCAACAATAACTACTTCAACTTACCATACGATCGGCTCACAGCAACACTCCCGGGCTGGAAGTACCTATGGCCAGATCATCACGTCGAGGTACACTGGTCACAACGGCCAAATGAAATTCCATACTACAGGAAAACCGACTACAGACCCGACCACCAGCCATTCATCGACGACGAGGAGCCACCAAGATACTTACGCAAAGCCCCACTCATACACAGCACATGGGAGCAGCTCAAAAAAGATATCGACCAAAACAAGGTACGACTAAAGTACTCCCACGACAATGAAGACGACAACGATCAAAACCTCCAATAAACACCTTACCACTTTTACAATCTATTCCTCCAACAGAGCACCAAGAGGTACGAGTTTCAGATGGGCGAGGATTACCCCATCCACACGAAGATCAACTACAGCAAAAAGAACTACGAAGCACGTACATTCACATGCTCAATGGCCGACGCAAGCCACAACGTCGCATCAGGGTCTGAGCTACTCTCACTCACCAGCTACCCCGCTGACGTACAGCACACATCAGGAGCCTCAACTCTACACCCACCATGGGCAACATGCATACCAGAGAAGAGCCGACGTCACATCACCCCACGAGTCACATACGAGCAGCCCAAATACGTCGAACTAGAAGACTCTAACAACGTCGAATGCGGCCTACTAAACCAATGGGAGGGTACCGCACGCTTCCAACCCAACTACCATGCAGGTCCAACACCTCCCACGCACTACGAGCTCAAATCACCAACCAAACATAACCCCAATTGGCCACAGATGATCGAAAGCACTGGACCTACGCTCATCACAGAGCTGTACCTGGGCAAATACAACAGCTACAGCGAATGCAACCGAACTACATTCAGGCCGAACCATCAGACGTATTACCGCACCCTCACGGACCACAATTCACATGGACCATCGGCTTCCGTTTCCGCACCGACCTACCACCAGACGATGAGCACTACGCATTCGTACACCAACATCTTACAGAACGATACGAGACCTGGAAGGACTTCTATGACTACCTGGAAGAATTGCGAATTATGTGCAATGGTCAAAAGGACATGCTACCACCAGAGCAAACCATACCCATCATCACGTCCAAGAAAAAGAAAACGAAACACGACAAGAGACGATACGAAGACTGCAACGAATACATTACACCCGAGCCACCGCGGATGCCAGCCGGCACAAAGCGACGACGCACCAACGGCCCAATGGCAAGACGACCAATACGAAGACTACAACATGTCAGCGTCAGGCAAGAACAACAGCAACAGAGACGACCCATGGGCCAAGATAAGCCGAGCTTCCGACTTTCTCGAGACTTGTCTATCACCGCTCAAACCAAACAGATACCATGACATACACCTACCCAGTGGCAGCACCACCTACTGCCACTATGCCGACTCAGACGAAGATACACAAGGAGAAGACATTTGGCACCATGCAGTTTACTACCAAGAGGCAGCCTACACATACACATTCAAGGTCCCAACGCCCACCTACGACTGCCTGGATGGCATAGATACCTCAACACATACAACAACGAGATCTTTGTACACAGCGACGGCCAGCACTACCTACCGCAGCCGCCACCACGGCCCGACCCCCAAGCTACACCACTGACCACTTGTGCATTCTCAGCTACGACCAGCACGAAGCTGATCAAGCTCAAGGACGTCGTCAAAGCGGACTCACACCAACCACTACACATACCACCCAAGCAACCGAACTTCTCATGATGCGGCAACGACTTACAAGCTTCTGCGGCACCATACCGCGACAGCTTAACATTCAGAGTACAAGTAGTCCAAACACAGGCCCACATCACCACGCTGATCGCAGGAGGACAAGCACCACTCAAAAATGCCAAGATCAAAGCGATACACGAAGTAGCACACTTGCTTAACACTTCTTAACACTTGCCACGACGACCACGACAGGAAGTACAACTGGACAGTACGACTGCCCGACACAGCACTCCTGCTACAATGCAGATGCAGCGCACACGACCCAAGGCCACAACCCCCCAGCAAGCGCGACGACAGCGACAGCTCCAACGACAGGGACAACATCCCTAGCATAACTCAAAGAACTCAACAAACACCAACTTAACCACCACCACCAATAGCCCAGCCCTTTCTCAAACCACTTGCACGAACTCGACGACCATCCTGGATTGCTGGCAACAAACCGACCAGCCCAACAAATACAGAAGACGATACGCATACCCAGCAACGGAGCACCAGGCGACACAGCGGCAACTGCAGTCTAAAGTGTCCACACGACCTGCAACCACGCAGCAAGACAACACTCCACACTCGCAACGAAAACAAAACACAATACTAAGCAAGCCTATGCCAACTATACGCAGTAGCATAACGACCACGGTAATTACGACCTCACCACATCAACGACCGTACAAACCACCACCTGCGCATCTGACCCAGCAGCCGTCGACCACGCCTAACACTAGCAACCTGCACCAGCATTGACCGCAACGATCAAATGGTCACCGTCGTACATGTGCATACCGCCACACCTTCAATCATCAGCATTCATGATACCGATCCTGTACCCGCCTGGAGAAGACATTAACACACAACAATAGGTACAAACCATCCTGTGGCGACAGCTAGCACCGCAGACACTAGCGACAAGGCACACTTACTTCCCGACACAAACCGCACAAGCAATTGCAGCATATCAAGAAGCAGCTCGACGCGGGACACAACGGATACACAGATTCGACCGACGTGTCATCTTCATCAATAAGACTGGTAACCCATCATTCGAGAACTACATCGGCAGACTACGCGGACACCAAGCTCGCCACGAGACATGCCCCAACAGCCCCAACGAACACACAATGGGAACACCATTTAAGAAACCACCGCCCAAAAACATTGTACCGATACACAGGGCTGCTCCCAAGCCTTAGCCGGCAAACACTACGACGGGCCAACCGAGCCAAGCATAACAACCGACCCACGACGCATGGTACACGGCAGACTACCGCACTTTCCACATCAAGCACGCCGAGTGGGTCAATTACCGCAGAAGGACCCGTACTGAAAGGCAGCACATCCATTCAGCATGCAGTCTGTATACCACTGACCTGCAATCCGCCGCCCCTCTTTCTCCGAGCGGCTCCTCTCACACGTCAGTGAGACTTACGAATGCAAGGCTGGGAGCTAGCCTACAAAACCCTGGGCAGCAGCCTTAAGATTGTTTGTTTTTCTTCTCGTGCACCTCCCTTGTTCTACACCCTCCTTGTCCGCATCGTCGTGGGCCTCTCCTCCCAGCTTCGGGGTTAGCCTACAAAGCCCTGGGTCGCAGCCCAAATGTTGCACGCTCTCTATTTCCGAGGTTGAGGGTTAACCTTCAAAACCCCATCGCACATGCAGCCTCGGACACAGCCAGGCAGCATTAGTTCGGCGACTGTCATCTTTCATACACAGCAGCGCACAGTGCACACTTACACATGCAGTCTCGGACACAGCCAGGCGGCAAGTATGGTACTCTCGCTTTGCTACTCGTGGAGGTGGAGGCTGTATCGGAGGAGGAACTTACTGCATAGGTTCGGGACTACCCTACAAAATCCTGGGTAGCAACCCAACAACAGTACGGGGCTACCCTACAAAACCATGGGTAGCAGACCACAGACAGCACTCGTTTTTTTGGGGGTGGGAAAGCGGTCAGGGGTAAACCTTAACAAAAACCCTCTTTCAAAGCACAGAGTACTAGCAGCACGGTAGCGATACCGTCTACGCAGCAAGAAGACCTTACACACTCTCATCCGTTGTTTCTTTCCTCTTGCTGTACCAAACCATCGTATATATCTGTGTATGTCCTCCTTCCTCCTTATTTGCATCCTCATGGACCGCTCCCCTCAGGTCCGGGTTCACCTACAACACCCTGGGTCGCAGCCCACATTTTGCACGCTCTTGACCGTTGAGGTTAAGGGTTAACCATCAAAGCCCCAGCGCGCACGCAGCTTCGGACACCGCCAAGCAGCACTTGTTCAGCGACTGCCATTTCTTCAGTGCACACTGTGCCGACAGCTATCAGCGCACAGTGCACACCTACACATGCAGCCGCGGGCACAGCAAGGATGGTACTGTCACTTTGCTACTCGTGGAGGTCGAGGCTTACGTAGTCGGACGTGGTAGCGGAGGAGGAGCTCTCTACTAGGTTCGGGGTTACCCTACAAAACCATGGGTACCAACCCAAACATTTCACGCCCTTTCTTTCCAGAGGTTAGGGGCAAGCCTTAAAAACACGCAGAGTTATAGCAGCACGTGCAATACACTTCTCCCCTCTTTACAGCGCGGCCCTGACACGGTGGTGGCATCTTACCATGGGCAGGTTCGGGGTTAACCTACAAAACCCTGGGCAGCAGCCCCAGGACTGCATTTTGTTACTTCATTGTATCTGGCCAGCCTGTAACATTACAGGCCAGCCACACGGCCAGCCTACTCAAAATGTCAGCCCGTAAGCACATAGTTCAGACTTTCGATCAGTAGAACTTGCTAATAACAGGTTGGGGGTTCGCCTACAAAGCCCTGGGTAGCAGCCTTAGGATTGCCCCTTTTTTATTTGCGTACACAAATTCCCTGTCCTCCATGAGCACACCTACACATGCAGCCCCGGACACAGCAAGGCAGCAAATATGGTACTCTCACTTTGCTACTCGTGGAGGCAGTTGCTTATTACTAGTATCCGGCGGTGGTATCGCTACAGCATAACTGCAGCATGCTCGGTGCTAGTTACCAATAAAGGGTTGAGGGTTAACCTACAAAACCCTGGGTAGCAGCCCTAGGATTGCCTTTTCTAATCACGTGCACATCTCCCTTGCCCTCCTTCCTCCCTATTCGCATCCTCGAGGACACCCCCCTCAGGTTCGGGGCTAACCTAAGACCCTGGGTAGCAGCCCAAAGATTGCACGCTCTTTCCTTCTGAGGTTAAGGGTTGACCATCAAAACCCCAGCGCGCACGCAGCTTCGGACACCGCCAAGCAGCTTTTTTTCAGTGACACCATTTTTTCTTGACACATCGTACCGACAACGTGCAGCCTCGGACACAGCCAGGCTGCAATAATGGTACTCACACTTTGCGACCCGTGGAGGCGGAGGCTATTGCGTTTACTCTGTGGTGGTATCGGAGGAGGTACTTACTACATAGATTTGGGGTTACCCTACAAACCTGGGTAGCAGCCCAACGATTGCACACCCTTTTTCCACAGGTCAGGGGTAAACCTTACAAGCCCTACTGCAGCGCACAGGACAAGCCCTCCCACACTCTCACTTGTTTGCACCATGCTATACGTGAGCAGTCTGCCCACGTACATGCCCCAGCAAAGCAGCTTGCGCAGCGAGTTGTTTTTTTTCTTGTGTTCCCTCCAATTGACGATGACTCAACGATCTCTCAGACTGCAAAACACCATAGCAATGCTGCCCCGCAGTCTGCATCGGAGGAGCACCTGGTCAGCTACAGCAGCGTCACAGGGAGGAGGAGGAATAGAGGACGAGGAGGAAAAGGGGAGGGGGAGAGGACAGAAGCGAAGCGAGGGAGACTGATACAGGCGGTGTGTGTGTGTGTGTGTTTGTGTGTGTGCGTCCCCACATGGCCCAACAGACCATTAATCTAATAAGGCATCACACAAGGACATGCGTACGGTCTAGCGTAAGGGCATAGTACAGTACCAAAACCAAGTTGCAGCCTAAGCGGCCACGCGGCTGATAGCAAACATGCCTGGATTACGATCGCACGGGAGGAAGAATCAAGAAGGGGAGGGCGGAGAAACAAGAAGGGCGGGGTCAGAACCAGAGAGAACAACAGAGAGAAACGCAACAACAAACCCCCACCCACCAGCTTGCGCAGAGAGTGTTATCTACAGCGTACGTCTTGACCGCTGCCAGCGGGGGCTTCTTCCTATTTTAAAAGTGGCGGTGGAGAACACTCTCTTTCGTTCTTACTTTTGCACTGTTCGCAGCAAGTACCTAGGGGAGGGGGATGATCTGTAGCATGATTACAGGTGGAGAGGTTGCGAGGGTACCAAAGCTGCACTTAGATCTAGCGGGCGCCTACTCAATCGTCTACTCTCTTCCATCGTCTCTCTTTGCTTAATTTTCCGCGGCGCCCGCCAGGTACCTTTTTGACACGAGTGGTACCTTTCGTTTTCCGTGCTGCACCTCGCAAACGCAACAGGCTCGCACCAAATGTCGGTCTAACGCAAAAAGGAGGAGGAGAAGGAGAAGGAGAAGCATGAGTAGGAGGAGGACCAGAGGGAGGAGGAGGGAGTGAGAACGAGGAGCGAGAAGGAGGACGAATGACGGAGGAGGACGAGGAGGATAGATGGAAAGGGAAGAGGAGGAGCGCAGGAGAGGGGCAACAACAAGGGTGATGGTGATTTTGAAGCTGATGATGATGATGATGAGCAGGAGGAGCAGGAGGCGGAGGACGAGGACAGACGCTATGGCTGATGATCACCAAAGCTTGTCCAACGTAAAAGGAAGGCGAGGTGAGAGGAGGATCGATGATGCGGGGCAGGTGGAGGGGGGAACGAGGTCTTGGACCTGATGGTCGGCGCCCGAAAACGAAACCGCACCATGTCGTACCTGCTGCCGTCAACCAGCCACTCCTCCGGTGGCTCGGAGGGACCCTGTCTCTGAATGGCGAGCGTCACAGCTCTTTCCTCCTGCTCTCCTTCCTCCTCTCCCAGCCATCCCTGCGACTCTTCCTTTCTCCATCTTCCAATTCTCCCCCTCCCCCTGGTTGGGGCTGGTTCGTGCACGGTTCGGGGTTGGGACTCTCGCTTGACGTGTGCGGTTGGGGGCTGTCGAGCAGTCCCTGTTCTTGGGCTGAGGCTTGCCATTGCGGCCCTCTCCCCCCCTGGCAGAGCTCAGCCAACTGAGCCACTCGAGGTCCTCGACCGAGCGACCGACCGACCGACCCCTCCTCTTCCTCCTCCTCCTCCTCCTCCTCCTCCCCCTTCTCTCTCTTTCTAAATTTCTCTATATCTATCTTGCTGACTCACTGAACCACTCGAGGTCCTCGGCCGACCGACCGACCCCTTCCTCCTCCTGCTCCTTCCCCCTCTCTCGTTCTCTCTCTCTCTCTCGTGCTTTCGTTTTGTTGTTCTCTCTCTCTCTCTATCTTCCTCCCTCTGCCCTTTCCCTACTCCAAGCTTCCTTCCCGATTCCTCACCATCCTCTCGTCCTTCCTTCTCCCTCCCCGAGGAGCAGGAGCAGAAGGAGAGGGGCGGAAAGAGTAACAGAGAGAACGATAACGATGCAACAGGAGGAGGGAATACAAGACACGAAGGACGGGGAAGGGGATGAGGGAGCAATCCAAATAAGATATGCACGTGCATGTATGTATGTATATGTATATATATATATACGTATACATATCTATATATATATATGTATATACAAAACTTGAACCTCGCTGCGTTTCGCTTTAACATCTTGGTTATATGAAACTGTATGGCCAATTCCGGAAACCCTGAACCCCAACATGTTGTCATTCCTTGGGGTCACATATTTACTTCCGCCAGCTTCCGGCGGCCTTCCGCCCGCGGAGGCGGCGTCCTTTTACTTCCGTCGGCTTCCACCACCCTTCCGCCGCCTTCCGCCGAGGAAGAGATGACACCGACTTCGAAACTTGAAGGCGAGGCCCTGTGTGGAACGCCTCATATGCGTACGAATACTTACACAACAATCCGCCACCGTGCCCCCTGGCACGTTGAGGCGTGCTAGGATGCCAAATGCTGTCTGGTGGGGTTTGGGGATCTTCCAAGGGACTCCCCCTCCGGGTCGCTTAGTGCTGCGTATATCGCCCATGTTCCCAAGGGGTCCTGGGCGGCCATGGCGCCTCCCCGGGGCTTTCCAAGGCTTCCATGACGGCCCAGGAGGCCCCCACGACGGTCCAAGAGGGCCCCGAGTCGCCGAACGATCGCTTGAAGACGCCCCAGATGGCCGCAAGATAATGCAAGAGACTTCTAAGTCGCCCCAAGAAGCCTCCACCCAAGAGGGCCCCCAAAGGCAATTTCATGGATTCCCCTTGTGCATTTTTCAAGGATTATGGCGTTCTCGCCTTTTCGGCTTTGCGACGTTCCAAGAAGGCCCAAGAGGCCCCAAGACCACCCCAAAACGGCCCAAGAGGCCTCCAAGAGGGCCCCAAGACGGCCCAAGAACGCCCCACGACGGCCCACGAGGCGCCCAAGACGGCCCAAGAGGGCTCCAAGACGGGCCCCATAAAGGGGGCCCAGAGAGGGAACACGAACCGACAATACGACCCTTCCGCCCCAAGGGCCCCCCAGGAGGCCCCAAGAGGACCCCAAGAGGCCCCCAAGATGCCCCGAGAGGCTCCCAAGAGGCCCCAAAACGGCCCCAAGAGGCGTCAAAACTGCCTCCCAGAGGCTCCCGAGAGGCCTCCCACGAGATTCCAACGAACATCCACTACGCTCCTCGGGTACCCCCTCGAAAGAAAGCCGCCGAGCATGCTGGGCTGACACGGTGGCACGTATAAATGCATGCTAGCATACAGATATGTATGCCTGCACGCATGCAAGCATGTATGCATGCATGTATGTACGTACGTACGTATGCCTGTATGCACGTATGTGTAGATGTGTGCGATGCACCGCCGACGCCGGCGTGAGGAACATCGGGCTCCACATCGAGCCGCAACACCGATGCATTGGCGATGCGGCGCGATCCCCCGAACCCATCTACTCTGACCCCATCTGGGAAGCGCAATCAGATCCACCGCAATTCCAATTTATTTTCCTGGTTAAGAGGGAACGTGTTCACAAAACTTCAACCGACTCTTCCTCGAACACTGTGCCAATCAACATGACGCCAACCAAACCCGTGAACACCAAGCAAGCCGACCTGCGATAGGCACTCTTACCATTCGTACCAGCATTTCGCCCTCAACCAGGATTTTTCCATAATGCTGTCTGAGCTGGCTGCTGGCGACGCCGTCCGAGTCGCAGATGCCGTTCCTCGATCAGATGCTCAGTGGGCTGCCAGTCTCCCCACCCACTGGGCCACCTGCACGACGCGCGACTCACAGGCCTGAACGCACAATGGCTGTTCCCCTGGACCCTGCAATAGGTCGGGAGGGAAATAAAGTGGGCCTATCACCGTGTCGTTCCCTCGTTTTCGTCCGACGGTCTGGTGTGTCTTCAGCAGTGGCACCCTGATGGCTCCCCCACGGCGGCTCGTCATTAATACCGTCTTTGCTCCCCCAATAGGCGCGCCCCAGCTTTGGCCAAACGGTCAGCGTGCTGATTCCCTTGTAGTTGCCGCTTCTCGTCTGCGCTCACAGCGCCGCTCAGTGCTCTGTGCGATTTCACGCGGTGCGCCCGCACGTTCTGGCCCGCCGTCTACTTGAAGCACTCCTCCCACAGGTGCCGGCGTGTTCACGTGGCTACCAGTGAGCGGCGGGCTGGGAGAGTTGCGCAGCCAGTGGGCTCTTTGCAGTCGCTGTGACTGGGGAAACTGATACCGCTACTCCCCGAACCTCTCCTGGGGTGCGTTCTGACCAGAATCTCGAGACTATCACCATCATTACTATCATCACCAGCAACATCGTCATCATCATCACTATCATCACCAGAAGGCGATCACCATCATTACTATGATCATGATCACGGTCATTGCCATCATTATCGTCATCGCTGCCACCATCACTTCCACCACCATCCTCCGCGCGCCCTGCTGCCTCCTCAACGCCCCGTGGGAAAACCAAAAGGCACGGATACCGCTACTCCCCGAACCTCTCCCTGGGTGCGTTCTGAGCAGAATCTCGCGGCGAATCCAGCGGTGGCGACGAGGGCCCCCCAGGAGGCCCCAAAAAGGGGAACCGAGGGAAGGCCAAGGCCACGCGAACGGCGATGTTGCTCAACGGTGACGCGGGGAACCGAATGGCAGGACATCGCGAACCACGTTTCCCGACATGTCCACTGTGCACATGTATCCAACGAGAACGACACAGCGAATTGTAGGAACGCGCGAGCCACGCGCTCCCACAATACCGAAACATACATCGCCGTTACATGCATCGCCGTTCGCGTGTCTACGGGAAGGGTAGCGGCATCGGCACCTTGCCCTCCCCTGAAGAGTTGCGCAGCCAGTGGACCTGCACATCCTTTCGGACCTGCAGGTTCCAGGACTCCCTCATATTTATCTGAAGCAATGGATTTACATCCCAGTGCGTTCACAGGGCATTTTCAACTCGCACGTCTGGCCGGCGATGTCTTGGGGCGCCGCGCCATCAGCTTCCCAGCCAGAGAACACAAGACCCACCGTGGACGGGAGGACGAGAACAAAAATACACAACCGGCAGCGCTCACCAGCACCGTTGGCAGGCCGTTCCCCTGGAGCCGCCCAGCGAGTGCAAGGGCGCACCAGGGGAACCCAGCTGGAGTTTTGGACGCTGGAGCTGCCCGGCGAATACAAGGGCGCACCAGACGAGCCCAGCGGATGCAAGGGCCGAGGCCCGGAAGAGCGGCGACGGGGAGCGGCGGCACTGTGGCAACGAGGGCTGGCAGCGACCCACGGAGCGGCCACGAGGAGCGGCTGCTGGTACCGTTGGTCGGGCGTTTCCCTGACGTCGCGCGTTTGCGAATGGCCAACACTGCACCTGCCCAGGTGCGCGAGAGAGGCCCGTTGCGGGCTGGCGGTCGACGGCCCGACGGCGGACCACACGGCAGACGACGCTGCAATCCCCAAGGGACACTGGCGTGCAAGAGCCAAAGGGAATCCCGCGCCACGCTGAGCGTGAACATCCTACTCCCTCGGAGCACACTAGCGTGAACACCAGCGAATGAGACAAGCGAGCGCCTGCCCACCAGGATCAAGCGCTGGACGCAAGCCAGGGAAGCCCCCAAAGGCTTAAAAGAAAAGAGTGGAGTACAAAACACTGTTCCGTCTTGTTTTCCTGCTCCCCCAACCGCCACGCGATGTCGGAGCGGAAAGAAAACGCGGACGGAGCCCGGAAAAAAATGCGCCAGAACCGGCCGCAGAAGCTGCAACACGCCACCAAGAAACGCACGGCCCTGTCGGGGCCCGCGAAAGCCGCGACGCCCAGCGGTGCGCTTCCCCCCGCTCCCGGCCCCAGCCGGAAGAGAAGGAAGAGGCTTTGGAAGGAATGAGGAGGAGGCGGAGGAGGAGGAGGAGGAGGAGGAAGAGGAGGAGGAGGAGGAGGAGGAGGAGGAGGAGGAGGAAGAGGTTGGCGGCGCGCACAGGGGAGTTGCGCAATGGGGGAGGGCGGCCTTTTAACAAGGCGGGATGGCTTCTAAGAAGGCGGGGGGCGTCTTAGACGCAATCCCGGCTTCTACGAAGGCGCCTGCCTTCTAAGGAGAGCGCCGCCTTCTTACGAGGCCGCCCCCCCTCGCGCCACCCCCTTGCGCGCGCCGCCAAGGAGGAGGAGGATGAGGAGAACGAGCGATTCGACGTAGTCAGTTAATGGCTGACATCAAAGTTAAGTGGCCACCTGGGCTTGCTGTGCCTTGCTGAGCAGCGTGGGCCACAAGCCCAGAAAGATACTCCTGCCGATGGGGGGCCACGAGATTCACGCATGGACTCGCTAGCTCACGGACCCTGCGAGCCGACGGCGCGAAGCAAATCAAACCTCTTCTCAGAAATCACGACGGGAGCCCTAGACCCTATCTTTCTGCGCCATCCTTCGAGCCGGATCGATCCGCGGGGGTCCCAGGGCCCGAAACCAAGCGAAAACGCCCAGCACGAAAGAATTGAGGGCGGAGGTGATGAATCAGAGAGGGTGGCGAGCGAGGAGGGGCGCGCTCCTCGCTCACGCTCGCGCGGAACGTGTGGCGGAGCTTCCGCTCGAGGACCCTGCCCGACCTCGCCGCCGCCACAGGCTCGACCGCGAACTCCTTCGTGCCCCCCGCGGGGCCCGACGTGGCCGGCTCGCGCGGGAGACAGGGCCGACTCACATCTTCGACAGGGCCGAGTTTGCAAGCGATGAGATGTTTCTCTGATGCCTCGGTTAACGGTGTGGGCATTGGATAAGGACCCTTGAATCAGGAATCCCGGGTCTGGAAGCCAGTGGAAAGCCAATCGTGGATCGGCCATGGATACCACCGCCGCCCTCATTGGATAAGGAGTCCTCCAGGGTCTGGCTCCTCCTGGGACTATTCCTTAACCAACGCAGCCCCCACCGTACTTCGGGCAACGGTCCTTACCCTGGGGAGGCCCGGATGAAGGTCACTCCTGGGTGGAGAGCCCCTCCCCACTCGCACGATCGTTATCATTACACGTGGGGAGGTTGGCCCAGGTAACGACCGTCACGCGCCAGAGGATAACAAAAAGATCTCGATGGGGGTCCTGCACTGCCCTGGGAAAGTGATACATCTGCAAACCTCGATTTGTGCGATTTCGCGGCCTTTGGCTCCTCGGTGTCTTTGGGCTCCTGTGGCCGTCCTCGGGCCCCGGGACCGTCAGACACAGACCCAGGAAGAAAAACTGCTCCAAGCCCCCAGACGATTCTGGCACGACCTGCAGAAGTTGCATTGCTTACGTTTTCCTCGCCCCTCCCTCGCAGAGCCGATCGTGCTGCTCCTCTTGAGCTCCTGGTCCTTCTGCCCATCGCTCGCCTGCGCCGCCTCAACCTGCTCTTTCTCCTCCTCCATCTCTTCTCCTTATGAGTAACTGCTTCCTGTCGCCCCAGACGGTTTGGTAGGACGGGCTGCGCCTTTCGCCTGAGACTTCCTCACCATGTGCGACCCTGAACCTTGACATGTCCAGCACTTTCACGGATGGATGGGGAGCTGTTTTCAAAATGTGGCTCTCGCCTTACACTCGTCTAAAACAAGTTGTAACACTTTCAACGGATGCAGGGCGGGTTGTTTTCAAAATGTGGCTCGCGCCGTAGCGCAGCGCACATGTCTCCTGAAAGTGTGCAGCAGCTTCATGGATGGAGGATGGGTGGTCTTCAAACTGTATCTCTCGCCGTAGCGCAGCGCACATTCGCTGTGAAAACTTGCAAAGATATCAAACATTCGCATGGTCGACGACCCGGGAACTTCTGGCAAGACTGAACACTGTCAGGACGCAGCGCTCACGTTGATTCGCGGTGTTGAAGTCCCAGAAATCGCATTCTGGCGCGATTCAGGATTTTCAGGACGCAACAATCACTCTGATTCGCAACGCTGAAATCCAGGAATGCCTTTCGGCACAATTGACGATGCTCAGACGTTTGCCTTCGCATGGGGCATTTCCCGAAATGAAAGTAAACTCTTATAGGGCCCTATGAAGAGGAAGCTTCGAGGGAAGGTTTATTGCAACACTGTTGACGCGTCTTGGGTTTACACTGGTTCCCCTCCTCTTCCTGCTGGGCTGTCCTACTGGTGTCTCCCCCCATGATATTTGTCCCCTCCTTCTTCCACCCCCTTGACCCCCCTGCCCCCTCGCCTCATGGTCTTCCTCCTTTCTTCCCCCTCCCCCTCCGCCTCCTCCTGCTCTTCCTCCTGCTCCTCCTCCTCCTCCTCCTCCTCTTCGTCACGTCGTCCCCCTCCCTTCTTCCCCAGGGGCGCCGCCAGGAGGCGGCGCCATGGTGTTGAGACAGCCCTGGGCTACTCCGGGGGCCAGTTGAGGCCAGCTGGGGCTACTCGGGGGGGCCTTGCTGAGGCCAGCGGGGACTCCCTGGGGGGGCTGTCCGTGCGCAGCCCAGAGCCGTACCACTCCTCCTCCTCCTCCTCCTCCTCCTCCTCCTCCTCCTCCTCCTCCTCCTCCCCTTCCTCCTCCTCCTCCTCCCCCTCCTTCTCCTCATCCTTCCTCCTCCTCCTCCTCCTCCTCCTCCTCCTCCTCCTCCTCCTCCTTCTCCTCCTGTTCCTCCTACTCCTCCTCCCTCCTCCTCCCCTCCTCCTCCTCCTCCTCCTCCTCCTCCTCCTCCCCTCCTCCCCCTCCTCCTCCCCCTCCTCCTCCCCCTCCTCCTCTCCTCCTGGCCCTACCTTCTCCTCCTCCTCGCTCCTTCTCCTCCTCGCTTCTTCTCCTCCTCGCTCCTCCTCCTTCTCCTCGTATTTTTTCTCCCCCCCTCTGCCACCGTGCTCCCCCCGGCCGGCTCCCCAGTCCTTGCCCGGCACCACGGCGATGGCGTCCTCCGCGCAGGGGAGAGCGCGCCCGGAGGCGGGAGCAAGGTGGCAGGGGGCAAGCTGGGCATCGGGGAGGCCCTCCCACTCGTCCTCCTCCTCCTCGCTCCTCAACGTCGCTCCTCAACGGCGCTCCTCAACGTCGCTCCTCGGCCCCTCTCCTCCCTGCTCCTCGCTCCTCCTCGCTCCTCCTCGCTGCTCCTTGCTCCTCCCTCCGACTGCTCCTCGCTCCTGCTTCCTCGCTCCTCCTCGCTTCTCCTTCCTCGCTCCTCCTGCCTGTTCGCTCCTCCCTTACGGGTCGGCAGCGGACTTAAAGGTCACACTACATGCTGAGGGGGACAGGGAGCATAACCAAGAGGTGATCAATCTGCGATACGGACAGACGAGGCGGTTCGTGAGGAGTGAACGTAAGGAGCAAGCTCCGGAATGATTTAAGGATCGGCACCTCAAGAAAGACGGTACAATTCAGAATAGCGCGGGCGGGCACTAGCATGCAATGCTGCTTAGCTTATTCGGCTGGATGTTTGAAGGGGCGGGGAGGCGAAGAGGAACCTGATGGTACGCAAACGACGGAGGGATGAAACTGAAAGTAACTAGGGTGTCGTGTAGGTTCAGACATCGTATGTTCATGCTGGGGAGGTGAGGGGAGAAGACGATCTGGAACCTTAAGAACACATGGCAAACTAAAAGGGATAATCCATTGGGTCTGCCTCACGTCATCACCGCAACACGGGAGGTTCAGTACGACTATGCTCTAACATACTATTGGTGCATCGCCGCACGGTCCAGGACATCTCACGCGCTCGGTGTACCGCTTGAGAGGCAATGGTGGGGTCCAGGGCCTAGGGCGGTGGTGTACGAAGTACGTCTCCTTATCGCGATGGCCATGGCGGCGGCAGCGGCCGTTTTCTTCTGCGAGCGGATGGAGCCGCTAGCAACTGAATGGAGCTTCTTGTATGCTCACAGCTTAGCATGGGGGAAACGGGTCCTGAGAGAAACGAGTCCTTGACCCCAGGGCCTCCCTGGACCCCAGGGCCCCCCCCCCGGACGAGATCTTCATCCTTAGTCGTTTTCTGACAGTCCCGTGGACCGTGGAGGGCCCCGAGAGCCCGAAAAAGGCGAAACAAATTCAGGACCCTTTGCCTGCAGGACCATGTTCCCCGTGGCGAACAGCGCTGCTTGGACGGCCTTGGCAAACCGGAGCCTCCTCCACGACTCCTGCGTGGCGTCATGGGGCTCGCTGTTCCGGCCGCTTGCACCACGGCGGCTGCGGGGCCAGGCCACAGATTGATGTTCCACGGCCTGCGGCCGTTGACCGCGTCCTTCCCCGGGCCGCGCAAAAAACAAAAAAAAATGCCGTGGCGGCGCAAACCGTGGCGACAGGTGCGTCCCACCCGTGGCGTCAGGCACGAGTGCGACGCGCCCGCTGCAACGGTCAACAGCCGCGTCGTCCTACGGATAAAAAAAGCAAAGAGTCACAGCAGTGGCGGAGGGCGGGGGCGGGAGGGGAGAATTGCATGATAAGAAACTGGGGGAGCAGCATGGAGACGACGCTGCAGGAGGAGAAGGAGGAGGAGGATCGGTAACGATAGTGAGCCCTAGGTTTACCAGCGATGCTGAATTTCGACATAGGGACGGCATGAATATACACTTTCGGAGCTCCGCGAAGATTTCTTGGATCTGCGCTGGACCCCCAGGCGGCGCCTCTGGCGCCGCCGCTGGCGCGCTCCGCGCACCTGGGGGGGTGGGCAGCGCCGCCGAACCAAGTCATCAGCGGGGAGCTCCGAATTATGGTTGTGCCGTTTTTGAATAACTAAACAAGGACCCCTAACCCTTTGGGAGGGGACCTAAGTTAGGAGGGCCAAAAACATTAGGGATACGGGCTCAGTTCTGCAGGTGTATCGAACCAAACCGTCCAGATTGCTTATAACCCTAATGCAAAGACGGGGACCTCAGTGAGGCCACGTCTTCATCGTGCTACTAGGGCTAAGGGTTCTTTTGCTCTCGATGAGTCCTCTGTCCCTCTGGCACAGTCTCCCTCCCGTCCCAAGCCTCGCCATCACACAGGGCTCGATCCGAGCAGTGCTCTCCGTTTTCGCTTTGCTTCCGCTTCCTCTCGTTCTGCCCCCGCCCCGCCTCTGCTGCGAAACGAACTCACGAGGAGAACGGCCTACGAGGTCGTCGGAACACCGGCCCGGTCGAGCCCTGCCACCACTAGGGAGCACACAAAGGACGTACGCGCCCAGCTATGTACATGAACACGGCCCCTTGACCCGCGAGACCTGCCGCGCGATACGAACCTTCGCGCAGTGCGAACTCTCGAAACCAGCGTGGATTCATGTACATGTACGTCCTTCTTTCGCTCCTGAACCACGAGCCCGTGCCGTGTGCCCTCCGGACGGCCCCCCCCCCGCCGCGCAACGACGAGGGGCCCCCGGGCCTGCCCTGCAGCACGACGGGGGCCCCGTGCGGAGAGGGGGGGGCCGCCCTCCGTCCGTGCAGCAGTGGCACGGCTCGAAGTAGTAGTCTCGAGCCCGGGCGTTCGTGAGTTCGTTTCGCAGCAGAGGCGGGACGGGGGCAGAACGAGAGGAAACGGAAGCAAAGCGAAAACGGAAAGCACTGCTCAGATCGAGCCCTGTGTGATGGCGAGGCTTGGGACGGGAGGGAGACTGTGCCAGAGGGACAGAGGACTCATTGAGAGCAAAAGAACCCTTAGCCAGCGCCCCGCCGTGAGGAGGAGCCTCCCTCCGCCCTCCGTCCGTGCAGCAGCGGCGCGGCTCGAAGTAGCAGTCTCGAGCCAGCGCCCCGCCGTGAGGAGGAGCCTCCCTCCGCCCTCCGTCCGTGCCGCAGTGGCACGGCTCGAAGTAGCAGTCTCGAGCCAGCGCCCCGCCGCGAGGAGGAACCTCCCCCCGCCCGTGCAGAGCTTCCACACGGGCTTGCACTTCCGCCGGAGGGTCGCGGGCGAAGTCCGAGCTTGGGGAGGAGGCGTCCTCCGTGCTTGAGGCGGCTGGGAGCTTGTCAGACGAGCGTGCGTGGCGCACAGAACGAACCCCACGTTCTGCAAACACACGGCCTTCCATCCTTGAAGCTGCCGGGCGCTTTTACTTTAGAGGGACGCTCTCGGAGCTGAGGCGAAAACCACAGTTTGAAAGCCAACCGCCATCCATCCTTGTAGCTGTTGGAGCAGCCAAGCTTCAGGGTGAGAAGTGGTGAGGAAGTCTACCCGCACGGCCCGCCCTGACGATAAGTCTCGTGCTGCGACGAAAAAGGATCTATCCAGAAGGAACAGGGATTGAAGAACAGGACGAGAGAAGGATGACGAGCGATGAGGAAGGAGTCGGGATGAGGAGAAGGACGATCGGGGGAATGCGGAAATATGCGGATGACGAGGAAGCGGCATCAATGGAAAATCCAACCTCGCCGAATGGCGGATCGGCCCAACAACGAGAGACGCCCCGCTGCAGACCTCACGCACATCATTCGAGCTGGCGCTCCGTGCTGGCGCCCCGCTTTTGCATCAGTTCGAGCTTCGACCAAACCTTCGCTGCAATCGTCGAACGCACGGTACACTTGACCGCGCAAGGGACAACCATCACAACATTGCCGAATGCAGAATCCTGGCAGGCAGCTGAAATATGGAACAAGGACCAACGTGGGCCAGAGAAGGCATGATCACCGCTTCACTCCTCCTCCTCCTCCTCCTCCTCCTCCACCTCCTCCTCTTCCTCCTCAGCCTCTTTCGAGGGCGTTCGCGAGGGGGGCGTCCAAGAGAGGGGTCGCTAAATCATGTCCCGAGGCATGTGCGCGGACGAGGAGGGGGACCTGGGGACGTATTGCAAGAAAGGGAGCGGGTCGTGAAAGCCAGGGGGATTCATGGCCCGCGGTACCCCCTTTCTTGAAAAACCTGCCCGTGTCGGTACTCTCTGGACCTCGCCCAGGGGTTGTTCTGACCAGAAGTTTGGGGAAAATCCAGCGGTGGCAGTGAGGGCCCTCCAGAAGGAGCAGCGGCATCGGTATCTCTCCCTTCTCTGTTCCCCAGGTGGTATGTAGCCTCGCCTACACGCAAGAGCGGCCCTGGGCAAGAGTGACCTTTGGGCCAAAGGTCACTCTTGCCCAGGGTCGCAGCTTCAGGGGGACCAAATGTCACTCTTGCCCCGGGCAAAGGCTTTGGTGCGCAGCTTTAGGGGGCCGCGGGGGGAGCAGGTCAGCTTCAAGCAGGCCAGCCAGCGCGGGGAGGACCACTGTGGTCCCGCACCATGAGTCACTCAGGCGAAAGGTCACTCTTGCGAGGCCTCGTGCCACGGCCTCGCTCACTCCGCGCCCACGACACACCGGAGGCGCCGAGCTGGCCGCATAAAATGAAACCCAAGCGGCGAAACCCTACCGCACGTGCTCAAGGAGACCCAGAGACCGAGCCCAATCTGCCGGCGAATCTCGAGCGCCCGCGAGGCCTCGTGCCACGGCCTCGCTCACTCCGCGCCCATGACAAACAAAAGTCCCTGAGCTGGCTGCACGGAGTGAGACCTAACCAGCTGAACCCTGCTGCCGCACGCGCTCAATTAGACCGCGCTCACTCCCGCGCCAGGCCGATGGCACTCCCGCCACTCTTGCCAGCCGCCTCCCTCAGCTCGCGCAGCGCGTCGCGGAGGCGCGCCTCGGGAATCCTCTTGAGCTGCAGGGCGGCGACGAAGTCGTCCTCGAACCTCAGGACGTCGGAGGCCCGCGTCACCTCCTCCTCTCGGGTCGCGCGAGAACCTAAACCCTCCAACGCATTGGAACACTTAGTGTGCTTCAATCGATCTTTACCCGCGAATGTGAGGCGGAATCCCCATGGAACACCAACACATGTGGGGCCCGGCGGCCGCTGTATGCAGCCGTCAACTCGTCGAAGGCACGAGACAGAAGACCCAAAGAGCACCAACACACTTTGCGCCTGGGCCGCGGTGTGCGAGGCGGGTCGGTAGCTCTATTCTTTATGCAGTAGAGGCCCGACCACAAGTAACCTTCCACAAGAAACCCAACCCTGAGACCCCAGGGCGTCCAGTGATTCCCAACCATCCTGTGGTGTTGGGTCCTCGTTTTGAAGAAACGTCCCCGCGTCTCCTCCTCCTCCTCCTCCTCCTCCCGTGCCCCCCCAATGGGGGAACCACATGCGTCCGCCACACCCAATACATCGTTTCGTGGCCCCATAAAAAGGGCTCCACGTAAGGCCCCAGTATGGGTACCACATGCGTCCGCCACACCCAGTACAACGTGTCGTGGCCCCATAGGGAGCTCCACCGAAGGCCCCAGTGGGGGCGGCCATATGCGTCCGCCACACCCAGTACAACGTGTCGTGGCCCCATAGGGAGCTCCACCGAAGGCCCCAATGGGGGTGCCCGCATGCGTCCGCTACACCCAGTACAGCGTTTCGTGGCCCCACAGGGAGCTCTACATAAAGCCCCAGTGGGGGTGGTCACTTGCGCCCGCCACACCCAGTACAGCGTTTCGTGGCCCCATAGGGAGCTCCACCGAAGGCCCCAGTGGGGGCGGCCACATGCGTCCGCCACACCCAGTACACCGTTTCGTGGCCCCGTAGGGAGCTTCATCAAAGGCCCCAGCCCCAGTGGGACCGCCCACATGCGTCCCACACACCCAAGTTGGCAGTTTCACCGACCCAGTACAGCGCTTCGTGGCCCCATAGGAAGCTCCACCAAAGCCCCCAGTGGGATCGTCCGCGTGCGTCCCGCACGCCCAATTTGGCATTTTCGCCCGCCCAGTATAGCGCTTCGTGGCCAGGGGCTCCACCGAAGCCCCCAGTGGGACTGTCCGCATGCGTCCCGGAAGCCCAATTTGGCATTTGCACCTTCCCAGTACAGCGCTTCGTGGCTCCATAGCTCCACCTAAGCCTCCAGAGGGAACGTCCGCATGCGTCCCGCACACCTCATTTGGCATTTTCGCCGACTCAGTACGGCGCTTCGTGGCCCCATAGGGAACTCCACCGACGGCCCCAGTGCTACCGCCCGCATGCGTTCCCCCCACCCAATGCAGCGCTTCGTGGCCCCATAGGGAGCTTCACCGAAGAACATATTCACAATTGCGGTACTCACAACTGCATATGGTTGGGCCCTTCGCCAGGATAAATGTTGGTGTGGGAACGTCACGCTTCCCATCGCACAACCATCGAACCCCAAGAAATCCAGGGCCCCCGGGAGGCAAGCAGGGTGTTTCTTGGCATGGGCCCCCGCTGTATCTAACAGCTCCAGTATTGTCTCAATGCATTGCTTGTTTGTTCCCAGCCATCCTGTGGTGTTGGGCACTCGTTTTGAAAATACAGCGCCCCGTGTCGACCTCCCTTCTCCTACCTCCTCTCTCCTGCCATCATCACCCCTCTGACCTCTGCACGTCAATATCGGAGAGAGCGTGATCCACCGCCGCTTTACTGTGGAAAATTGCCAACCTTTTCCTCCGGAACCCGGGGGTCTCCCCCCCCCCCCTCCGAAAATCCCCCCCCCCCTGCCGGAACCCCTCCCCCCCCCCCCTCTCCCCCCCGGCAAAACCCCCCCCCTCCCCTAACCCCCCCCCCCCCCCCCTCCCGCTCGAAAACCGGGGGGGGGTCACTACCGGTTCGAACCCCCCCCCCCCCCCCCCTCCGGATCCGGAAAACCGGGGGGGTCACTACCGGTTCGAACCCCCCCCCCCCCCCCCCCCCCACCCCACTACTCACCGCCAGCAAACGACTCCCGGTCCCCACCACCGTCCGCATCACATCCCCCACTGGTGTTCCCAGCACCACTGTCCTCACCACCGCTGTCCCCACTGGTTCCACCACCGCCCCTACTGTCCCCACCAGTGGCCCCACCACTGTCGCACTGTCCCCGCTGTCCCCAGAACTGTTCCCACCACGGTTCCACTCTCCCCACTGTCTCCACGGCCCCAACCACTGCCCGACTATCCCCACTGTCCCCACTGTCCCACTGACTCCTCCGCTGTCCCACTGAGCTGTCCCACTGTTCCCACCACTGTCCCCACTGTCCCCACCACTGTCCCCACTGTACCTCTGTCCCATTGTCCCACCGCCGTCCTCGCCACCGCCTTCACCACTGTCCCCACCACCATTGTACCCTCCACTGTCCCACTGTTTCCACCTCATTCCCATTGTCCCCACACCACTGTCCCCACCACCACCGTCACCACCACTGTCCACTGTCCCCCCCTGTTCCCACCATTGTCCCCACCACTGTCCCCACCACTACCGTCCCCACCGCTGTCCCACTGTCCCACTGTCCCCACCACTGTCCCGCTATCCCCTCACCACTGTCCCCACCACTACCGTCCCCACCACTGTCCCACTGTCCCCCCACTGTCCCCACCACTGTCCCGCTGTCCCCTCACCACTGTCCCCACCAACACCGTCCCCACCACTGTCCGCACCCCCACTCGGTTTTCGAGGGGGGGGGGGGTTCGAACCGGTAGTGACCCCCCCCCCCTTTTCATGATGGGGGGGGGGGGGGGGGGAGGGGTTCGAACCGGTAGTGACCCCCCCCGGTTTTCCGGGGGGGGGGGGGGGGGGAGGGGTTCGAACCGGTAGTGACCCCCCCCGGTTTTCCGCCAGCAGCGGTAGAACACGCTCTTTCCAATATCGGCACGCCCCTCACACGTTTCGTGGCCCCACAGGGGGCTCCACCGAAGACCGAAGTGGCGCGGTTCGCATGCGTCCCCGCCACCGATTTCGATACACCCTCACACGTCTCGTGGCCCTATAAAGAGCCCCGCCGAAGTTCCCACTGTGGCGGCCCACCCCTCGCACGCTTCGTGGCCGCATAGGGAGCTCCACCGAAGGCCCCAGTGGCAGGGATCGCATGGCACCACCGCGCCCATGTTGGCACATTTCTCACAAGCTCCGTGGAGCCCCGGCCACGAACAAATCCCCCGGTCTACATGTGAGGAGCGACCCGGAAACCAGAGCCCATCGCGCACCCAGTGGTCCTTATTTCAGCGTCTTGACTGTATGCTGGATCTTTTTCCCCACCCAACAAGCATAGGCTGTTAGATCGACAAGAACGGCTCCCCACCCGTCTCTCGTGTCCCGCCTCGTGCTCTCGACGATTGACGACTGCATGCCGCGGCCGCCAAGCCCGAAGCTTGCTGATGCTCCCTGGGTGTCCCGCCGCGCGTGGTTGGGTGGGGATCGCTCCAACCAAAATGAAGCCAGCATCTTGACTGCGTGCGGCGTTTTCTTATTGTAATTTCCCTGCGTGCCAGTGCTCCCTGGGTGTCGCCTCTCGTTCTTGGGTGGGAATCGCTCGAGACAACGCACTTTCAGCATCTGGACTGTCTTTGGGGAAAGAGATAACCCGGCGAAAGACACGCAGGGTAATGATGAGCACCTCCTCGTAGGTAGCGAGCCGCGGGAAACATGGGGCACAGGACATGCGGATGAGTGCCGCGAGAAATTGAGGGGTGTGCCGACATGGGCTGGGGGGCGCATGTACGTGCTGCCACGGGAGCCTTCGGTGGTGCTCCCTGTGGGGCCACGACACTTCTGATGGGTGTGCCGAAATAGCCTGGGGGGGCCTTCGGCCAAAAGAGCCCTCGGCTTAGCTCCCTATGAGGCCACGAAGCGTGTGAGGGGTGTGTTGACATGGGCTGGACGCGTGCGAGCGCTTCCACAGGAGCCTTCGGTTGAGCTCCTTGTGGGGCAACGAAAGGTGTGAGGGTGTGCCGAAATTGGCGGGGGGTGGCGCGTGCGAGCGCTGCCACTGGGGCCTTCGGCGGATCTCCACCTGTGGCCACGGAACGTATAATTGGTGTGCCGATACGGTCGGAGGGACGCACGAGAGCGAATACACTGGGGCCGTCGGTGGCCTGGGGCCACGAAGCGTGTGAGGGGTGCGCCGAAATCGACAGGGAGACGCATGCGAGCGCTGCCACGGGAGCCGTGGGTGGAGCTCCTTGTGGGACCGCGAAACGTGTGAGTGTTGTGCCGAAATGGGCCTGGGGGCGCATGCGATCGCTGACACAAGAGCCTTCGGCGGAGCTCCCTTTGGGGCCACGACACGTGTGAGGGGTGTACCAAACAGAGCTGGGGGACGCATGCGAGCGGAGCCACTGGGGCCCTTCGGGGGAGCTCCCTTTGGGGCAACGACACGTGTGAGGGGTGTGCCGAAATATGCTTGGGGGACGCATGCCAGCGCTGCCTCAAGAACCTTCGGCGGAGCTCTCTTTGGGGCCACGGCACGTGTGAGGGGTGTGCCTCAGTTGGCTGGGGGACGCACGCGAGCGCAGCTACTGGGGCCCTTCGGTGGAGCTCCCTGTGGGGCCACGAAGCGTATGAGTGGTGTGCCGATATAAGCGGGGGAGGCGCCTGCGACCGCAGCCACTGGGGCCTTCGGTGGAGTTCCCTGCGGGGCCACGGAGCGTGTGAGAGGTGTACCGAAGTAAGAAAGGGGAAGCGTGCGAGCGCAACCATTGGGGCCTTCGGCGGAGCCCCCTGTAGTGCCGCGAAATGTGTGAGTGGTGTGCGGGAATGGGCTGGGGGACGCATGCAAGCGCAGTCATTGCGGCCTTCGGTGGGGCTCCATCTGGGGCCACGAAGCGTGTGACGGGTGTGTCGACATGGGCCAGGGGGATGTTTGCGAGCGCAGCCACTGGGGCCTTCGGTGGAGCTCCCTGTGGGACCACGGAAGGTGTGAGGGAAGCGGGAACGAGCATGTGGAGAGCAGAGGCACGATACTGATGATGACGATGGCGATGACGAGGATGCTGATGATGCTGCTGATGATGATGATGATGATGATGATGATGGTGACGATGATGCTGATGCTGATGCTGCTGCTGCTGCTGATGATGATGATGATGCTGATGCTGATGTTGAGGCTGATGATGCCGGAGATGTTGATGATGATGGTGATGGTGATGCGGATGATGATGCCGATGGTGCTGATTATGATGCTGGTGATGCTGGTGCTGGTGCTGCTGCTGCTGCTGCTGATGATGATGATGATGATGATGATGCTGATGCTGATGCTGAAGCTGCTGCTGCTGATGATGATATTGGTGTTGGTGATGGTGGTGGTGGTGGTGGTGAGGGGGAGGGGTGGGAGGAGGAGAACAAGGAGGAGGAGGAAGAAGAGGAGGATGAGCACAATGATGAGGAGGCGGAGGAGAAGGAGGACGGAGGAGGGAGGAGGGAGAAGGGAGGAGGGAGAAGGAGGAGGGAGGGGGAGGAGGGAGGAGGGAGGAGGGAGGAGGAGGAGGGAGGAGGGAGGAGGGAGGAGGGAGGAGGAGGAGAGGAGGAGGAGGAGGAGGAGGAGGAGGAGGAGGAGGAGGAGGGAGGAGGAGGAGGAGGAGGAGGAGGAGGAGGAGGAGGGAGGAGGAGGAACTTCGTCGTCGACTCTTCCCGTCCACCCCTTTCGTCCGACCCGCCGATCCTCCCTGCACCATTCCCACGCCCGCCGCGCCGCCGCGTCCGACAAGTCCGCCGCGTCCAGGAGTTCTGCGAGGCCCTCCACCTGCCGGCGGCGCGAGGAGTCAGCATTATAGTGTTGTTCTCTTGCTCTGCTCTCTCTCTCTCTCTCCCTCTTTCTTTTGTTCTCTCTCTCTCTCTGTCTCACTCCCTCCCTCCTTGTCTCTCTCTCTCTCTCTCTCGATGTTTTTTTTTTTTTTCTCTCTCTCTCTCTCTCTGTCTCTCTGTCTCACGCCCTCCCTCCTTTTCTCTCTGATTGATGATACTGAGAAATATGTCTCCCCTCTCTCTCTAGCTGTTTGATTGCTCTCCCTCTCTCTCTCTCTTTAACTCTGTCTCTCTCATCCTATGTATCTGTAATAAACAGATTGCTGCCGACGTAGATGTACCCCTCTCCCCCCTCTCTCTCGCTCCTTCATTGTTTGTTTCTCTCTCTCTCTCTCTCTTTCTCTCTCTCTCTCTCTTGGAGGGAGAGACACCAGTCTCAACGTGAAAACCGAGTCCCTCCACAGCCACGCGCAAATCTCCCACGGGGGGGACCAGTCGGTAGAGTTTGGCAAACCATAGCCCAATTCGAATGGGCCCGAATGGACATGGCCCGAATTCGCCACCATGCACGACGACTGGGGCACCCGCCTCTCCTGGCTCCAGCTGCCAGCTGGTCCCTTCGCGCGCGTGCTCTGGGCCGCGCAGCGGAGACTCTTCACCCGGCGCATCCCAACCACCAGGCACGATCCTGGAACCGTGGCCGCCGTCAAACAAGGCCTCGAACATTCTGCCAACATCTGGCCCCTTGGGACCGAAAGCGAAGCCAACTGTACCGCTTGGCACCTCAACCCGCTTTGCAACTGCCTCTGTGGAGGCGGCCACGCCCGGCGGAGGAAAGTCGAGGCCGGCATTGCGGCAGACCCCTCCCTCCTGTGCAGATAGTCGATAGTGTGACCAAGACGATGACACCCAGGAGCACACTGTCTGGAGATGCCCTTGGTGGGTAAGCCAGAGGACTCCCCTCAACACCGTGATCACCGATCAACAATGGCAGGACCTCCCACCGCACACCAGGCACTGCGGCCTCCTCGAGGAACGCTCCACCTTGCTCGACCTCCGGGCAGCTCTGGCGAAGGACGAACTCCCTCAGTCCATCCCGAAACGGCCACGGGGCGACGAGGATGAGGATGCCTCAAGATTGCGTCGACAGCCATGGTGCTCGACGGGCCTACGCCGCGACCGACGGGGCCTGTTCCAAGCAAGCCCGCCCTCCCCCGGCCAGGGCGTGCACTGCGGCCCCCAACGCCCGCTCAACCACTCGGTCCGCCCACGCGGCCTGGCACAGTCCGCGCAACGGCTGAAACCCTCGCCATGCTGCGCCTCGTCGCCACGGCCGAACGACCGGACCGCGCATTTGTTGTCAATGAAGCGGTCGCGGACGGGTCCGAAAACCTCAAGGGCAAACCACCGCAGCGCGTGGAGCCGCAATCGGACTTTCTTGGGCACAACATCTGTCGGGGGCTTCTGGCGAAACCTGACTTTTTCAAAATTCGGAGGGGTCGACAGTCACCTCGGGGAGCAAGGCGCCAACGAAGGCCGCATCACGCCTATCGCATGACTTTTCAACTGCCACGCCGATGCACTCGCTAATTACCGCGGGGGCGAGGCGCCACGACATCCCACAAAGTGTAATTCGTCGACGCTGCTGGATGGCGCCACAAGCTCGCCGCTGTACTGCACAGCGTGGCCGTCGCCGTACTTGATCAGCGACGCCGCGCGCTTCCTCTGCCCCACAGGAAAGTGGGGTACTCCAAATCTGAGCAATCCAATATGGAACCCAATTCGCTCACAACCAGTCGGGGAGGACCGCCACCCACGTCCAGACCACCAAATCCCAACCATTTCGACGAACTCGATGGTCCCCGGACCCCAACCAAGGACGAAGTCGAAGCTGATGGCCTCGACCTGCGAGGGCTAGAAGCCTTCCTCAACGCTGACGACGACCGCGACTTCCTGTCACTGAGCCACCCCCACGGCAATAGCCAAAGTGCCGAGGATCACCTGAACGTGACGACAGACGCGCAGCCGCTCAACGCTCGGGAGCGGCAAGGCACGCTGGCCACTCATCACTCTTATCAAACTCGCCACCCCATTCGGCCCACCAGGGATCCGACGGGGACGGCCGCGAGACTGGGGGTGACGGCCACCACGCCCGGGGTCACCGACGCACTCCCGGCGCTGACGGCCACACCCCGGGGCACAACTCCGCCAGTAGCGCCACCCGCCTGGGAAAGGACCTGCGCATGTCAGGCGAGGGGTCGCGGACTGCGCCCCCCATGGGCCAGCTCCGCCGCCCCAGCCCGCCGGGCTGGCCGGTGCTGTTGCACACCCAGCGGCCCCCCAGCGCAGTGCTTCCGACCACCAGGCAAAGCCCCGGGCTCACCAGGGAGCGGGGGTCACGGGTCCTTGTGCCACCCGCTAGGGTGTAGGCGACCGCACGACCTCAGAGCATCGTACCGATCGGAGGGATGCCCTCACGCAGCACCTCACTGAGGCCAGCGGCCAGCAACGAGGGGGCCGCTGAACAACTCTCACTGCCAGCATTCTAGCGCCCCATCAGCGAGCCAACCGGCTGGTGATCTCCGGCCACCAGATCCAAGAACAATCGGCTCCGCCGATCGACAAGTGCCACCGTGCGCCAGAAATTTGGAGCGGCCTGCAGTGGACCTTCTGGCCTGCTGCGGCCATGGGGGCCACCCTACACGGCAAACCCCGAACCTCTTCCTTGACGCTCAAAGGGCGAGACACCAGTGCTAGCCTCTTCCTTTCTCGTCGGGCCTCCTGAACTGCCCCTGTTCTGTCGTCTGCTTCTCCTGGGCCGCTGTGGGGGATGCCCCGAGGCGGCGCCCGTCCCTGGGCGCCGAGGTGCGCCTGCCAAAGCGTGCTCAAAACCGTTTTTTTGTTGTTGTTTCTCTCTCTCTCTCTCTCTCTCAGCACGGTGGCGCCGACGGGCCTTCGAGAGGTCTGATCACCGCTGCCCGCCCGTTTCTTCCACACGGGGGCCCCGCAGCCCGCGCCTGGGGGAAGGCTCTGCCACCAACCCTGTTGCCTGTGCGGCGCCCCCCGTTCCGCGAGGAAGGCCCGCCGGGCACGCGCGGCCCGGGGGCCTGCACGACCTGTCGTCCTTCTTGTAGGGGCCCAGGGGCACACGAAATGGACACAAATCCTAGGACCCCCGAACGTTTCCCATATCTTGCTGGAGTTTCGTCTCCCCCCCCGCTTCCCACAGTTTCTAACATCCTTGCCTGGAAACCGGCGATTCTTTATGTCTCTGTGTGTGTGTGCGTGTTTTCCCTCCTGACTTGTATCTGATTGCCGGAACTCTGGCCCCTCCCTCTTCGGGGGCGGCCAAGAGGAGGGAGTCCAAGAGGGGAGGGGGGGGGCACAACTCATGGCCTGCGGCACGTGCGCGGCCCAAGGGGGGGCCAGGGACGTAATGTGAAGTAAGAAGAGGCGCCATGACATCTAAGGAAATATCATGGCCCGCGCCATGATATCCCCCCCCCAGTCACCACCCCCCTCTTGGCCGCCCCCGACCCCTCGCCCCGCGCCCGGCCGAGATGCGCTCTCCTCCGGCCCCCGGTCCCCCCGCACGGCCTTCCTACCCCGGCCAGGTCTCCCGAGGCCGTGCCCGGCCGCGGCGACGACGAGCACCGCCAGAGCTGCCCCCCCCCCCCCCTATCAGGACCCTGCCAAGAACAGCGACGTCGGCGATGGCGACGTCGCCTTTGACGCCTCCCTTTCTTCACGCGCCGCCGACGCGGGACTCCTTGGGCGCGAATTGACTGGGGGGGCGATGAATGGAACGGGGGGGGCGGGGGGGAGGAAGGTCCGCGCGCCGCCGACACGGGACTCTGTCGGGCATCTAATGACCCGGGTCGATTCAAACCTGGGTCAGTCATGCCTTCTTGCAGGATCCTGCAAGACCCTGCAGGGTCATGCAGGACCCTGCGCCCAAGCCCAGATCAGGGTCCTGCAAGACCTGGCGCTCTGACTGACCGCTGTTTGCATGGACCCCCGTCTCTTAGCCCCGACTGCGAACCTTGAGGCTTCCTCCGAGAGGCTCGCGCATTCTGACGACACCGCGCCCCCGGGAGGGGCCCTGGGAACTTCAACGTGACGGGGAACCTTTCCAGGGCGGACCCCCTTCCCGCAGAACCTCCCCTCTGCATGGCGATCCTCCAGGATCCGCTCAAAATTGAGCCTTCTGGCTCTCTCGGGGTCCATGCTGGCCCAGCACTGACCACGAGAACCTCCATAGACTCTCAAGGCCTCCAAAACAACGTCGTCGTCGTCGTCGCAGCCGTCGCAGCCGTCGTCGTCGTCGTCGTCGTCGTCGTCGTCGTCGTCGTCGACCGCCCTCCCATCTTTGTGCCGTCGACACCTGCGACGGCAAACATACGCTGGCCAACGTTTCGTCCTGGGTCGATCCTTACGCCCCAGGGGCCCGAAACATACCTCCGGAGGCAGACAACTCATGAACAGCCTGTTTCGAATTTCCACCTCGATCGCCATCGCTCGGACGTCCATTCGTGTATTTTTCGGTCTGCTGTACTTTTCCCAGACATCCTGTGGTGTTGGGTCCTCGTTTTGAGGAGACGGTCCCCGCGTTTATTTCTCCTCCTCCTCCTCCCGCTGCCACCTCCTCCCCTCCCTCCGCCCTTGTCCCGTCACCCCCCTCACTTTGGCACACCCCTCACACGCTTCGTGGCCTCATAGGGAGCTCCACCGAAGGCCCCAATGGGGGTGTCCGCATGCGTTCGTCACACCCAGTGCAGCGTTTCGTGGCCCCATAGCGAGCTCCACCGAAGGCCCCAGTGGGGGTGCCCGCATGCGTCCGCCACACCCAATGCAGCGTTTCGTGGCCCCATAGGGAGCTCCACCGAAGGCCCCAGTGAGGGTGCCCGTATGCGTCCGCCACATCCAGTACAGCGTTTCGTGGCCCCAAGGGGGAGCTTCACCGCCACACCCGGTACAGCGTTTCGTGGCCCCACAGGGAGCTCCACCGAAAAATCGCATACGTCCCGACCATTTGTCTCCCCTGCTCGCACTGCCCCGCGCCTCGTTCTTCCTACGGCGCGTTGCCTATGATAGCAGAAGGTATACCGCATGCGCTATTCGGGGTTTGCGTGTCCTCCTCCTTCGTCCCATCCCCATCGCGGTTATCGCCGCTGCATATGGTTGGGTCTTTCGTCAGGCTATTTTGTCCCAAACATCCTGTTGTGGTGTTGGGTCCTCGTTTCGAAGAGACAGCGTCGCGCGTCCCTCTCTCCTCCTCCTCCCCCTCCTCCCTCCCTCCTCCCGTCATCATCATCCTCATTCTTCGTCACGCCCCTTACACGCTTCGTGGCCCCATAGGGAGCTCCACCTCAGGTCCCAGTAGCGCAGTCCGCATGGCGGCGCCGCCCTATGTTGGCACACCCCTCACACGTTTCGGTGCTGCATACGGAGCTCCACATCAGGTCCCGGCGGCGCAGTCCGCATGGCGGCGCCGCCCTATTTCGTCACACTCCTCACACGTTTCGTGGCCGCATAGGGAGCCCCACCTAAGGTCCCAACGACGCATGCGCCGCCCCAATTTGGCACACCCCTCACACGTTTCGTGGCCCCATTGGGAGCTCCACCTCAGGTCACAGTGGCGCAGTCCGAATGGCGGCGCCGCCCCGTTTTGGCAAACCCCTCACACGTTTCGTGGCCCATAGGGCGCTCCACCTCAGGTCCCAGTGGCGCAGTCCGCATGGCCGCGCCGCCCCATTTTGGCACACCCGTCACACGTTTTGTGGCCCCATAGGGAGCTCCACCTAATGTCTCAGTGGCGCAGTCCGCATAGCTGCGCCGCCCCATTTTGGCACACCCCTCACACGTTTCGTGGCCCCACAGGGAGCTCCACCTGAGGTCCCAGCGGCGCAGTCCGCATGGCTGCGCCGCCCCATTTTGGCACACCGTTCACACGTTTCGTGGCCCCATAAGGAGCTCCGCCCTGCCCTATTTCGGCACACTCTTCACTCGCTTCGTGGCCCCGTAAAGAAGATCCACCGAAAGTGATACTCACAACGACGGTATTCACAACTGCATATTGTTGGGTCCTTCGCAAGGTCATATATAAAATGCACACGTCCGAGCGATGCCTGACCTCCGACCTGCGGGGACGCCTGCGACTCATCGGCGTCCTGCGCCAACTGCTCCTTCGGCGGCGCCCTGCGCCTCTCGCGCGCTCGGCCACGGACACCCTCTGTCGGGGGGGAAGTGAGAAGGGGCGGGCCTTCTCAGAAGACTCGGAGGGCCTCGGGCCTTCTGAGACATCTTCTAAACCTCCCCCCCCTGAAGGCACAACAAGCTTATCAGAAGGCCAGGGGGGCTTTCGAGGAACACCACCACCTTCTGAGAAGGCCTTCTCCCTCTCACTTCCCCCCTGGGCGCGCCACGAAACCGAAACCGACCGAAATCGACGGGCCGGAAGCAGCCCGGAAGGGCGCAGCGACGCGGAACGACACGATAACCGCACGAACCGAACCGACCGAACGCAACCGACTTCGGCGCAACCGAACCGACCGAACGGTGAACCCATGCATGGCTTAGCGAGGGGGAGACGGGTCCTGAATCCTGAGGGAAATGAGTCCTGGACGCGGTGGCTTTCCCACCAAAACGAGTTCTTCATCCCAGGTCGTCTTCTGACAGTCCCAAGGCCTGAGTCCTGAAGGAAACGAGACCTGGACGCGCTGGCTTTCCCCCAAAACGAGTTCTTCATCCCGGGTCGTCTTCTGACAGTCCTAGGGCCCGAGGATGGCCTCCACGGCTTCCCTCGGGACCCGCTTCCCCATGGCGAGAACCCCTGTGTAGCCAAGGGGTCCATGTTTGAACGCCGGACGCCTGACCCTCCTCGTCGCCCGAGACGGCCTCGCGGCGCTCGCTGCCGCGGGCGGCTCCGGCGCCGCGCCCCTGAGCTCCTCCGCCGCGCTGGCCGCTGAGCTCCTGCCCGCGCCGAGCGCGTGCCGGCGGGCCATGACGTCCTCTAGCGTGTTCTTTGCTACCATGTATACATACATATAACTATATGTATGCACATATATATATATATACATATAGAGAGATATGCACGGATGTATGTATGTATAATTGTCTGCTTGTTTGTACCTCTACCTGAATCGATGTCTACATGTATGCATGAATGCATGTCTGTACGTATGCCTGCATGTATGCATGCATGCTTGTATGCATGTATGTAGGTATGTATAGATGTATGGTTGTATGTACAGCCTCGGAGCCAGGGCCTGAGTTGTCTTAGCATATTCACGAATATCTGGAACCCAGGGAAGACTAAACATATCGTCTGAAATCTAGAAACTAAAGGTTTATGACGCAGAAAACAATGTAGAGAAGAGAAAAAGAAAACGAATGAGGGGAATTAACAGAAAACTTATACCGAAACCCGTTATATGAAACCCGGCCGGCTTGACCCGTACTTCACGTGCATCCTATTATGTCTCTCATTCGCTTTCTTTAGGTGCTCGTGAGATTACGTTCACAATCTGTCATGTGGAGAATTTCTTCTGGAAAATATTGGACGGACGGATGGACGGAGTTTGGCACTGGACCCAGCCATCACTACATACAATACATCGAAGTTCCGGAGGTCGCAGCATGGTAGGGCATCATGTTACCTTGGAACACCTTGAGCCATCTTGAACCATATTCAACTTACATGTTTAATTATTGACTTTTCTCTGGGGTACTAAGGTACAACACAGAGTGAGCACAAACCGAGAACATTACAAACATTTCGCGTTTCTGGACAGCACAGCCTGAACAACTAATTACAAACAGGTCGCACTTCTGGACAGCACACCAAACGCATCAAACTTTCAAAAACAATCAAGCACATGAAATTTTCAAAATCCGAAAACATCAAGAAACATAAGAGTTCGACAAACCGCAAAATCCTCAACACCAAAACATTGCAAATCTTCAGAAAATCTGGTAGACATTCAAACATTCTCAACAGCCCGAGTGAATTCATTCACTTTGTTAGTCAATTGCTTAACTACGAATGAACTAATCAATTCGTAATTAATTCGACATCAATCGATTACTGACGAATTACTGAACTACCTGATGTATTATTACTTGAATGATTAATTCATTAATTATTTTGTAGGTATTTATGTAAAAAACAAAAAATGACACACTAATTATTAATTAACGAATCAATGAGCAACGGGAAAACTACGAAGCAAGAGCCGATTGATCTGAACAGCTCGGGCTTCATTGAAGTATCGTTTGTTTGAAATGGCTTACTTGCGCCCCAAAAAAAGACATTACTACAGAACGTTTTCTTTTTAAGTTTGGGACTTCTGGTGCAACAGAAAGGAGCGCAATAATGAGCATGTCAAACATTTGAATACGACAAATGTTTTCACATGTGTAAACTAATACGTTTTCAATTTTTTTGCAGCCAATTTCGATTTTTTTGTTTGTTTTTTTTCGAAAACCATGTTGCCGAGCTCGTACGGGATGCTCGCGCTGCCGTTCTTCCCAACGGCTCAGTAGCCCATGTGCTTGAGGAAGCCGTCCATGGTCACGCCAGTGGCCGTCTCTTCGAACGCGCCAATGCCAGCGAGAGCGTTCAAGGAGTCCACCAGCCCGTCAGAGATGCCCTCGAGGAGCTTCGCCAAGGTCTCGCCGGTGTTGAAGCCGTCGCGCGCCATCTGGGGGTGCCGCTTGCCCAGGTTCTTGAGCGCCACGGAGCGCCACGCCGTGGAGAGCTTGTAGGCCTCGTTGCGCATCAGCAAGCCCTTGTACATGGCGTGGATGAAGCACATCATGGGCGCCAGCTTCTGGATCCGCTCCAAATTGGCTGTGGTCTTCTCGTTGGGGAAGTGGCTGCACCACGAGATCGGATCGGCCTGCCACTCTGCGCTGAGCGCCAGCTGCTGACGCGCCACGAGCGCCGTCATCGCGATGTACAGCCGGATGACGCCCGACAAGGCGAAGAGCCAGACCACCTTGCCGCGCGGCTTCTCGATGGCAACGGCGGACTGGCCAGAGACCAGCGTGTAGCCCTCCTCCGCGCTCGAGGCGGCAGCCTCTGCAGCCTTGCGCTTCTCGTGCGCTGCCTTGGCCTCGTTGACCTCCTTGTGGCGCTTCTCGAGCTCGGGCGACACCACCTCGCCGATGTAGAGCTGGGACAGGCAAGTCCTCATCTTGTCGGTGATGGCGGTCATAGTCAGGCCCAGCATTGCCTTGCCATTGCCAATTGCGACGCTCTCGACCTCCATGACCGAGCTCTTGGGCACGAGCATCTCGAACCGCGTGATCGACCCGTCGTCACCGGCTGACGTGATGCCCGTCGTCTGGCCCTCCGAGTCGATCGTGGCGCGCAAGCGAGCGAGTTCCTTGGCCAAGTCGTCGCAGAGCGGAATGCCTGCGTGCGCCGAGCCGCACCCTGCCGGAGCCACGGGCGTCCTTGCAGCAAGCCAACTGTGGACGTGGCGAGAGAAGAAGGTGCAGATCTCTGGCACGACCGAGGCGCGCATCAGCATGCGCATGTCGAACGGGTGCAGCACCAGCCAGTTTCGAGTTCTTTGTTTAGCAGAGGTATTGCACCATGATTGGGGGGCGTTGTGATTTAAGTCCGAGACTTCTGGCAGCAGAGAGGGTAGGAATAATCATTAGTTCAAGCAAATTACAAAGAACTAATCTTTAACTATGTGTAAGCTAATATGACTTCAAATATGTTCCTTGGAGTGTTTGAGTGATCTGTTTTAGTCGAGGCATTGAGATATGATTGTAGAGCGCTGTGGCTCAAATCCGAGTTTTCTCATGCAGCAGCAAGTTTTGAATATATATTTTCAAGCAGGCTCAGATACATGCGAAATTCTTTAGATTCGAACTATATGCTTGTTGTTTTCAGCCTTTTCTTTGAGTCAAGATATTTCGACATTATTGAAAAGCGTCTTTGTTGAAGTTCGAGGCTTCCAGAGCAGCGGCACTATACGAAGTAATAATGATTCCCAATAACCAAAAAACGAAAAAGACAGCAGCAGCGGAAAGAGCAGGAGCAGGAACAGCAGGAGCAGCAGGAGGACCAGCAGTGCACCTCAGTGCGCGCGATGCGTGCCGCTCGCCTTTTCTTTGTATCTTTCCCTGCCGTCTTTTGTCTGCTGCTGTCGTTTCTCCCTGTTCCCTCCTTCCCTTCCTCTCTCACAGTCCCTGTCTTCTGTCGTCTACTAGATTCCCCTCCTCCCTCTCCTTCACTGTCTTCATTTCTTCTCTGTTCCCTCCCTCCTTCCCTCATGAACAGACATATAGACACACACTCACACAGCACGAACACCGTCGATGAAATCGAGTTCGTATATGATGTTACTTCTTGTCTTGGAGCCCAAAGATTCTGGAGATTTCCAAACCCAGACCGCGAATTAAAAAAACGGAGCCGGAGCTTCCAGAGTCTGTTTTCTTAGGCTAAAGTTCTTTTAATTCAAATTTCCGGTGTATGTATGTCTGTATGTATGTATATCTATAGTTTTACGCGTACAGCTGCATGTCTGTATATAGGCGTGTGTTTGCGTATGGAAGAGTGTGTGTATGTATGGTTTCTAGAACGCGCGCTTCAGTTCGAATGAGGCCTCGGAGTCGAAGCCCGAATCCTACGACACCTTGGATGACGCAATTAGATTAACACCATACAGGCGCGCCCCCGTGCCAACCCACCCATGCACGCTTTGGGGGCAAACCTGGGACAAACTTGGGGGCCACGCGTTGGAACCGCGCGTGGGGGCTACAGTTGGGGGCTTCCGTTGGGAGCCGTGTGTTGGGGGGCACGCGCCGCCCCTTCCCCCCCACCCTCTGTCCGCCCGCAAGGGGTGCTTCGTCAAAGTAAGGGGGGGCGAGCCGTCCTCCACCGTCTCTGGGTGGGCGGTGGAGGTGTAACCCCGCGCTGCGGACTTCGCTGCACTTCCTGCATCTGCAGAAAGAACTGTTGTTGATCCCCCCCTCCTCCGGTGCACACTGCACCGTTCACTCAGAAGTGCCCCTCCTGGAGCTCGCACCGTGTTTTTCTACCAGGGGGAATCTCGAGCCACCGACTGTGTTCCCGGCTCCTGGTTTACAGCAAAAGCAACAACGGCCACCGTCTGATATCTGCTCACACTTTGCGGAGACATCGAGCTTTCGCGAAAAACAGCCTCGCACTTTATCCAAGAATCGCGCGCTCAGGCCCCAGACTTACTTGCAATTTACTCACGGATCGCTCTCTCGGCGCTTTGGACTCGCGCTCTCGCTCGGGATTTCCTGGTACTTTGCTCTGGAACAGCGCTCTCGCCTGGGACTTCCTTGCCATCCCCTCGTGCTGATCCCCGTTGCTTCTCCCTCTCGTCCTCCATCTTCTCCCTCCTGTTCTTTTGCCCACTTCCCTCCTCCCTCCCTTCTTCCACTCTCTTCCTCCACGCTCTTTCCTTTTTCCATGATTTTTGTTCTTCCTGTTCTACAGGCAGCGCCACTTAGCACGTGGCAGGTGAGAAAGATCTGGCCCCCAAACGGGGTACGATCAAAGACGAAATGGGCGGGTAGCAAGGGTTGTAGGGAAACACATGCTGGATGGCATGCGAGCACGAACAACTTCAAACTGATTGTTGGTGTTGTTGAGCTCCCCTTTCCGATCAATAACTATGGTTGACACCCTGGTGCGCAATTGATGACAACGCCGCGCCTCCTCGACACTCAGGAATCACGCTCGCGCTCTGGACTTCGTTACTTGGAAATCGCGCTATCGCTCAAGACTTCCTCGCGATTCGTGCAAAACTGACGCTTCAACGACCCGCCCGCTCGACCCGGCCGTCTGGGCCCGCCCGCCCGACCCGCCCGTCGGGTTTTGCCGCTTGCTTTCTGACCCCTACCACCGTGCTCAATTCTCTCTCGTGCTCAAGTCTCCCTCGTGCGCAATTCTCCCTCCCCCTGTTTCAGGGGCTGCGCCAACTACGCGTTGGAGATAAGGAAGATATGCCCCCAAGGGGGATAAGATCGAAGAAGGCGGATATCGAGGGTTTGGCCTACCCATGTTAATGGACGCGCGAGCATAACATACCGAACAGTAATACAATGATTGTGCTGTTGTTGTTGTTGAACATTATTAATTCTAAAGAATAATTATTGTTGGGACCCCTGGTGCACGGCCCCCCTGCGCCGCCTAGGCCGCAGCTACATTTTCATCATTTTCGTGAGGAAGCCTCAGGTAATTCGATGTGATCAAGATCCGGTTGTTTTGTTCCCCCCCGCTTTCCCTTGCAAAAAACACTATAAAATGACATTTCTTGTTCTAATATAATCAAATTTCAAGAATCCTTTGCAAAAAATAAGGTAAAGTGGACATTCGCGCGCGCAAGACGAAATCCTTCCAAAAGCTTAGTGTTCGGAGCGATTTTAACATAAAAACATCAAAAAACCAATGGTTTTTCAACAAAAAAATGTCAAAATCTCATCCCGCGCGCTCTTGCGGATTCGTAGGAAACCCAACACTTTTTAAACATTTCTGTCAAACGGGCTTTTGCGAGCAACTTTTTCGAACTTCTGCGACAACGGTTGCGCACCTGCCAGGGCCATCATCCCTGTCAAATAATACCATGCGGGACAGATTCGTTTTTTCTTCGCGCGCGCACGCCGAAATCTCCAAAAACCATTGGGTTCTTAAGAATTTTACCACCGCGCATCATAAAATCACACGAATCGCACCGTAGGTCCTCGAAAAACACCTGCACGACTTTTCAAAATTTCTACCCGCGCGCGCTGTCCGAATCCTAAAAAAAAATGGTTTTCCAACATTTATGTTACATGAGCTCGCGCGAGCTACTTTCGCACGCTCTTGCAACGGGGTTCGCGCGCCTGCCAGGGGCCACAATCCCTTGCGGTTGCGCCATAGGTTGCGCCCTCGGCCGCCGAGAATAAAACGTCCCCCTAGGGTTAACAACTTCTGTGGGTGTGTACTCCACGCCAGTGTAGTAGCCACGGTCGTCCGCAGGCCACGAAGTGAAGTGTCCGAACGTCATAGGGCGGGAAGCTGGGTGTGGGTGGTGGCGAAGAGTCGTGTGGATATTTGGTAGAGCTTGCACTGCCCCCCCACAAAGTGGGGGTATTGGCTGGCGTCGCATGAAAACCCTGGCACTGGTGAGAACACTGAGCGTTCGGGTAAAGTGATTGCTGTTGTTGTTGTTGTTGTTCTTCTTCTTATTATTCTTTTTCTTCTTGTTGAACATTATTAATTCTAAAGAATAATTATTGTTGGGACCCCTGGTGCACGGCCCCCCTGCGCCGCCTAGGCCGCAGCTACATTTTCATCATTTTCGTGAGGAAGCCTCAGGTAATTCGATGTGATCAAGATCCGGTTGTTTTGTTCCCCCCCGCTTTCCCTTGCAAAAAACACTATAAAATGACATTTCTTGTTCTAATATAATCAAATTTCAAGAATCCCTTGCAAAAAATAAGGTAAAGTGGACATTCGCGCGCGCAAGACGAAATCCTTCCAAAAGCTTAGTGTTCGGAGCGATTTCAACATAAAAACATCAAAAAACTAATGGTTTTTCAACAAAAAAATGTCAAAATCTCATCCCGCGCGCTCTTGCGGATTCGTAGGAAACCCAACACTTTTTAAACATTTCTGTCAAACGGGCTTTTGCGAGCAACTTTTTCGAACTTCTGCGACAACGGTTGCGCACCTGCCAGGGCCATCATCCCTGTCAAATAATACCATGCGGGACACATTCGTTTTTTCTTCGCGCGCGCACGCCGAAATCTCCAAAAACCATTGGGTTCTTAAGAATTTTACCACCGCGCATCATAAAATCACACGAATCGCACCGTGGGTTAACAACTTCTGTGGGTTAACAAGGCTTAACAACTTCTGTGGGTGTACGAACGTAGGCTTAACAACTTCTGTGGGTGTGTACTCCACGCCAGTGTAGTAGCCACGGTCGTCCGCAGGCCACGAAGTGAAGTGTCCGAACGTCATAGGGCGGGAAGCTGGGTGTGGGTGGTGGCGAAGAGTCGTGTGGATATTTGGTAGAGCTTGCACTGCCCCCCCACAAAGTGGGGGTATTGGCTGGCGTCGCATGAAAACCCTGGCACTGGTGAGAACACTGAGCGTTCGGGTAAAGTGATTGTTGTGGTTGTTGTTGTTGTTGTTGTTGTTGTTGTTGTTGTTGTTGTTATGATGTTTGCTGTTGCCATCCTCCCACACGCGACCCACACGCAACCCACCCGTCGACCAACCCGTCTTCGGAAGGCTTCTGGACGTTCCAGCTCGCTTCGAGCCCGCGAGGGCCTCTGGAAGCATGGGGCCTCTCTCCTGGGCACCTCCCGGGACGTCTGGGGGGGGGGTCCGCAGCACAATTTGCGATCTCATGTCCAGGAGGGGGATCTTGCCCAGCTGCACGCTCTTGTCGGATCCGTTGGTCACCTGGCGGGCGACGAACCTAGACCTCCGTCGATGTGTGTCTCAATCCCGAGCGGTCCGGGCGCGGAGCGAGGCTCCCAAGGAGGTGGTCCAGAGCCCTGGGGCGCCGCGGATTGAAACCCACCTTCACGTCGTCGGGGGCCCGGGACGGCACAAGGGGTCTGACGCACGATGGCATTGCGACCTGACGCGGCGACTCACGCAATCCGCGGTTGCGGTAAGCCATGCACTTCGAAAGGAGGGCGCGCACGCGCGACCTCCCGTGGACAGTCCGCGCGCGAATCTCCTCGCCATGGGGCTTCTTTTTGCAGCGGCCAGGGGGTCTGCGCTGGGTTGGCCTGGAGAAAACCTGTCAAGAGCCGGGGCTCGAGGGCACATCCGCTCCGCATCGGTCCCGAAACCCCTGCCGGGGTCTCGGAGCTGACCCAGCCGGGGTCCCGAAACCCCTGCCGGGGTCTCGGTCCCGAAACCCCTGCCGGTCCCGAAACCCCTGCCGGTTCCAGCCGCGCCCAGCCGTGGCGACGAGGGGGCCCACTCCGGCCCCCTCTTCTGCCGGCTGGTGCCAGTGCATGGGCCACCTCAGCCACCCAGCTGGCTCCCAGAGAGGAGGGCGCTCACGCGCGACCTCACGCCGTCAGCTCGCGCGTGAGTCTCCGCGCCATCGACCCCCTCTCCTGCCGCAGCCCGCCTGCACGCTGTCCGCGGAGAGGGTGCGCACGGCCGCCTCGGCCGACCCGTCCCGCAGGCCCTCGTAGGTGTAGGCCTCCCTTAGTGCGACCGCGAGGCTGTCGTGCGCGCCGTGGACGCACCGGATCTCGCAGCGGGGCTCCACACCCTCCTCCTCCACCTCCTGCTCCAGACCCTCCTCCGTGATGCGCAGCATCGACACCCACGCCTCGAACCGCGTCCAGAACCTGCCCATGTACGCGTAGTCCAGGAGGACAAGGACCCTGGCGCCGAGATACACGAACACCATGTTTGAGAGCATGGTGTAGAACGCCGCGTTGTCCTCCAGGGTCCTGCTCTTCCGGCCGCCCTGCGGGAGCGAGATGAAATCGTAGAACACATACTCGACCTCCGAGTGCTCGACGAGATAACTCTTCAAGGCTGTGAGCTGCTCGTTGGCCAAGTCTGGGTGCTCGGGGTCCTCCCACCGGTGGCTGACCGCAAGGTACCGGTCTCGGTACTCACCTTTCACCACGGAGTCGAAATCTATCGTGCGGCGCTCGATCCAGTCGGGGAACCGCGACCTCATCTCCTGCAGCGTGACCATCCTCGGGAACTCCGCGTCTGAGGCCTCCCGGAGCTTGGCGGCACGGACGAAGAAGAAGTCGCAGCTCATGGTAAACCACTCGAACATGAGATCCTCCTTTGGGCCACGCGACACGCACGAGCGGCCCTGTAGGAAACAGCAGCCGTTGGCGCGCGCCCTCCGAGGGCCGCGGGGCGGCCCAATGCTGGTGCGCACGCCAGTGCGGGGAGGGACCCTGTGTACCCGCGCCGACGGTCTCCCAAGCGAAGGGGCACTCGTCGGGCGTCCGGATAGGTGGGGCAGGCTCGATGCAACGCGCTCTGCACGGCCCAGGGACGAAGGCAAGCTCGGCTGCCAGGCGGGTTCGGCTCCCGACCCCACGCTGGGCTAACCCGGACATTTTCCGATGTGTTTTTGTCCCACTGCGCGGCCCCAGAGATCCCGACCCCTTCCCCAGGGGCTCAGGGGTACTCATGCGGCCCCGATCCATTTTGGAGGGTCCTGGGGTCCCACAGTGGGCCCCAGAGGCCGAAATCTACAAAAACACGCGAATCGTAACAAGCCATGACGTCTAAAATCTGGGTTTCACGCGCAGACGATGCCGCTACTCCCCACACCCTGGACATCTCCCGAGGGCAATTCTGACCAGGATTCCGAGGCGAATCCAGGCGTGCGACGAGGGCCTCGCAGGAAGCCCAGAAAGGCGAAAACGAGGCAAGGGTAGCGGTATGGGTACCTTTGGAGATCTGGAATCGTGATTGGGTGGGGTTTTACGTGCCGCTGGGTCCCCGGAGCTCTGGACCATGTCCCAGGGACCAGTTTTTCGTCCCAGATCGATTGTGTTGATGGTCCTGGGCCCAGCGAGGGCCCCTGGACGCCGAAAACGAAAATTGCGAAAAAAACTGTCCCTTGATTTTAATCGGTGCCTTTCCTCCTCTGACCCCCTGCCGACGCCCGAACATTTGGCGTGCAGTCGATCCTTCAGCTCCCGGCGGCACGGCGCGGACGGGCCAGGGGCGGGGAGCGACTCGGCGGGGGCGCCGGGCAGGGCCAGTAAATCGACCCACTTGCCCGGGCTGCTGGGCAGCGGAGCCAGCACCTGAGGGGCAACAGTAGCTGGCGGCGCGCAGCAAGGGAGTGGAGGGAGGGGGCGGGGTGGCTTCCAAGACCTCCTCGAGTCATGAAGCAATCACGTCGGCAAGCTTCTCGGCATTTTCGGCCTCGCCGGGCCTCGGGACTGTCAAAAGGGGCGCATGACGAAGAAATCGGTCTGGGGGAATGGGTCGAGACCTCTGGAGGCCGACGTTGAGAACAAATCATGACGTCGGGGGTCTGAGGGGAGCGGAGGGAGGGAGGGAGGCGTCTCAGAAGAAGGGTGCTTCTCAGAGGGCGCCGGCCTGACATCTATAGATATTTTTGTTTGGTTGCTAGAACCTAGAATCAACCTGGCACACCTTGCCTCAGCCAGCCGTCAGAGAACAGGAAGGGCGGGCGGACACACTGAGGAGGTGCCTCAACGCCCGCCCCCCGTTCAGTCCAGCGCTCTCTCCCGGAAGGCGCCTCGCTCACACTGTAAGAGTGAGCGGCACGTCTCACCTAGGCAGAGCTTCACCTCAGAAGGGTGCCTGCGTCGGCGCAGGAGCGAGCGGCGATACTCCGCGGTGGGATTCCAAGGCACACCCTCGCACGGCAGGATACAGTCGACCTGCAGAGTAAGGATAGGCATCCCTCCCAGGGGTACCCTTGCATCCTTGCTTCCTGGGTCCATCCTTGGATACTTTCGTTGGCCGCGCCCCGCTCGAAACGCTTCGAGATAGGCGTCCAAGGGCCTTGCATCCTTATCGCGCATCCTTACTCTGCGGGTTGACTGTAAGCCTGCATCCCCGCTCGCTCGAGAACACACCGCACCGATCGTAAAACGTGTGCTGGCCAGAGCGGTACAACGCGTGGCCCAGCGCCCCAACGCGCAAGGCCGACGGGGTCAGGTGCTCCCCCCGCCCCCCGCCCCACGACGAAACGGCGGTCCACCCGAAGACATCTATAGATAGGGCCTGCGCCTTCTGAGAAGCAGGGGTGCTTCTAAGGTTCAGTCGGGCGTGTCCCCTTACAGCAAGATTTTCAACGAACAAATACATAAAAAAAACTCCCAAATGGTCAAAACATGCTCAACAAGTAGTCCCCAGACTATTTCCCTACCTAGGCTCTGCCTAGAAGGGTTCTTACTCGGAAGCTTTAAGGGGCCGGGCAGTGGAACGCGCCCCGGGCGGTTCCCCCAGTATCCGCCCCGCGGTTCCCCCAGTTACGTCCCTTTAGCTTAGCTTTGCTTATCTCATCTTAGCTTAGCTCAGCTTAGCTCAGCTTAGCTTAGCTTAGCCTAGCCTAGCTTAGCTTAGCTGTAGCTTAGCCTAGCCTAGCTTAGCTTAGCTCAGCTTACCTTAGTTTAGCGCAGCATTCGCATAGCATAGCATAGCATAGCATAGCATAGTATAGTATAGCATCGCATATCATCGCATAGCATAGCGCAACATAGCATAGCGCAGCATCGCATAGCATAGCATAGCATAGCATATCATAGCATATCATAACATAACATATCATAGCATAGTGCAGCATATCATTGCATAGCATAGCATAGCATAGCGCAGCATATCATAACATAGCATAGCGCAGCATAGCACACCATAGCATAGCAAAGCTAATCATATCATATAATAGCATATTATAGCATAGCGCAGCATAGCAGATCATATCATAGCATTGCACAGCATAGCGCAGCATAACATATCATTTCATCGCCTAGCATGCCATAGCATAGCGCAACATATCATAGCATAGCATAGCGCAGCATAGCATAGCATAGCATAGCATAGCATAGCATAGCCGCTACTGCTACAACTGCGACGATGAGGAGAAGGAGGAGGACGGCGTTTACCGTTACTACTAAGATTGCTCTCTTCGGGGCTCCAACTCCTGGGTAGGGTCGCTCTGGGATAATTTTTGACTATTTTTGAATATTCCCCCTGTAGAGGGACAGGCCCGACTTAAGCCTAGCGCCTGAACGCGGAAGGCCGACGGGTTCAGGTGCTCCCCCCGCCCCTCGCCCCACGACACAACGGCGGTCCACCCGGATACAGCTACTTATAGATAGGGCCTGCGCCTTCTGAGAAGCAGGGTCGGCGTTGGACAAACCTCCCTTTAATAAACCTCCCTTTAGTGAAAACGACCTCCCTTTAGTAAAAACAAACCGAACACGGTCAATTCCTTGATCGACGTGTCAGGGTAGGAGGTCTGTCCACCTCCGACAGGGGTGCTTCTAAGGAGCTCTCCGCCATCTCCCCACCCGCCTCTGCGCGTGCCCGAGAGAGGGGGGACCGACCTAAGGGGGGGGGGGGGGAAGCGTCGACCTGGAATCGGCGACGCAGTGCGAATAGAGCGGCGGCGATGGGCCCCCGAGGGCGCACCCCCACGGCAGGGGTGGGCCATCGGGCCCACGCTGGCGGCCAACGGGCCATTATGGGTCGACGCCTCCCCCCCTCAGCCTGTCCTTCCGCACGGGGGAAGCGGGCCCGGGGGGGCCCGGACCCTGCCTGGACCCTGGGGCCTTCCCCCGAGACGGGACCTTCCTTTCGAGTCGTGTCCCGACGCTCCGGGGGCCCGCGGAGGGCCGGGGAAGGCCGAGAACATTGAAATACCTCAGGACACGCGTCCCTCAGGACTCGTGTCCCCCATAGCGATGTACCTCCTCGACCTCCTCCTCCTCCTCCTCCTCGAACTCCTCAACCTCCTCGACCTCCTCGACCCCCTCGACCTCCTCGACCTCCTCGACCTCCTCCTCCTCCTCCTCCTCCTCCTCCTCCTCCTCCTCTTCCTCCTCCTCTAACGTTGCCCCGGAGCACCCGGCCGCGGAGGTTGGGGTAGTTTGACAGGTCCTCGCTGGCGGCGCGCGCCAGGGGGGGGTCAGCCACGAGGGGAGGCCGCCCTCGCAGCAGGCGGGGGAGCCTCCAAGGAGGGACGGGGGGGCCCAAGAGGTTTCCAGGAAGCCTCCTGTCCAGACCCCTGGGAGTCGCAACAAAAATCACGAGGGCAAATGTTTCCCCATCTTCGGCCTCCGGGGGCCCTCGCCGGGCCTCGGGGCCGTCAAAAAAAAGCGCAGAATGAAAAAGCGGTCCCGGGGTATGGATCGAGACCTTTGGAAGTCGCGGTGATGACAAAAACCGTGACGTCGTAGGTCTGCGTCAAAAGCCGGACAGGGCTTCCAATATTTTTGCTTTGAAGGAAAAGGAGCGGACACCACCGTGCCAACGTCCCATCGTGAAGCATGTCTACTGGGAGCACTGCCACTGCCTCACAGGTATGACCGCCATGGCCAAAACTGGCCCTACCTGGCGCGCGGAGCGCGCCAGGGGCGGCGCTGGAGGCGCCGCCAAGGGGCTCCAGCCCACATCCCAAAAAACCGGGCGGACCGTCGACAGTTGTTCCTAAATGCTGCCGTCGCTTCGTCCTCGATAAAAGGGGCCCCACCGAGCTGCTGAACGTAGCCGTGATGTGCGCAGAGCATCAGCGAAATGCCAGGCGCCTGCGCTGGCGCAGGCTCCTGTCCAGGGCGCTGTGCGGAGTGCGGACGGACCGCCCCCCCCCCCCCTCCTCGAAGGGCTTCTACGAAGGATCCTGTCTTCGCGGCCTCGAGGAGGTCGAGGAGGTCATGGAGCAGGAGGAGAAGAAGGAGGAGGAGGAGGTCGAGGAGGTCGAGGGGGTCGAGGAGGTCGAGGAGGTCGAGGAGGTCGAGGAGGAGGTGGAGGAGGAGGAATGGGAGGAGGAGGAGGAGGATGAGGAGGAAGAAGAAGAGAAGGAGGAGGAGGAGGAGGAGGAGGAGGAGGTCGAGGAGGTCGAGGAGGTCGAGGAGGAGGAGGAGGAGGAGGTCGAGGAGGGCCGACGTTTCTGGCGATGGCCAGACGAGCCTCCCCGCCTGCCCAGAAGGGACTCGACCCGCCCTCGCGCTGGCCCCCTCTTGCGCGCCGCCGGACCTCGGCCAGGAGGACCCGGATGAAGTCGACCTGGAGGAGGAGACGGCAGGGGCAGAAGCGATCAGCGACTAGACCCACACCGCTGGGAGGAGGAGGAGGAGGAGGAGGAAGAAGAGGTGGAGGAGGATGTGGAGGAGGAGAAGCTTGGGGAGGAATATGAGGACCAAGAGGAATTGATGGATGGAACGCCTGTCTTGCCGTGTCCCCTGTGTCCCCCGTGAAGCTGTGTGTATGGGATCCTTACGCAGGAGGGGATGCAACGAAAATTTAGTTGGGATGCGGAAGGACATACTAGCAGTATGTGTCCTCCTCGGAAGCATGCGTTCGAAACGAACATATAGCACAAGCATCTTGTAGCGTATCGTTTCCCGAACATCGAGCGGTATGGCCAGAAAACGCCCGCCATGGGGCATGTACTATAAGACGTCTCGGCGCACGCGTCGCCCCTGGAGGGGCGACGCGCACATAATTAGCATACTGGGGTAGCGCCAATTTGATAAACGTTGGAGGGCGGGGTCCGAGGAGCTTCCGTCGGATATCCTCGGCCATTTTCGGCCTTCAAAGCCCCTGCTGGGCCCTGGGACAATCAACAACACGATCCGGGGTGACCAACTGGTCCCGGGGTAGTGGTCCAGACCTCTCGGGAGCCGCGCTATGAAACATCACGGCGTCGGATGTCTGGGAGCATTTTGTGAACAGCACATTTCGGAGGCTCGTGCGGGTTTCCTGGAGGGGCGCTGGGCCCCCCCTTGCGGCGCCTCCAGCGCCGCCCCTGGCGCGCTCCGCGCGCCATAGGCGGGGACCTTGCGCCGATCCAAGAGATCCGCGTGGACCTGGACATCTATAGACATATATATATATATATATATATAGACATATATATATATATATATTATGCACATATATTGGTTTACATTCACATACATAATTACACACATGTATATGTATACACACATATCTGCATATGGATCCTTACATCGACACCATCCGACGGAGTTTGCATGTACCTCGAGGGACTGCGGCGGTGTATAAAGCCGCTGGCTCTCATTGGTGATATATATATATATTATTGTGGCGGATTTGTGTTTATGTAGATTTGTCGTCTTCGGCGACCACGATGCCCTTGCCGCCGCCCTGCTCGGCGTCAAAGTGCACGCAGATGCTGGAGTTCTCGGGGTCGTGGGCGAGGATGGTCTGCTGCTTCCCGAAGGTCACAAGGGCCTTGTCCTAGGATCGGCGGCCATCAAAAGGGAGGGGAGTGAGAAGGAGGAGGCCTTCTCAGAAGGCGGCGGGGCTTCTCAGAAGCCCTTCGACCCTCTGAGAAGTCCTTTGTGTCTCCGGGGAAGGCTTCGAACACTTCTCAGAAGGCCGGAGGACTTCCGCGCCGTCTGAGAAGGCCCGCCCCCTCTCACTTCCCCCTGGGCTGGCCGCTGGTAGGAGGGAGGTGCAGACCAGGGGGGGGGACCTCAGGGCATCCCGAGCGCAGCTGATTGTTCAAAGCCCGCGGGAGCTCGCGGTGTTGCGCGCGAAGCGAAGGCATATCTTCCTACAGGCGGACTTGTGAAGAATAGCAAAAAAGCCTGAATCATAACACACCGTCAAAAGAGCACGAAACATCACCACCCTACTATGATAATCTACTCTCCTTGCATCTGCCTCCTGTAGAGGGACATGCCCGACTTGAATATGCCCTGGCAAACAGCATCTAGATTCTTGATGGGCGTCCCCACTGCGCCAGCTCTGTGCGCGCTCCTGGCTAAGGCAGCCAGGGAGGCACATGGCCCATTCCAGAGAGAACATCGGAATATAAAACAATGACCTCTCTTTTTTCCCCCCAGGCACAGGCCAGAACATAATTTACCCGACTGTGTCTGGATGGCCGTCTTGCTGCATCAGCCGCTGCTGCAGCAAACCAATGACCTCTTTGGGCAAGGCAGCAAAAAAACGTCCGCCAGCTCCCGCCGGGGGGAACCGCCTTCGCTTTACTTTCGCCAGCCTTCCGCCAGCGTTCCGCTGAGGAAGAGAGATGCCAACTCCGCGATCCCTGAAAGTCGAGGCCCTTGCTCAAAGGCCCCATACCCAAGCATCCGACGTCTTGATTCCCAAGACAGCTGAACAGCTTGGGGTGCTCTCGTGATACAAGCTGGTTGCTAGTTCTGCCTGCGGGACAGCCCCAGAGGGACATGTTTAAATACACTGGAACGGAACGGGTCGTTTCGCCTGAGACATGCTCACTGCTCTCGTTGGCTGGGGTTGAGCGTTTCAATTAAGACATCCTCGCACCTCAGAGCTCACGCGCAAGAGGCGGTCTGGCACGTTAGCCTGGGACATCTGCGCGCGAGGTGGTCCAGTGCGTTTCGCTCGAGACATCATCATGCCCAAACGAACATTTGACTACACTTCTGTTGTCAACGTGTGCTCCGGGAGGGGGCTGGGCGCCGCCTGTGAACATCCTCGCACCTCTGGCCTCCGAGGTGCCGCGCGCGAGGAGGTCCAGCGAGTTTCGCCAGACACATCCTCGACACTCTGGGCTCCGAGAAGCCGCGCGCGAGGTGGTCTGGCGCGTTTCGCCTGAGACATTCCGGCAAAGCGGGGCCCCAGGATGCTGCTCGCGAGGTAGTCCGCTGCGCTTCGCTTGAGACGTCGTGTCAACTCTGGGTTCCGAGATACCGCTCGCGAGGTGGCCCGCCGCGTTTCGCCTGAGACATCCTCGCAACTCTGAGCTCCGAGATGCCGCGGGAGAGGTGGTCCAGCGCGTTTCGCCTGAGGCATCCTTGCAACTCTAAGCTGCGAGATGCTCCGCGCGAGGTGGTCCAATCCGTTTCACCGGAGACATCGTCATCCCCAAATGAACCATTTGATTCCACCTCTCTTGTCAAACTCTGTTCTGGGATTGATCTGGATGCCGTCTGTCTGAAGTATACTTGCAAATCTAAAGCTCCGAAATGCCGCCCGCGAGGTGGTCTGGCCCGTTTCGCCTGAGACATCCTTGCAACTCTGGCCTCCGAGGTGCCGCGCGCGAGATTGTCCGGCCCGTTTCGCATGAGACTTCCTCGCAAATCTGGCCTCCGAGATGCCACGCGCGAGGTGGTTCAGCGACTTTCGCCTGACACATCCTGGCAACACTGGCCTCCGGGATGCCGCGCGCGAGATGGACAAGCCTGTTTCGCTTGAGACACCCTCGCACCTCTTGACCTCCGAGATGCCGCGCGCGAGGTGGTCCAGCCAATTTCGCCCGAGACATCCCGTCAACTCTGGGTTCCGAGATACCGCTCGCGAGTTGGTCCGCCGCGTCTCGCCGGAGACATGCTCGCAACTCTGATCGGGCGTTGGCAGAACTGGGTTTCGTGGGACCTGGTTTAGTGATGTGTACTGGGGGACGCCCCCCCTGCCCCGTTCCACTAATAAGAACTGCCGTCACCCGAAAAAAGACCAGCTACGGCAGACCTGGTTCAATGATTCTGGCCAATTCAATGGCTCCGGGGCCCTACCACTAACCGGGTCCCCTTACCTGGGGTCCTGGCTTTTCCCGATCTGAGCTCCGAGATGCCGCGCGCGAGGTGATCCAGCTCGTCTCGCCTGCGACACCCTCGCAGCTCTGAGAGCCGAGATGCCGCCCGCGAGGTGGTCCGCCGCGTCTCGCTCGAGACATGCTCGTACCGCTGAGCTCCGAGATGCCGCCCGCGAGGTGGTCCAGCCCGTTTGGCATGAGACATCCCAGCAACTCTGGAAACCGAGATGCCGCACGCGAGATGGTCTGGCCTGTTTCGCCTCCTCCTCCTCCTCCTCCTGCTCCTCCTCCTCCTCACACCCTCGCAACTCTGAGCTCCGAGATGCTGCGCGCGAGGTGGTCCAATCCGTTTCGCCTGCGACATCCCTGCAACTCTGAGAACCGAGATGCCGCCTACGAGGTGGTCTGGACCGTGTCGCCTCAAATCTGTTCGCAACTCTGGGCTCCGTGATACCGCGCGAAACATGTTCTGGCCCGTTTTGCCTGAGACGTCCTCTCAAGTCTGAGCTCCGGGATGCCGCGCGCAAAATGGTCCGGCACGTTTCGCCTGAGTCATCGTGGCAACTCTGGGTTCCGAGATGCCGCCGCGCGCGAGGTGGTCCAGCCCGTCTCGCCTGAGATATATTCACAACTCTGGGAACCGAAATGCAGTGCTCGAGGTGGACCGACAGCGCTGGGCTCCGAGATACCGCTCGCGAGTTGGTCTGGCCAGTTTCGCTGGAGGCATCGTCGCAGTTCGGGGCTCTTACATGTAGCGAGCGAGGTGGTCTGGACGGGTTCGCCTGAGACATCCTGGCAACTCTGGGTCAACAGTTCGCCCTGCCAAAGATCAAGCCCCACGCCGCGAGCGCGGCCTTTGAATCGACGCGAGTCTCGCTCCAGACCTGCGCTGCTGAAAAGCAAGCTCAAAACATCTCCCTGCTTGGCCCCTCGACCGACGTCGAAGTGCTTGCTGCCGCGGGCGGGTCCGAACCGGCCCAGACGCACACTTGATGACGAATGAACCTATCCAAGATTAGCGCCTAGACAAAGCAAGGCTTCGAATGCTGCTTGGTGTCATTTCTGTGAGAAACCTTTGTCAAATCCGCACTGACAATCCAAAAGTCGCACACCCGCCCCCCAAATGTCCCGCAAACTTCCCCAATCGCTGCAGACATATCGCGAAGCGATGTCAGCAACCGACCTGGTCAGCGGCCTGTTGAATATCAAGCGTTGGTCGGATGCGTGCGAAGACGAATCTGGAGGAGATCTTGTACGTCATTTCCAGAAGAGCGACAGGCCGCCAATTCTTGACATCTTTCCGCGGGGGGGCCCTCGGAAGCATCGAGGACTGAGTTTCTCGGCAACTGGGTTCGAGAATTCCTGTTTGAAGCAGGTGGTTGAAAAACGGACTAACAGTAAACGCCCCAGAGGCGCCAGGCCGCCATGCGCATAGATCTGGTGGGCGGCGCAGTTCATGTCTGCGCGCTTCCCATGGTCTCCGCGGCGTAGACTGCAGCTCGACCATCGTGAAAGGCTGAATGTTGGAAACGTCTTCAATGCCAGATGTGCGATGCCAATGGGCACGTGATTCCGAGGGGCCCGTTGACGAACTGTGCGAAGTGTTCCACCGAATCCCCGAATTCATCTGCAGGGGTGGGACGTCGTCGGGGGTTAAGCACAGGGGGCGCGCGAATTCCAGGGATGCGTCTGGCGCAGGGACATCTCTTGAGATGTTCAGCAGCCTGTTATCGCAATGAGTGGGCACATTCCCCCAGGCAGCTTTCACATCATCTTCGACAGACAAACGCGCGCACGTTTGTCGGACATACTGCGACGCCTGCGACGCGCAGCCTGGCTTTCCAGGTCTTTGCGCGGAAATGCGGGAGCTTCGCCGCAATCGGCTCGATCGCGGGTCGCCTTGGATATCGCGGCCTCCACTGCTGAGAGGCACATGACGTAAGTTTTGTCCAAAGTCTGTCGGGCGGCATCCGGACATGCATTGCCCCGCCAATCTGGGCCCAGCTTTGGCTTCCACCGCTTGGTTTTCTGGCGACGGGCGTCCAACGTCCTCCTGCGTTCGCCAACCAGCAGGCCCGCCAACGCAGCGCGGTGATCAGTGCCAATATCTAGATGATTCTTTGGTCGGCACTGCTAGTAAACCAGGCTGGAAACCAGAAGAATACAATCAATGCGCCGCCTCGCCAGAACTGAGTGTCCAGAGAGTGTTCACGGACTCGTTGAACGCGTCCTCTACGTTGGCAGCAATCAGCGAGCTCTGTTTTAGCAAATCAACCAAAATCGCACCCCTGAAACCGACGTCAAATTGAGTGTTGAAGACGCCTCCGGTAACACATCTACGCTCCGTGCGTCGCGCCATATCCATCTTTTCAAACGTGCTCGTCGCGCGCGCGAACATTTTATCAGGGCCATGGCCAGCACGCGGCATTTTTTAGCTCAACAGCTCTTCTCCACCAAATGCATGAAGTCTGACGGTGGTGGGGGACATTAGCATGCTAAAGTGAGGTTAGTCCGAGTCGCCTGGCGACTCGCACACCAGCACGCTGGGCGCAAGCCGATGTCTGCGACTGAATCGGCGTGCCTGCGGTGAAACGCGCTTGCTAACCCTCCAACCCGGACAAAGCAAACGTAGAACTGTGCCCTCCAGATAAATCATGGTCAGATGACTGCGTCCTTGCTTCTGCCAAGCAGGCAACGTCCCATCCAACGTCAACACGCTCGCTCAGCAATTCGGCCTGCCTGCCGATTGAATTCACGCGCGTTTTTGTTTGTGTTGTTTGTTTTTTGATTATTCATTTTTTCAAACATATTGAGTTCATGCTGACGGCGCTGTTGGCCCCCAGGTCCATCAATGAATTCTGCATTCATGACGTCGTTTGCTGTCGATCGGCGCTGCCCCTGAAACCCGACTCGGGCAGTGAGTGCTCTTGCCCTTCTCCGACCCTTTCCCTGGCCTTTCGCTCAGATGTTCTTGTCATTTGTTCGCGAACGGCGTGGCAGAGATCGTCAAACTTTGGGGTCGTGAAGCTCCTGCTGCCAACCATCCCCGAAAGACAGCTCGAGAGTCTATCCACAGACCTTGGACGAAAATGCCTTCTCATTCCCGAGGCACAGGGCGGCGTCCTCTCTCTCCGCGTACAGTGCACATCGGGACCATCCCAATCGACCATGAGTTCTTCCACGGAAAACACGAAAGATTCAGGCAGACGTTGTTCAAGAGGAAGGCCGTGCTTGGCCCAACTAGTAGCGCCATTCCAAATGAATCTAGCGGTCCGAATTCTGCTGATCGCGCGGTCCTGGTCCATTCCCGAAACGAACTCGGCGTACAGGAGGCCTGACAACAACAACGACTCGGTGCAAATGCTGTTGGGAACTGGGCCCCCGTCAAACCTGAACCGGTCTCGTGACCACTTTGGCCGCATCATCTTCGGACCAGTCCGTCCTCAACCTCCTACTACTCTAAGGGGGCCCAGGGAAGGCTTGCCTATCTTGCTCTCGAGGTCTACGACCTTCGCGCGAAGCTCGGCCTCAATCGCTTGCCCATTCCCTGAAACTGAGCTTGCCTGGGAAGCTCTACCCGACATGGCTGGAGTCAGCTCTTCGGTCTGCGCCTTCTGTGCAGAAAGCTCGGCATCGATGGTCCCGAAACCTCGTGCCCATGTGCCCCACGGTGTGGTCGATTCGAGTCGTATCAGACTGCGCACATTTCATGTCAAACTGGATGTTGCGAACTTCTTTCGTGGCCGCGCCGGAGGTGCTCTCCATGTCGCCGCACCTCTGGAAGAACGGCTCCAACTTATGGCCCATAAAGCCGGCGATGGCTGCGAAAGTGACGTCTCGTGAAGATCATTGTTGTTCCCTGCAATTCGCGGGTCTCCGGTGCTCCGACATGCAACGAAAGCGCAATGCTCTCGTCGTTCCCCTTCCTGTTGTTCGTCCTTATTTGTGTGATCGTCGAGGCCGTCCATCTCCTGGAACGTTCTGGAAATACGATGGACGTTGACTGCTGGGGGTGCACCAGTCGAAAATATGATGCGCTTCCCGATTAGAGTACCTGGAAGACGCGTGCTCCGAATAGGGCTCCTGGGAATACGGCTCGGATCACCCAAGTAATCCAAAGCTGAATCTGGAATCTGGAATGTACTTTTCGAGCTCGGCCTCAATATCACTTGAATACATGATCGCGAAGTGGTAGTGGGATGAGCGTAAAGTAAGAGGATGCTGCGATGTACGTACCTGATGTGTTGAGCCTCAAACTTGAGCCGAGATGATGAGTGCGATGAGCCACGAACTTGGCTCAAGCACCGCGGTGCGAGACGAGGATAAGAGGGAGGAGAAGGAGGATGAGGTGTAGTGGAAGGGGGACGGGCGAAGGCAGGCAACGATGATGACGTGGATGCGGAGGATAAGCTGGAGGAGGGGGAGGAGCGAATCTCGCCGCAAGGAGGAGGGGGAGGAGGAGGAGGAGGAGGAGGAGGAGGAGGAGGAGGAGGAGGAGGAGGAGAAGGAGGAGGAGGAGGAGGAGGAGGAGGGAGGAGGAGGAGGAGGACGTCAACGACGATGGCGAAAAGCTCGACGACGACGTCGACGGCGCAGGCCGACCAGGAGCAGCTAGGAGGACGCGCGAACACACTCGGGAGCCACCTTGGGGAAAAAAGCGGCCCTTTGGGGATGCAGGGCTCTGGCCAGAACTGTGTTCTGCACGGGGCCCCTGCACAGCCAAGACCCTCTCCCCAGGGGCTGGCGCTTCATGCTGACTCGTTCTGGGGGATCCCTGGGGCCTTGCGAGGGCCCCCCAGGGACCGAGACCGACGAACAACTGCCGACCCGTGCCCCAAGCGTCGGAGGTCTGGGCCGCGCGAGATGGCGCAGCACGCGCCCCTCCGTGGCCCCGAGACAGATCGGCCAAGAAGGCGGGACGAAGGGAAATCTGCAACAAAAACAGTCTCCGGTCGGCGGCAAGCGAGGGGGCGAAGCTAGGAGGAGAAGACCCTCCCGGGGCCCAAACTGACAATCGTCTCGCGAGCCGCGTCCCGCAGTGGCGGCGAAGGGCCCCCTTCCCCGAGCTCCGGCGGCGCGAGCCATAGACCCCATCTCCCTGCGTCACTCCTCGAGCCGGATCGATCACTGCGGCTCCCGGGGCCCGAAGCCAGGCGGAAACGCCCGTGCTGGGCCACCTCCGGCCCCCCGCCAGCGGCGCCTCGCCGCGGGACCGATCCGCATCAAAATCGGTCGCGATCGATCTCGGAATCGGTCGCGACCGATTTGGGAGTGCCGAGCGGTCGCGAGCGAGCGCGAGCGACAAAATCTTGGCATCCAATGATCGAGGTTTTGCTGGCCCGAACCCGTGCTGGGCCCCCCAGCCCCCCAGCCTGCTCCAAAGAGTATCCATGCGCAGCCCTCGCCACGGGACTAGGCCCCCCAGACGCCGACACGACGAAGAATCTTTCTTCAATGCGTTGGAGGAGATCCCCTGCGACCCGACGGCGCGAAACATTACAACATCGAACAAATCAACAAATCACGACAAGACCTCAAAACCCGATCTTTCTGCGCCATTCTCCGAGACAGATCGATCCGTGAGGGTCCCGGGGCCCGAAGCCAAGCAAAAACGCCCGGCTCGAACAAGAACGAATCGACAGGATCTGAACTTTCGTCTCGACTTTTCCCATGCGCTGGAGGTCTACCCGTGTCACGAAGCATCACCGCTTCAGCAAGAACAGTGCATCCATCACCATCACCATCACCATCATCACCATCATCAGCATCATCACCATCATCAGCATCATCATCATCATCATCATCATGGTCAGCATGGTCATCGTCATCGTCATCGTCATCGTCATCGTCATCAGCACCATCATCATCATGGTCATGGTCATCGTCATGGTCATCGTCATCGTCATCATCATCATCATCATCATCATTATCATCATCATCATCGTCATCATCATCGTCATCGTCATCGTCATCGTCATCAGCATCATCATCATGGTTATGGTTATGGTTATGGTCATGGTCATGGTCATGGTCATCGTCATCGTCATCAGCATCATCATCATCATCGTCGTCATCATCATCATCATCGTCATCATCATCGTCATCGTCATCGTCATCGTCATCGTCATCATCATCATCATCATCATCATCATCATCATCATCATCATCATCATCATCATCATCATCATCCCCGCCAGCTTCCGCCACCCTTCCGCCGCCCTCTGCCGCAGAGGAGATGCCATCTCCTTGGAGCCTCGGAGGCGAGAGGGCCTTCCTGGGGCGCGCCGTGTGCACCCCTCGCCGCGGGACCAGTCCTGGCGCAGCACCCACCCCTCCGCGGCCCCGGCGCCGCAGGCCAGGGCCGCCGTGCAGAAGCGAGCGAACGTGGCGGCCGGCGCGACGCCCGTGGGGAGGTCCGAGGCATCCAGGACCACCTCTGGCGGCGGTCACAGTCTCTAGACGTGCTCTCGTGGTGAGAAGACCACTTCGGGAAATTGTGTGACGTTTTCGGTTTCCGGGGGCCCACGCCGGGCTCCCAAATCCGGGACTGTCACGCAACAACTAAGGATTAAAAACCAGTCCTGGGAAACGGGCCGGGACTGCTGGGGACGCCGCATTTGGAAACAATTAGGACAGGGAGTGGACCTAACCATTTGTTGTTTGTTTCTCAGCGGTATTTGGGGAGGAGTATGAGGAAGAGGAGGAGGAGGAGGAGGTGGAGGAGGAGGAGGAGGAGGAGGGGGAGGAGGAGGAGGAAAAGGAGGAGGAGGAGGAGGCGCGACGCCCGCGGGGAGGTCCGAAGCGTCCAGGACCACCTCCGGCGGCGCGCCCAAACCCTGAGACCTCAGGGTCTCGGTGTCTTCGAGCCGGGCGTTTGCGCCCCGTTTCGGGCCCTGGGGCCCCTATACATCGATCCGGCTTGGGTAATGGGGCAGGAAGAAGGGGTCTGGGGCTCGGGTCGTGATTTCTTACGGCGCTTCCTTTTTTCGCGCCGTCGGATCTGAGGAAGAGGGGGGGATCCAGGCATCTAGGACCACCTCTGCCGGCGCGCACAACCCAAATCAATGGATAACTGATTTTTGTTACCGCGATCGGTGGCGAGTAATTGGCATTCAACATCGGTCGCGACCGATCGGTCGTGCACGATCGGTCGCGACCGATTTTGAAGCAGCTTAGTCCTGACCGATACCAGAATTTGTAGCAGAATCGGTAGCGATCGATCTCGTCATCCCTGGCCAGACAAATCGGCATCCAATGATCAGGGAAAGGGGGGTGGACCCAGGCATGCTCGCGTCGTTGAAGCCTGATACTGATAGAGCCACGAAGCCCGACCCCTCGGAGCGGAAGTGGGGGCGACTTGCGGGAAAGAGAAAGGTAAGGATGAGGATGAACGCAAGTCACCCTATGTTGGTTCCCGTGCGCTGTTCCCCACTAGAGGCCGTATTTCAGGGGGGATCTTCCAAACCTCCGAAATGAATACTCAACGGGAGACTTCCTGCAACGTCGGGGCAACCTCGGCGGGCTCCGGAACCGTCAAAAAAACGACTCGGGATGAAGAACTGGACCTGGGAAACGGTTGGGACTTCCGAGGACCCCGTCTTCAACAACAAATCAAAGCATCTGATATCTGAGGAGTGAGGGGGTGGGCTTCTAAGACGGCGTGGGGGGCTTCTGAGAAGGCAAGGGTGTTCCTGGAAGCTCTCCAAGCTTCCAGGGCGGCTTCTCACAGAGGCCAGGGGAGGGCCCTTCTGAGAAGGCCCGTGCCTTTCATGGAGGCCTGCAGCGTGGGGCCCCGGGCGGCCCGAGCAGATAGGGTCGGAGGATCCTGCGGCATCGCCGATGCCAACGGCGTGGAGACGATCGGGATCCACATCGAGCTGCGTCGCCTCGAGCATCGGCGATGCGGCGCGATCCTCCGACCCCATCAGCTCGGGCCCCATGGATTTTTCCGTGCGGGCCCCCTCGGAAATCTCGGCCCACTCCCTAGGGGCAGGCTCCTCATCCCGAGCAGCTCTTCGACGGCCCGGGGGTCCAGTGAGGGCCCACAAGACAGAACAAACAAACACACACACAAACAAACAAACAAACAAACAAACAAACAAACAAACAAACAAACAAACAAACAAACAAACAAACAAACAAACAAACAAGCATATCAACAAACAACACAAAACCAACAATCGAGAGGCTGAAACAAACAGCACTGTTCGTCGTGCTCTTTCACGACGCGAGGGGGTCTGCGCAGAGGCCCCCTCCCCATGGCGCGCCGACCCGCGCCAACGCCCGAGCGACGAAGAGAAGCGGGCCCTACGCGAGAAGACACAACGACCTTACGCCGCAGCGTCGCGCGGGACGCTGGCGTGGCACCCCAAGTGGAGATGAAGGCGCTCACGCGCGACCCTACGCCGGAAACTTGCGCGCGAACGTCCGCGCAGTCGACCCGGTTTCTTCTGTCGCTCACCCAAGATCAATCAACATCGAATTGCGAAATCCGATCGAATCGGAATGTGCGTCGGATCGGGCTGCATCGGCACGGAATCGAGGTCGAATCGGATCGGCTGCGCCGAACCAACATGCACAACAACGCCATGCAAACATCTTGCCGCAACGGATCGTCGGAATCCCAGACCTCCGACGTCATGACCTTTTCATGACGTCGACCCCCAAAGGTCTCGACCCCTTCCCTGGGACCGGTTTTCCATCCTGAATTGTTTTTGTTGATGGTCCATGGGTCCCAGTAGTGGCCCGCGGAAGCCGAAAACTAGCAAAACCTTCCGTCGTGAGTATCTGGGCTGTCGGAATCGACTCGGATCGGGCCGGCTGGAACCGATATCGAATCGGATCGATCGGATCGAAGTGGGCCCTCATTCTTCCGTCGCTAACCCGTGTCGTCGTCGTCGTCGTCGTCGTCGTCGTCGTCGTCGTCGTCGTCGTCGTCGTCACCTGGTCCTCGGCGCGGCCCTGCCCCGCGAGTGCGAAGTGCACGCGGAGCTGGGGACCTCTGCGCAGTGCGCGCCAGGCTGGGCCCTGCGCCGTGCCTGGGTCCAGCCGGTCCAGCAGCGCGGGGACGAGGTACTGGTCGACCTCCAGAGTGCGGGAGAAATCGGGACGAAAGTCTTTTGCCGGTTTCGGCGTCTGGGGGCCCTCGCTGGGCCCGTGGCCATCAAAAGGAACCCGGCGCGACTCCAATTGGGAGAAAGCCTATTGCATGGGCGCATCGCTGGGCGCATCGCTTGGCATTGCTTGGCGCTGCTTGGAGCAACCGGGGGCGGTGAACCCGAAGAATCCGGGGCACCCGAAGAACCCAAGGAACCCGAAGAACCGGGGGCGGTGAACCCGACGAACCCGGGGAATCCAAACCTGGGGAACCCGAGGAACCTCCGAGGAACGGGCAACGCGGAAGAACCTCCGAGGAACGGGCAACGTAACAATAGGAGGCACTGGGGCGGGGAACCCGAGGAACCCGGGGAACTCGAGGAACCTCTGGGAAACGGGCAATGCAACAATAGGAGGCGCCGGGGGCGGGGAACCCAAGGAACCCGAGGAACCTGCGGGCAACGGGCACAGTAGGAATACCAAGCACCAACCTTGAACAAAGTCAGAACCCCTTAGGCAAGCCTGATTGGGAAAAAGGATCCGGGACGAACAACTGTTCCCGGGGCAAGGGTCCAGTGCCCTGGGGACACGGCGGCACGTGCAACCCAACCCAGTCACGATCCCAGATCCTCAGAAAGGCAAACAGCGACGGCTGCCCATTGCCGTGTTTTCGCCTGATTGGGTCTCCTGGGAGGCCCTCGTTGCCACGGCTGGGTTCGCCTCGGAATGACTCGTAGAGCTTCTCTGAAAGCACAGGTGCAGAAGCCAAAGTCATTCTGGGACGCCAGCAGGCTAGTAGGCGAAGCAAATCTCGACGGACGTTCTGCAGTCAAGACGGTGGCTGAACATCGATATCTCGAGATGGGTCGAGTCGTTTGGGATGGGACAGAGTTTCTGCACAGCTATGATCACATTCCTGCCCACCATTTTAATACCAGCTCAATCCTGTTGTCTTGAAGGGGGGAACTGCGGCGGAGGCAACTCGTTCTGAGACCATATGTTCTGCACGCGCGCGGTCTTTCGACTTGGACTCGAGATTTAGAACAGATGCAGGGCTCTGCGGTACACGAAAACATCGGGCGTGATCGAAAGCTTTGATCTGCAAGCTCCAGAGATCTGAGATCGGTCTTCCACTCGAACAATATTCGAAACACGCGTACATCTTTGCAACTGCGCTGCTGTTGTGTCGAGCTTGTTTTTCACATATGAATATATTCGTACAACTAAATCTCGTGATTCAGACCCACCTCAGAGCTCTGCCATTTAGGGAACGCGGGCGTAATCAATAGCTCCGCTCTGCCGTCCTCAGAGACCTGAGCCCGGTCTGCTACACGAGGTCGACATAGCTGCATATGCGTGCCATACGAATCTATACAGATATGCATGTATACATGTGTATACATACATACATATGTGTGTATACATCAATATGTGTACATTGGGCTGTATGTATGTATTTACGTATGTATGTGTGTATAAGAGCGTCGATCTGCAGCGTCGAGAAAAATGAGCTTGGTCTGCCATCCGAACTACACTCACACAGATAATATCGCCCTGCTTCTGTCCTGCTGCTTCTTCTGCTTAGCTTCGGGATCGAGATCAGTTACACAGCTCTCCCGCATGGGGAACACGAGCGTGACTCAGAGCTTCGTTCTGCAACCTCGGAGAGCTCGAGCTATACTCGAAACACTCGTATCACTCTGGAACTGTTCTGCTGCTTCGAAACGTGCGTTTGGTCAATTTTAGGATATACGGCAGGCCGAGTTCTTGCTTGCATAAACGGAACGCGGGCGTGCTTACGATGTTAGCTCCGCGGTCTCGAGAGACATGAGCTTGATCTGCCATTCGAGCTGCACTCGGAAACAAGCAATATCAGTCTGCAACTGTTATGCTGCTTCGAACGATGCTTTTGCACGGCTAAATCTCGCGATTCAGGGCAGCTCCCAAGCTTTCTTGTCGAGGGAACGCGAACCAAAGTTTGGTTTGTTCTCTCTTTTCTTTTCCCCGCGCTCCCCGCGGCCGCGCCGTCCGGGGCGCAAGCGGGGCCGTCCGCCGCTTCGCGGGGCCTCGCCGCCGCGGGGGCCGCCGGCGCCCGCCTGGCGCGCGCCCGCTCTGGCGGCGGCGACGCGGGCCGGTCCGGGCCGCCGGGCTCCGTTCGCTGGCGGGCTCGCGGGCGCCCTGGCCGCGGGCTGGTCCCCGATGGCACCATGGAGCTCGAGGCCCAACTGTACCGGGATGCCGCTCACAAGAATTCGACTAGCTTATCCCGGCCAACTTGTCCTCGAGGCCCCAGGCCTTGGGACCCGCGGCGTTGCTGTGGCCGAGGGCCCACTTCCACAGCCGCGGGTCGCGGTAGATGAGATCGTAGCTGCCGTGCCCAGCCATGTTGTTGTACGCGGGGTCTGGTGGAGGCGGCGCCTTCAGGTAGCGCGTGTATCGAACCTCGCCCCGCGCTCGCTTCGCCAGGGCTTCCACAACGGCGTCGTTGCCCCTTTTTCCATCCTCGGCGTTGCCCACCACCCACACGGGCATGCCCTCGAGCGCGTCGGCGACCCTCGGAGGGTACGGGCCGCAGATCGGATTCACGGCCGACCAGAGGCTGCCGTGTTTGGCGGCGAATTCCCACGCGCCGACGCCGCCCTGCGACTGGCCAGTGAGCACCACACGGTTCGGGTCTCCGCGGTAGCGTTGCAGAACGTGCTTGGTGATGTCGAACACCTGCATTTGCGTCTTCTCGCCACGCCACCCCGTGTGAGCGGCATCAGGTAGCCATCCCTGCGGCATGACAACAATTGCTGGGAACGTGTCGGCGAAGTCGCAATCCGCCAGCGGCGCGTCCAGGTGCCGGGCGGGGCCGTCCAATGAGTCGCCCTCCTCGGTGCCCTCCTCCTGGGCCAGCGGGGAGTACTCCTCCTCCAGGCACCAGCACCTGCGGCTGTCGAAGCTGGTGCTCTGATCCGGCGATAGCAATCGCGGGAGGCTCTGCGAATTCATGACGCTGAACTTACCATCGCCGTGCCCGTGCAGGAACACGACTACTGGATACCGCTCTGATCCGTACGCATTCCAGCTCTTCGGCAAGAACAGCTGGTACTCCATGCCTCCGATAGGCTCCATCCGCCTGCGCTGCCCGGCCTCCGCGCTGGCATCAACATCGGGGTCAGGATCGTCCAGAGTGCTGTGCTGCTCGTACCAGGCCTCCTGCTTGCACGCCTCGTGCTCCCCATGGTCGTAGTCCCACCTGGGCGCGCCGCCCGCGCGCTGCGCCGCCGTGCCGAGCGACGGCGGCCGCTCGTCCTAAAATGAAACATGCTCAGAAAATGCAGAGACCTGATACTGCCACGAACCCCGACCTTGCAGGACAAGTGGGCGTGACTTGCGAGGAAGAGGAGAACCAAAGAAGAGGATGCCTACGCTGCGCATAATGCCGATCCCAAGGTTGCCCGTTTGACGCTGCGCCGCTTTCAGGCGTATCATGCCCAGAAAATGGAGAAGAAAAGAGCCTAGAAGAATCGAAACATCGCCCCCCGGCTATCTTTTTTTTTCCCCTTACAACTTCTGAATCTGCTCCCCGTGGTCGTCGCCGCGCACCGGCGAGCCCGCGCCCGGCCGCGCGTGGTGCAGCGACACGCCGAGCGCGCGGGTCAGCAGAGCCGCCGCGGCGAGGCACGGCCAGGCGTCATGCATCGTCCGGGGGGCTTTGGTCCGTGCGGGCTGTGAGTATGTAGAAAGTGCCAGAGAAGCGGCCGCGGCCCTGGGCCAGAAGGGCTACGGAAGGGAGAGCGCGAGCCTGATTGAGAGCTGTGCTCTGCAGTCTCGAGAGACCTGGGCTCGGTCTGCTACTCGAGCTATGTTCGGAAAACGGATTGTCTCGAACGGTGTTTCGAATCAACTTCGACATCTAGATCAACAACCGAGCTCTCCCGTGTAGGGAACGCGGCCGTGAGTAAGACCTTCGCTCCGCACTCTCGAGATGCCTTTGCTAGGTTTGCTACGCGAGCTATTTCCACCAATTCCTTGTATTACTTGGTGTTTGCTGTGCTGCTTCGACCACTATATTTCTTTAAGCTCGGGATCTAGAGCAGCTGCATAGCTCTCCCGCCGACAGACTAAGAGCGCGAATCAACGCCTTGCTCTGCAGTCTCGAGAGATCTGAGCACTGTCTGATATTCGAGCGGTCTTCGAACAACTAATGTTCCCCTGCAACAGCTCTAATGTTCCAAACGGTTTTTAATTAGACGACACGAAGCGGGCGCCAAGGTCGGCTTTGCACTCAGGCTTTACTCGACCAATGATTTCGCTTGCACCTGTTCGCGAGGCAGGCCAAGAAGCTTGGAGAGCTTCCTGCTGGTGTACCGCCGGCCCATTCCTGGTCAGAACGTACCCTGGGAGAGGTCCTCGGAGTAACAGTATGGGTGACACGCAGACGATCCCAAATCCCCGACGACCTTGAGCATCTGGCGTCGCATTTTTTCGCCCCCGGCGATGTCGCCCTATTTCGGGCCCTGGGACCCTCATGGACCGCTTCGGCCCGGAAAACGTAGCAGATAAATTGGGTCTCTAGCTCGCCATGTCGCATTTCTCCGCATCCTGAATGGGTTTCGGTGGGGACTCTCGAACTGGAGCGCACGCCATATGGGGCCCGCACTTCATGTTATCAATCCGAGGCAGCCGTCGGACAACATGTAACTGCCGCCAGTGTTGGATTCCTGGGGCTGGCGCCTCGCCTCTGCGTAAATCGCGCGGGCGTCTCGAGCGGGAGCCCCCTCCCGAAAAGGCCCACACTGGACGTTAGCAGTCCGGAGAGGCCGTCGGGAAACCTGTAACTGTTGTCGCTGGTGTGCCGCTGACGCCTGAATCTTGGAAACGTCCTGAGCGGGAGCAGCGCTTGTGTGGATCGCTGGGGATTCTAGAGCAGGAGCTCCGTCCCTCTGTGGCCCGCGCTTCATGTCAGTGATCCGAGGCGGCCATCGGACAACTCGCAACTGTCATCGCGCTTGTGCTCCCGACGCCTGAACATGAATCCTGAGGAAGGCTCGAGCAGGAACCTCGTCTGTGAATGAGCCGTGAAGAAGTCTACGCCCCCTGTGGGGCCCGCGATTTATGTTACAAATCCGAGGCGACCACCGGGAAGCATGTAGCTATTGTGATTTTTGGGCTCCTGAGACTTTAGATTGAAGACGTCTCTCACGGGAGCCTCGTCAGTGAGTAAAATGCGAGGACGCCTCGAGCGGGAACCCCTTCCATACGGGACCCGCGCGTCATGTTAGTAATCCGAGGATGCCGTCGGAATCCCAACGGCTTCCGTCGGACAACGCGCCATTGCTGGCCGAGGCGGCGACGGCGCCAAGAGAAAGGGACGCGCGCGCCACCGCAGGAGGGACGGGGGAGGTGGTGGACAGGGGGGGAAGGAGGAGGATAGGGAGTGGGAGGTGGAGAGAGGGACGGGGGAGAAGGGGGATCGGGGGGGGGGACGGAGGAGGAGGAGGAGGAGGAGGAGGAGGAGGAGGAGGAGGAGGAGGAGGAGGAGGAGGAGGAGGAGGAGGAGGAGGAGGAGGAGGAGGAGGAGGAGGAGGAGGAGGAGAGGGAGGGGGATCGGATGCCATGGAGAGAGGGGCGGAGGGGGGGAGGTGGATAGGGGGGGCCACAGGCAGGCGGACAAGGAAAAGGCAGAGTAGGGGGCGGGAGGAGGGCCTCCGCCAGGGCGAACAAGCGAAGGGCGATGAGGCGAAAGGACGAACACCTCCGCGGTCTCAAGGGGCGACGACGAGGACTGCGCCCGCGCTAGCCTGGAAGACGCTCGTGTGGGGCCCGACCGCCGTGACAACTGTTGAAGGACGTCGGATCTCAAAGGACGTGGTTTTCCCGCCCGGGCGTCTTACCTCAAGCACTCGGCCACGAGCGACCCTGGATAAGAGTGACCTTTGGTGCTCGGCTCTCTGGGGGCCGCGGGGGGACCAAGCACAGGCGCGCAAGGCGCTGCGATCGCATCGCGTTCGGCACCCGGGGGACCCCAGTGGGCCGGCACCACGGGCCACTCCGGCGAAGGGCCACTCTTACGTGCCTCGGGCGGTCTTCGCTGGTCTTCGGCGATCTTCTGGCGGCTTCTGGCGGTCGTCGGCCGTCCTCTGACGGTCTTCGGCGGTCGTCGTCGGTGTCCGGCGGTCCTCGGCGGCTTCCCGCGGCTTTCTCGGCGAGAAGGCTGGACGGTTTCGGTGCCAGCAAGGGGGGCCCGACGGGCCCGCACCAAAACAAAGGTCACTCCGGCGAAGGGCTGCTCTCATACGTGCAGCCGAATTTCGGCCCCTGGGCCCGCTGCTGCGCCCCGGGGGCTCGCAAACATGCATCCCGCCATCGCTCGGACGTCCACTCCTTGGTGTGTCGTTGTGCATTGTCGGACGTCCACTACTCCGACGTCCACTCCTCGGACGTCCACTCCTCGGTGTAATCGTTTGCATACGTCCACTCCTCGGACGTCCACTCCCGTGCATTTTTCGGCGTCGTTGGTGTGTTCTGCCGCACAGATGGCCCAGTATGCTCCTCGATGGTCCTCGGCGGGAAAAATTGCCCACGTCCGCGCGATGCCAAGGCATCCAGGATGAAACACTACCTCTGGGGACGCCGTCGGGACAGCGGGAGCCGCGGCTTGGAGAAAACAGATCGGCAGATGTCAGGGATGGGAGAGGATCTGCGGTAAGCGAGAGGGGGAAGTGAGAAAGAGAAGGCCTGGTCAGAAGGCCCCCGCGCCTTCTCAAAAAGTTGCCCTGTGTCTCCTGGAAACGCTCAGGAGACTGCTCTGAAGGCTGGGGGCCTTCGGAGCCTTCTGAGAAGACCTTCTCCTTCTCACTTCACCCCCTCGCTCGCCGCCGAGGACATGACGTCGTCGTCGTCGTCGTCGTCGTCGTCGTCGTCGTCGTCGTCGTCGTCGTCGCTCGCCACCGAGCGGGAGGAGCGCCGACCTGGCATCGGCGAGGCGTCGCCGATAGGTCGGCGCGGCGGGGTTGGGGGGCGCAGACCCGGACTGGCGAGGGAGGGCCGCTCGGGGGCCTCGCTGCCCCGACGGGCAGCACGCGACACGTAGCGTGGTGACGCGGAGCCCGACGCGTAGACGTAAGGTCGGGGATGTCCTCCTACAGGCGGATTCCGGAGGACAAATTATTAATAGCCAAAACAAATTTTCAACGATAGTCAAAAATGATAAACCACAATCGTCCCCAGACAATTTTTCATTATCTTCGAATGTGCCACCTGTAGAGGGACATGCCCGACTTAAGCGTAGATTGAACACGTGTGCCTTGAGAGGAGGCAAAGGTACCCATGCCGCTACCCTGGCCTCGTCTTCGCCTTCTTGGGGCTTTCCAGGAGGCTCTCGCCGCCGCCGCAGGATTCGCCTCGGAATTCTGGTCGGTCGGAACGCACCCCGAGAGAGGTCGAGGGAGTAGCGGCATCGGCACCCTTCGGTTTCCCCCCACGTCGGGCGCGATACGCTCGCCAAAACGTGGGCCAGCGCGTGGAGCCAACACGCAACGTGTTCACACGGACGTCTTGAACATGGCACGTGTTGCGTTTTTCAGCATGTGCGTATCAGTCAAGGGGCCCTGGGACACACAAATAAATACACACAAATAAAATAATTCCCCATATTTTACCATATTTTTGGGGTTTCTGTCTTCCCCCCCACTTCCCATATTTTCCTATTTTTTCGGGGGAATCGAGGATTAATTGTGTCTGTGTGTTTCTTTCCCTCCTGAATCAGGGCAGCTAGGTTTGGGGGTCGATACCCCCCCCCCCTGTGCCAGTCCCGCTCTGCCGGCGCCCCTGGCCTTGTTGGGGATCGGCACCAGGAGCCCGAATTGGTGCATCAGCAGCATCAGCTCCTGGAGCGGGCGCAAGAAACGTGGCACTAGAACAGGAACCAAAGAACGTGGCATCAGCTCCTAGAACAAGAGCGCCTAGAACTAAGCTCGGCTCCTAGAACTAGGTTTAGGTCGGGCCTGTCCCCCCACAGGGGGATTTTGGATGCAAAATAAAGCATACTCCAAAAGTAACCCCCCGAATGGTCAAGAGTAGTCAAAAAATCGCCCCCAGAGTATTTTTTGACTGTTCTTTGAATCTTCCTCCTGTAGAGGGACGGGCCCGACTTAGGCTTAGCTCAGGACACAGACCTCAGAAGCCCACGCGGGTTTGTTGGATCGGCGCTGGGCCTGCGGAGCGCGCCGGGGGCGGCGCTGGAGAGGCACCGCCAAAGGGGGCCCGGCGCCGCTCCGAGAAGCCCTCGCGGACACCGCGTGTGTATGCGCGTGCAGGATCTGTGTTCGGGTCGGGCGAGAGGGGGGGATAGCAAAGGGAGGGTTTGAGCATCAGCTCGCGTAGCTGATTTCCCCGCGCCTCCCGGCGCCGGAGGCGACTATGTATCGAGGGATGGGCCCCTCGGTGGGGCCGAAACCAGGTGCATGCAGCAAATTTCGTACCCCCCCCTTTCCTAATCCCCCCCTTTCGTCCGGCCCGATATGTGAGGTGGTCCCGGGGCCCAGCAGGGGGCCCCGGAGGCAGTAATCGACGAGCACGCCTGGACTGAACAAACTAGATCGTCGGAGGCACATATGGCGAAGTCAAGAAACTCTGAACCCCGAAAAATGTTGTCCTCTCTTGGGAGGTCCACGTCTGCTTCCGCCGGTTTCCGCCGGCGGAGACGGCCTCGCTCTGCTTCCGCCGCCTCACGCGCGACCTTACGCGGGCCGCCTACGCGCGACCTTACGCGGGCCGCCTACGCGCCAACGTCGGCGCAGTCGACCCCGCTTCGTCCGTCGCTCGCCTGGTTAGGCGGCGAGCCCAGGGGGGAATGGAGAAGGAGAAGGCCTTCTCAGAAGGCTCGGAAGTTCCCGGGACTTCTGAGAAGTTTTCCAAGCCTTCCCCGAGGACAGAAAAAACTTCTCAGAAGGCCTCCGGCCTTCTGAGAAGTCCCGCCGCCTTCTGAGAAGGCCTTCTCCTTCTCATTTCCCCCCCTCGCTCGCCGCCGACTGGTTTTTCTCTTCCTCCAGGTCGACGTCATGCGGCTCCTGCTTGCCGCAGGCCTGCCCACCCAAAAGCACCCCAGCCTCCGCGGCAGGGCGCGCTCGCTCCGCGCGGGCCTCCGGGCCATGACTGCTCCGTGGCGTCGACCCCGCCGGGGAATGGGCCGAGTGACCCGAGACATCGCTACAAATCACGACGCTCGGCCCCCCTGGAGTCATGAACAAAATCACGACGGCCAAGTTTTTTATCATATACGGCCTCTGGAGGCCCTCGCCGGGCCTCGGGACCATCAACCTGATATTGCCACGAACCCCGACCTTGGATGACAAGTGGGCATGACTTTCGAGGAAGAGAAAAATCAAAGAAGAGGATGCCCATAGGGCGCATTCCCTTGCGCCGTCTTGGAGACGTCTTGGGCCGTCTGGGCGCTCTCTTGGGGGCCTCTCAGGCCGTTTTGGGGCGATCTTTGGGGCCTATTGGGCCGTCTTGGAACGTCGGGAGGCCGATAAGGCGAAAACGCGAAAAACCTGCAAACACCTCAGGAAAACACATGGATTTTGACTCTTGGGGCTCTCTGGGGGGCCTCTTGGAGGCCTCCCGGGGCGTCTATTTCTGGCCGTCAAGAGGCCATCTTGCACGGTCTGGACCGATCCTTCGGCCTGGACCATCTTGGGGCCGTCCGTGCCGACGGGAAGCGCATCGGCCGTCTCCCGCCGGCTTCCGCCGGCGTTCCGCCCGTGGCCGGGGCTGTATCCCGAACCCCCTCCAGACCCCCTCCCAGGGGAACGCACAGCGCGAAGCCCTCCGCAAAATCGGGGGCAAAAACGACGCAGGATGAGAAGCCGATCCAGGGGAATGGGTCGAGGCCTCTGGAGGTCGACGGTATCAACAAAATCATGACGTCGGGTGTTTGGGCCAAAGGCCTGGACACCAGGTCTCTGCGCCACATTCCGAGCCAGATCGATTCGTGAGGGCCCCGGGGCCCGAGATCGTGCGAAAAGGCCCAGTTCGAGGAAATACGATGCCAGATCCCAGACCCCCAACGACATGAATCTTGCAGAGCACCAACCCCCTGAGGTCTCGACCCATTCCCTGGGACGGCTTCTTCCTCCTGAATCGTTTCGTGGCGGTCTTGGCGGCCCTGGTAAGGCCTCCCAGATGCCGAAAACAACCACTCGCCGAAGGATTGCAAAAAAACGAAGGATTGCAACAAAAAACAAGGATTGCAAAAAAACCCAGGGTTTTTTTGCAATCCAGGTTTTTTTTTTGCAATCCAGGGTTTTGTTGCAATCCTTCGATTTGTTGTTCGTGACCCGCGGGGGTCCGGGCCGTTCCTCTCTTGGAGCTCCTGCTGGCCACGCGCGCAGGGGGGCCAGGGGGAGGGGGGACGGCTTCCCAGAGGCACCCCCGGGCCTCATGTGCATGGCCGGTACGGCAGGGTCGTGTCGTGCCGACCCCAGCGTTGGTTTTTGACACCGCAGGGATCGTTCAACCTTGAACGATCGGCCGCTGCCGCAACGTCCGATCGTTCAACATCGATCGATTCTGGGTCGCCGGCGGCGTTCAAACTTGAACGCCCGCGCTGGGGTCGCCGCTGGTCGACACGACGCAAACCTACCGTACCTTCTCTGAGAAGCAGCCCCCAAGAAGCCTTCTCCCTTCCCCCTGCCCCCCTGGGCCCGCCAGCTCAAACATCCGGCGTCTCGATTTTGTTCGACACGGGCCCCCGACTTTCCGGCCACTTCCCTGGGGCCGATTTTTGGTCCCGGGTCCTTCTTTGACGGTCCCGAGGACCGGCGAGGGCCCCGAGAGGCGGAAAACGTCGAAAACCTGATATTGTCACGAACCCCGACCTTGGAGGACAAGTGCGCGTGAATTGCGAGACAGAGAAAAACGAAGAAGAGGATGCCTATAGGACGCATTCTGCTGGTTCCCGTGTTGTCCGCTTGAAGCTGTGCAACTTTAAGGCGCATTATGCTGGTTCCCGTGTTGTCCGTTTGACGCTGTGTCACTTTGTCGGGGCGTCTCCAACCATCTTGTCAACAGGGAAGTCTTCGGGCCCCCTGCGGTGCGTCTCCGACCATCTCGGGGCCCCCCTCTTAGGCAGTCTTGGGGCCCACTTCAGGGCCTCTGGGGGCTTCCTGGAGACCTCTTGGAGGCTTTTTTGGGGCTCGGCCTCTTGGGGCCTCCTGGAGGTTCTTGGGGCGGAGAATCCACAATGTCGGTCCTTCCTCCCCCCTTTGGGGCTCCTCTTGGGGCGTTCCTGGGGCCTGCTTGCGCCGTCTTGGAGGCCCCTTGCGCCGTCTTGGGGACGTCTTGGGCCGTCTGGGCGCTCTCTTGGGGGCCTCTCAGGCCGTTTTGGGGCGATCTTTGGGGCCTATCGGGCCGTCTTGGAACGTCGGGAGGCCGATAAGGCGAAAACGCGAAAAACCTGCAAACACCTCAGGAAAACACACGGATTTTGACTCTTGGGGCTCTCTGGGGGGCCTCTTGGAGGCCTCCCGGGGCGTCTACTTCTGGCCGTCAAGAGGCCATCTTGCACGGTCTGGACCGATCCTTCGGCCTGGACCATCTTGGGGCCGTCCGTGCCGACGGGAAGCGCATCGGCCGTCTCCCGCCGGCTTCCGCCGGCGTTCCGCCCGTGGCCGGGGCTGTATCCCGAACCCCCTCCAGACCCCCTCCCAGGGGAACGCACAGCGCGAAGCCCTCCGCAAAATCGGGGGCAAAAACGGCGCAGGATGAGAAGCCGATCCAGGGGAATGGGTCGAGGCCTCTGGAGGTCGACGTTATCAACAAAATCATGACGTCGGGTGTTTGGGCCAAAGGCCTGGACACCATATCTCTGCGCCACATTCCGAGCCGGATCGATTCGTGAGGGCCCCGGGGCCCGAGATCGTGCGAAAACGCCCAGTTCGAGGAAATACGATGCCAGATCCCAGAGCCCCGACGACATGAATTTTGCAGAGCACCAACCCCCTGAGGTCTCGACCCATTCCCTGGGACGGCTCTTTCATCCTGAATCGTTTCGTGGCGGTCTTGGGCCCTGGTAAGGCCTCCCAGATGCCGAAAACAACCACTCGCCGTGATTTGTTGTTCGAAGGATTGCAAAAAGGCTTGCAAAAAGGTTGTTTTTTTTTTGCAATCCAGGGTTTTTTTGCAATCCAAAAGACCCGCGGGGGTCCGGGCCGTTCCTCTCTTGGAGCTCCTGCTGGCCACGCGCGCAGGGGGGGGTAGGGGGAGGGGGGACGGCTTCCCAGAGGCACCCCGGGCCTCATGTGCACGAAGGATTGCAAAAAAAAAAACCGAAGGATTGCAAAAAACCCGACGGATTGCAAAAAAACCTTCGGCCGGAGGTTTTTTTTGCAATCCTTCGAAGGTTTTTTTTGCAATCCTTCGGCCGGTACCTTCTCTGAGAAGCAGCCCCCTAAGAAGCCTTCTCCCTTCCCCCTGCCCCCTTGGGCCCGCCAGCTCAAACATCCGACGTCTCGATTTTGTTCGACACGGGCCCCCGACTTTCCGGCCACTTCCCTGGGGCCGATTTTTGGTCCCGGGTCCTTCTTTGACGGTCCCGAGGACCGGCGAGGGCCCCGAGAGGCGGAAAACGTCGAAAACCTGATATTGTCACGAACCCCGACCTTGGAGGACAAGTGCGCGTGAATTGCGAGACAGAGAAAAACAAAGAAAAGGATGCCTATAGGACGCATTCTGCTGGTTCCCGTGTTGTCCGTTTGACGCTGTGCCGCTTTGTCGAGGCGCCTCCAGCCGTCGTGGGGCCCTCTTAGGTTGTCCTGAGGCCCTGTTGGGCGCTTCTGGGGGCTTGCTGGAGACCTCCTAAGGTGAGCTCAGGAAATCGCCATACGAGCTAGGAAGTCTCGGGGCTGTCCGTTTGTCGCTTTCAGGCTTTGTCCAGGCACTTCCAGCAGTCCTGGAGCCGTGGGGCAGTCCTGGGGCCCTCTTGGGAGCTTCTGGGGGCTTCCTGGAGGCGTGGTGAGGTCTTGAGGCTTGTTGGGGTCGTCTTGGGGGCCTCTCGGGGCCTCCTCAGGTCCTTCAGCCGTCCTGGCGCCCTCCTGAGGGAGTCCCGGGCTGTCCGTTTGTCGCTCTGACGCTTTGTCGGGGCGCTTCCAGCAGTCCTGGGGTCTTGGGGCAGTCCTGGGGCCCTCTTTTTTTTCGGGGGGGGGTCCCAGGAGTTGAGGAGTGTGAAGGCGCCAGCGAGTGCCACGCGCCCAGAAGTCGTGCAAGGCTTCGAGTGCCCGCATTCGGCCCTGCGACGTGGGCAGAAAAACAAAAACACGCCTGCTGCAGCCGAGCGCTGGCCTCCGAAGGTTTCGGTGCCACGCACTGAACGCATGGCAGCTGGGGCGGCGAGGGTACTCAATGAACAATGGGAGGCAGTGGGCACAGCCCTCGCTCGAAAGCGTGGAGCAAAGACTGACATGAAAAAATCCTCAAATATTACAATGTTGAACGAAACAAAGTCAGTGGGAAGGGCACGGCCGGCCGACCAGGTATTTCCAGTCGGTCGAAGAGGCCTCAGGCACCCGGGCCCTCGAAATGAGCACCTCGGGTTCATGTGGCCAGGGAAGCTTCCCACTTAGAAACATTGAAACTTGCTCATACTGAATACTGATCTAGCAAATGCGAAACTACGTGAAGCTCTGCCGCCGATGATGATTCACGGCTGCGTGCAGAGATTCAAGCGAGCGCACTAAACAAATCCCTCTTTTCACATGGCACGCCTTGATCGCGCGGCCTGGCTGGGCTGCCCGCTAGGAGGGCAGCTCGTGGAGGGCCCGTCGCCGCCAACCGGCGCGCTCTGGGGCGCGCTGCGCGGTGCCCGCGTCCTCGTCCTCGTCCTCCTTGGCCTCCCGCGCGCTCCCCCCTATCCCCCACATCCCGCGCATCCAATGAAAATGTCAACCGCGCGTTTATTAGGCAGCTGGCCTCGGGGCGATGAAAGGGTGAAACTTGGGGTTCTTAATGCGGCGCAGCCGGCTCGCCTTCCACATCCTGACGTTCTCCGAGTAGCCCTGCGTCGCCGACGCGGTGACCTCGATCACGGTCCCGCTGGTTCCAGCACCGGCAACTCCAGTCAGTCGCGATCCGTTCCACAAGACGGAAAACTCGCGGGCGTCGCTTGAGGCGGCAAAATTCACAAATGCGATCCCTCTAGTGGTACCGCTGTCAAAAGTTGCCGGCATGTAGGCGTAGTCGTAGCGGTTCTTGAAACCAGCCCTGTCGATGAGGTCCAGCAGGTCACGCTGCGTAACAGACATTGGGATGTTGAGGATCATGAGCGTGGTGATTGCTGGAGCGCCAGGGGTGGCGGGCGCCGCCTCCTCGGTGGCTGCCAGCATGCTGTCAACGAGCTCGCCCTGCTGAAGCTCCATCTCCGCCAGGTCGGCCTGCTGCTCGCGGATCCTGCGCCTGAGGTCTTGGGCCTGCTGCTGGACCTGGGCCAGCAGCTGCTCCTGCGCCAGGAGCCGGGCCCGCATGTCTGCCAGCGCCGTGGCGGCCGCGGGCGTGCCACTGGAGGCCCCTGCCCGCCCTCCGCTGGCCGGCTGTCTCGCCCGCGCCGCGCGGTCTGGCTCGCCGGGGGGGCCCGCGGCCAGCCACGTCTCGGCGGTGGAACGCGGCGGCATGCCGGGCGGCCTGGTCGGTGAATAGGCTGGCGCCGCCCCCGCGGAGCGATCGGGCAGAAGAGCGCCTACTGTGGTCAGAAGCAGAGCGCCCCCGCGCGGGTGGTCGAACTCGTCAAAGGTCTTCCTAGACTCGCCGCCGCTCGACTGCAAAATGGGGGGGTCTTCCTGCCTGCGCGGCAGCGACTGGCCATGGAGCAGCAGAACGCCTCCAGGCCGAGATGGCAGCTGCGCATCGGCCGCAGAGGGGGCGCCGCCAAGGCCCAACTGGGCTGAATCCTGCGCGTGTTCGGATGGGTTGCTGCTTTGGATTTCTGCCCGCCGACGCCCGCGTGGGTCGTCGAACTCGTCAAAAGTATTCCACGACTCGCCGCCGCTCGACTGCAACATGGGGTGGTTTTCCTGCCGGGCAAGCTGCGACTGCATGGAGACCGGATGCATGGTGGGCAGTGAGCCCCAACTGGGCAACGACGTACACATGCCACCTGATGCTTGGTCGAATTGGTGAGAGAAAGTGTAGGTCTCAAAATACTCATCGCTGTGAAAGCACTGAGATGAGGCACGCCTCGTGAACGAGTCCATTGTTTGCAATGGTAAGCGCCGAATCGGTGCAATTAACTATATCAGAGGGCACGCGCAAGATATCCTGACCAGAAGGCTCTTGAGCCCCAAATTGAGCCAAAATGGCTACGGGCAGTCCTGGGGCCCTCTTGGGAGCTTCTGGGGGCTTCCTGGAGGCGTCTTGAGGTCTTGAGGCGTCTTGGGGTCTTCTTGGGGTATCATCACGTTCCCGTGTTGTCCGTTTGACGCTGTGAGGCTTTGTCGAGGAACCGCCAGCCGTCTTGGGGTTATCTTGGGGCAGTACTGCGCCCACCTTGGGCGCTTCTGGGGGCTTGCTGGAGGCCTCTGGAAGGTTCTTGGGGGCCTTTTGGGGCCTCTTCAGGCGTTATTTGGGCCTCTTGGGAACTTCTTGGGAGCTTCTGGGGGCCTCTGGAGTGGTGATTGGGGCGGAGAACCCGAAACCTCGGATTTCGTCGGAGGTTGTCAGGAACGTTTCTGAAGAAAAGGTGGCCACGAAACGACGATGCGTCTTGGAAGTGGGCTCAGTACGCGACTAGGCGAGTTACGAGGTGAGCTCAGCACGTGTCCATGCGAGCCACATGGAAGGGAGGGGGTGAGCTCAGCTCGCGACCGTGCGAGTCACGAGGTGAGCTCAGTACGTTTCCATGCGAGCCACAGGGAAGGGAGGGGGCGCGGTTACATATGACGGGCGAGAAAATTGAGTTTGGAGAATCTGGGGGCTCCTGGGGGCCGTCGGGTTTGGTTGGAGGTTGTGTCGGGGATGTGTCTGACTGTATAAGGACTGGATTGGACAACTTGCGGCGGTCGGGGGCCGCATGCGGCCGTACTGAAGCCTCCTGGAGGCATCTTGTAAGGCTTTCTGGCAACACGAAAACTCGCTTGGGGTTTCTCTGCGACAGCTGTCCAGAGGGAAAGGCGGCCAGAAAAACAACGGTGCGTCTTGGAGGTGAGCTCAGAACGCGACCGTGCAAGCCACGGGGTGAGCTCAGCACGTTTCCATGCGAGCCCAGAAGAGGAAGGCCAAGGAGCGCATTACATTGGATCCAGTGTGGTCCGAGTGACGCTGTGCTGCTTTACGCGCATTACATGGGTTCCCGTGTTGTCCGCTTGACGCCTTGACGCTTTGTCGAGGGGGGCCCTCTCGGTGCTGTCCTGAGGCCCTGTTGGGCGCTTCTGGGGGCTTGCTGAAGACCTCGTAAGGTGAGCTCAGGAAATTGCCGTACGAGCCAGGAAGTCCCGGGGCAGTCCGTTTGTCGCTGTGACGCTTGGGGGCCTCTTGGGGCCTCCTCAGGTCCTTCAGCCGTCCCGGGGCCCTCCTGAGGGAGTCCCGGGGCTGTTTGTTTGTCGCTCTGACGCTGTGTCGAGGCGCTCCCGGCAGTCCTGGGATCTTGGGGCAGTTATGGGGCTCTCTTGGGGGCTTGTCGGGGCTTTATGGAGGCGTCATGAGGTCTTGAGGCCTGTTGGGGTCTTCTTGGGCGTCACTTGGGGTCTCATCAGGTTCCCCTGTTGTCCGTTTGACGCTGTGAGGCTTTGTCGAGGAACCGCCAGCCGTCCTGGGGTTATCTTGGGGCAGTACTGCGCCCACCTTGGGCGCTTCTGGGGGCTTGCTGGAGGCCTCTGGAAGGTTCTTGGGGGCCTCTTGGGGCCTCTGCGCGGGTTATTGGGGCCTCTTGGGGGCTTCTTGGGAATTTTTGGGGGCCTCAGGAGGGGTCATTGGGGCAGAGAACCCGAAAAATCGGCCCCTGCCTCCGTTCCAGGGGCTCTGTTTGGGCGACGGCCCAGAGAGGCGGAAAACGTAGAAAAACGCAAGTTCGATTTTCTCGAGACGCCGCCAGTCCTGCTGGTGGTCCGAGAAGTCTTGGCTTTGCCAGAGGATGTCGAGCACGCACTTGTGCAGGACCCCGCCGCCCTGCGCCAGCTCCTTCCAGGAGGGGGACCAGGGGGAGGAGGAGGAGGAGGAGGAGGAGGAGGAGGAGGAGGAGGAGGAGGAGGAGGAGGGAGGAGGAGGAGGAGGAGGAGGAGAGGAGGAGAGGAGGAGGAGGAGGAGGAGGAGGAGGAGGAGAGGAGGAGGAGGAGGAGGAAGGCAGCACAAGCAGCAGCAGCAACAGAAGCAACATCAGCAGCAACAGCAGCAGCAGCAACACGAGCAGAAGGAGGAGGAGGAGGAGAGGAGGATGAGGAGGATGAGCAGGAACTGGAGGAGGATGGGGAGGAGGAGGAGGAGGAGGAGGAGGAGGAGGAGGAGGAGGAGGAGGAGGAGGGGAGGAGGAGGAGGAGGAGGAGGAGGAGGAGCACGAGGAGGCTCACTTGCTCGCTAATTGCGCGTGGCCTCGTCTCGAGTGGTTCGATGGGGTCTGTGGCCGCAGGGCGTTCGGGAGGCACTGTGCTCCCGCCGATGCCAAGATTCTAGAGGGGGGGGGCCCTCCCCCAGCAATCAGCATGGGGACTCCACGTTTGCAGCACAGGGTCGAAGAGCCCGCGCGTGCAGATGTCACCTCAGAGACGCAGAGGGGACAAGAGGGACACAGCGGCAGCGGGAGGGCAGCGAAAGCAAGGGGAAACAGGGGAGAGGTCGGCCAGCCAGGCCGAGAAATATTCAATGGAGGGTGCAGCATGCCCCCGCGACAGTCGACGAAGCAAAGGGCCTCGTTCAGAACCCCCGCGATACAACATATCGCACTGGACGACTTGCCATTCGATTTGCCAATACCTTCGAGCTTTGTTTCGACGGCGGCCTTTGGGGCGCACCAAAGGGCCCCACCCTCCCCGAAATTGTACTCGACCGCGCTCGGAGACAGATCCTAAGGAGGCCAACTGTGGCCCATTCGGAGGATTCAGAAGGGGCGGAGGAGGAGGCCTCGACGGGGGAGGATTGGGGACTGGGCTCATTGGCGCTTCCTGTGACGGCCTCCTCCGAGCATCTTCTCCAACGAATTCTGGCAGCGCCTCTCCTGGGTGGTCTTCGGGGGTGGCCCCAGCTTCGGCGTGCTGCCAAAAGGGGGGTGGAGGGAGGCCCCAATATCCTTGAAGTGCAGCGCGAGCATGGGCGCTGCGCCGAGCCATTGCCCGCGCTCTGGCCCTGACCAGACCTGATCTAGTTGTAGCCCTGGAACGCATCAAACACAGTATGGAATAGATCTATGCCTAGGGCTATACTAACAAGGGCAGGCATCTCCAGGGAATTCCAAACTCCAAAAAATAACATCCTAGACGGGCCCCCAGAGCCCCAAGACTCAGGCAGGAGGGGGGGGGGGGGCGGCGGCTTTCACAGCAGGCAGAAGACGAGGGCACTGCAGGAAATTAACCAGTACGTCACCCAACGCTTTACCACAACACCAACAAATTTTCGTAGGGGATAGAATACCAGGCCGAACAGCTCCAATAGTTCAAGATCGTTTTGATAACCGAGGAGAAGACGGACGCACTGGGGAAATAACCCAGTGAGTAAGGGCATCCTTGCAACCGTCAAGAAGGCCTCCTGCCGGGAAGCATTGCCACGGAACTTCTGGAGCCTCGAGAAGAGCGTCTCCCCGATCGTCGGCGCATCACCAAGCCGTCGGATCACGCGCATGATAGGTTTGGGCATGCAAGCGCGGGCAGGCAGGGGAACGAGAGACAGCGCGGAGAGACTTCGACTCGGTCTTGACAACCATCAGATACCGAAGAATGGATCCAGTGAAATACGGCTTCCCCTTATTATTTTGTGATCGAGACTTCGGAGAAGCATGCTTACTTGGATTATATACTTGCTCCGTCTCTGCCATATCTTAAACGAGATACGCGGTGCTCCCCAGCCGACTGGGCGCGACGGGGCGGTAAGAACCCCCCCAAAGTCACGGCCCCTGTGAGGCGTGGGGCCGCGAGGGAAAGGGCGCTGCCTCGGACTGCCTATGGTCCCTCACTTCTCCTCCTCCTCCCCCGTGCCCTGGATGAGCTTGTTCACCCGGCGGGCGAGCTTCCCGCGACGCGCCTTCCCGGCCCGCCTCGTGCCCCCCTGGCTGCGCAACATGCTGGTCACCAACTGCTGGATTCCGACGCTCCTCAAGTTCGCCCCCGCCCGGGGGATGCACTCGTCGGAATCCAAAATCACGCAGGTCTCGGCCCACTGCAGCAGGCCCTCCTCCTCGTCCGCTACGTCCTTCATGGCGTTCTCGCGCTCCTCCAGGCTGGTCGTGCTGGGAAGGCCGACCTCCCCTACCATGTGGTACACCGCCCGGGTGTTCTCTGCCTGGTTGGGTTGGTGGTGCATGTCGGCTATTCTGAAGCTCCGGAGCCATGCCGTCACGGCCTCGAGCTGCTGGGTCTTGGCCGCCACGGCCAGCGCATGCAAGGCGAGCCCCCGCGCGCGCTGCACCGCGTCCTTGGACTGCAATGCCTCTGCGGCCAGCGCCGCGAGCACGCCCATGCCCACGCGCAAGTGCGGGGGGCCGCGCTTGTGATTCGGGTCGCCCTTGACTGCCGCCGCGTACTGCGTAATCACGCTCTGGCCCTGCTCCACGATGGGGCTGGTTTTCGACATGGCCAGCGCGTCGAAGACGACGTTCTCGAGCTCGCGGACGCGAGCTTCCAGCTGCTCCAGCCGCTTCAGCACCAGCTGGAGAGTGGTGCCGGCCCCCCCCTTCTTCGGATCTAGCTGGAGGGCCGCGCCCAGCGCCCCCGTCTTCGCTACCTTGGCATCTCTTCCGCCGCCGTTCCCGCCGGCGCTCGCTGCTCCACCGGCCTGGGCTGGAAGCTCCAAAGAGCCGCGCTTCATGCTCTGGCGTGTCGAACTTTATCGCATGCTCCTCTGAGAGTTCCGAGCCGAGATGGCACTGAACAAGACGATGATACAATTGCCAACGAAATTGATGAGACTGGTCGCAAATTGGACAAACGTTTGGTTCTGGCCAAACCACGGGCTCAAACGCATGACATTGATCAGCTATGCACCGCTTGTTTTTTAGACTGCGCTCAAGATGTCGTTGGGCCACGAATTTCTTCTTGAAAGATGGCAAACATAAAATACACTGGTTCGCGATGGTCACTCGATAAGGAAGCGGGCCCCCCCGCGCGATCCACCTTTCACGTTGCGCTGGCGCGTCTTCAACCCTTTGTGCGTTGAGAAAGTCCCCCCGCAGACACTTCCCTCAGCCTTCGTCAAATTACAAATGAAATTGCCGACCGAAGGAGGTGGGAGTTTACCAGCGACGTGTTCAGGAGGTGGGGCGGCACGACTACCGTATTTAGCTCGAAGTTGCGATGCATCCAGACGAAGAGATGCTTGTTTGTGCAGTCGAAATAATAGAAAAAACCATTCCCCCCATCAACGGAAAGCTCCTGCAGAAGATAACTTCCCTCTTCGATCTCTCCCAACTGCAGCAAATCATCCCGGAACTGCTCCGCCCAGGGGTTCCCATTTTCAATCGAGCCTTGTGCGTTGAGGAACTCCCCATCCAGAAGTGGGAGCACTCCAAAACCCTCTGCTAGGGTCTGTCCGCGTCGCCCGGGATGCTGCGCAAGATCTTGCAGCCATCGCAATCGTTGAACCCGCAATTCCAGGGATGTGGGGACGAGGCGAGCTGTTTTTCACACTACCTCATTTTTCTCTGACTTGGGATGGACAGCGCCATTTTCAATGAACGTCTTGTGCGCTTTTCTCCCAAGCATTTTGCGCAATAGCCCTAACAGGACGACGTCTATGGCGTGCACGTCCTGCTATGAGAGAGGCCCATTCGCCCCCGCACAAGATGTGGGCCCCGAAAGCGCAGCACCCTGAACCATCGCCCGGAATACCTGGACCTTCAAGCGTAGGGGTGTCTTAGTGTACCAATATCGTCCCATACTTGCCCACGCAGTTCGGGAAGCTGCCACCCGACGGCCCCGCTCGGGCCCGAAGAGGAATCGGTGAACTTGCCGGCCCCCCAGATAACGAGCGTCAGAAACGGTCCTCCCCTCCAGCTTTTTCCCCGTATAAATCTCACGAACCAAGTTCTGAGGGCCATCTACAACGTTCTCCTGCTTGCTTAAATTCGCACCCACTCCTACTCGTTCAAAATGTTGGGATACTATCGTTTTTTTTTTTTTTTTTTTTTTTTTTTTTTTTTTTTTTTTTTTTTTTTTTTTTTTTTTTTTTTTTTTTTTTTTTTTTTTTTTTTTTTTTTTTTTTTTTTTTTTTTTTTTTAAAAAAAAAAAAAAAAATATATATATATATATAAAGAAGAAAACGTCTTCCAGAAGCTCCTGAACCTTCTGAGCCAGAATGGTATCCCCGATGTCATCGATAAAGCTCGTGAGCCCCAAAGGGTAGGATTATCCATCGAGCGGGTTCATGGCGTCCAGGTGAGACGTCGTGGGAATACTCGCATGCAGCGCAACACTCATTGCATCCACACCGTTCGCATGGCCTGTGACAAAAATCCTGGGCCCAGCATGGTCACCAGGCATAACTCCCTGACGCGCCCGCGCACCAGTGCTCGAGGCACGCGACATCTGAATATGAGCATGCTTTACTCGCTGCGCGAAGAAACCGGCCGTCATCGGGCCCGTACTTTGCAGCGACTCGAGAACAACATGTTGATCAATGCTCCAAAAAGCGTTGGTCCCATCATGGAACCGAGAGAGTGCTAACCATCCCTGCTTCGCTGCGCGCCAAGCGGCAACTCTCTTGATCATCGTCGGCTCCTCCTGGCGACGGCCCGGCAACCCTCCGTAGGCGTACATGGGCTCACGCTGCGGATTTGCCTTGAGCAAGCTCCGGTAGAACGTGCGGCCGACCCCGCACAATATGACGATCAGCCTCTCTCCCGGAATGCCAGGCTTGCCGTTGTCCTTGTTCCTTGTCAAGTCTCGCACCCAGACCCCGATGCCACACCATCGGTGTTTGTCCACACTGATGTGTTTTTGCCAACACGGAGGCAAACGAACGGGCGAAGCAAGGAACACGGTCAACATCGCCCTCAGCCCCAAGCCCTCGGCGGCGTTTATCTCGCAGCTTCCATTCTGGACGCGCCAGCACACGAATGAGCTCATTCGGCCACGACCACGGCACCCAATAAGTACTCACCTTGAGCTTATTCGCGCCCAGCTTTAAGCACTCGAGCTCCTGTTGAGCCCAAGTCCAATCATCCCACGCTGGATGGCACGCCGCTCCGAGGCCAGGCGGAGGTCGGCGAACGCCCTGAATATCAGCGACAAGTCCAAAACATCCGCCATCCTTTCCAACTTGGCTCAAGTGTTGTTCCCAAGCCGCGTCTGTAGCGGCGTGCACCCGCGCCTTGAATAAAGCGCGACCTCGTCGCCCAAATCCGCGTCGACTCAGGAGACGAGCGAGCTCCCATACCCGCTTCGTGTCCCTGTCCTGCCAGAGCTGGAACGAGCGCTCGGACAGCCCCGCATCTTCCTCTGCACGCTGCGCCTCCTTCGCCTGCTTAAGACGCTTACGCAACGCCCGGGTCTGCGCACTCAGTCGGACACACTCGTCGGCATGCGAATCACCAAGACGAGCTCGCAAGTCACGTCGCTGTGCAAGAAGGTCGCTCAATCGCCGGCGATCGTTGGAAGTGCGCGGGAGGCGCTGCCGTCTCAGCCAGCGCCTCGCTGGCTGCCTTGTTAACCGCCTCCCAGAGCATCCCCCAAGCCTCGTCCACACTGGGGGAGTGAAGGGCCTCCTCCAAGTTTACCTCAATGGACCTGCGCGCCTCTTCCACCGCCTGCAGCACAGAGTCGCGATAAACGCCGTGCATGAGTAAATTATACAGCTGGTTACGATCATCAGGATCACGATTTACCTGGGGACCAGCGGGGTGGAAATACTGTTGACACCGAACAACAACTTGGAAAGGATAGTGATCGTAATGGCGCTTCACCGGCACGACTTGCAAGTGCCGCCCTCCTCGATGGAGGGCCTGGCACGACTCAACGCAGTCCGCGAGCGCATCGTTCCACTTATGAGGAATAAGCTAACCGTCTCCCTCTATAATATCATCATACTTATTTCCCCGCCGTCAGTGAGCAGAAGTTCGCACCGTGAATATATGCGCAGCAGCCTTGCAGTAGAGACGCACATTGCAAGCAATGGCGTTAAACGGGCCCACGTGGAGCAACAGGCCACCCCCATTATCACGTCGCCGAATAGACTTCGATGGCGCCACCTGCTGCGCAACGCAACCGAACGGTGGGGGGGCGAAGAGGGTGCAAGCGGGCACATTCAGCCCGAAACAATGCCCCATGGTGCGAATCTGACGAGCTCGAGCAGGAACCTTTTGCCTGGGGTCAGCCCGGGACTTCTCCCCCCCGCTCGCCCCGACAACGAAGCCCAAGGACTTCCCTCATTTGGCTTGCTTGGATCCATGGGCGTCGAGCCTATGCTCAGAGAACAGGGCGAGCGCTGTCCGCGCGCCCATGCCCACGGGCAGCAAGATCACTGTTTCACCCGGGTGGATGCGCAGACCAGCGAGCTCGCCAAACCAGAAGAGGGCGGGGGGAACTATCGTGGCGAAGATGTTCTGGGGGGCGAGTCCAAGGTCGTCAGCGAAGGCATATGACGATGAAGACGGCGACCGAGGAATCCGACTATAAGTATCGAGTCAGAGGGCCTGTAGCAAGCGCGCGCGGAAGGCCGATCAGAGGGCGGGTTTGTTTCAGGCGATATAGACGCGCGCAGCGTCGTGCGGCAACTCAAAAGCATGAGTGAAACAGCCCGGGCGCCTGTATCTCCCGGAGGACGTCGAAGAGGAAGGCGCGTGAGAGCGCGGGGGGGGGGGGGGGGGGCATCCTTGACATAGCATGGCGCGCCTCCAACGCGGGCGCGCCCTTCGAGGTCTCTCTGCGCGCGCAGTCCAGAACCCGACGAAATAGCGCGATCAACAATCTGGCGCCCAGGGGGGGGCCCGCTTGCGAGAGACGGGCGACCTCGGACGCGACGTACCCGAGGGGAGGGAGTTGGCGCTGGCCGCTAGCCAACAGCTTGTTATCCGCGTTCGAGAGGGTGAGCGGTCGAGTAGAGAACGGAGGCTTGACCTGACCTGGACCAGAGATTGCGATCTCGCCCATCGGCAGGAAAGCAACAGGGGGGCGCTTGGAGGCGGAGGGAACCATCCATGCCCAAGCCCAGATAGATACAGCAGGCACATGGCATCGATGGCCATGCCTCCTCCAGTCTTCCAAACCGAATCAGGAATACCATCGGCCCCAAGGCCGCTATATTTTTCTTTGCAAGTCCACCTGCTCGAATTGCTCGCGCCTTCAGACCCGCTGGGCCCCCGTCGGAATGGGCCGGATAAACGGGTCCAGGAACTGGAAGCCGCCCTCCAATGATGGCTGGAACTTAAATACCTCGCCCCAATATACTGCGAGCTCCCCGGCGAAATCCGACGGCTCCGTGTCCGTCCCTCCATAGTCGTCAATCCGCCCTCGAAGGTAGATGCGCCTGTGACTTGGCCGCCGCGCAGCCGCGAGCTCACGAACGCGCGCTGCGCCATTGGCCCTCTGGGGGGCGGAGAAGTCAGGGGCACTCTGCAATTCCTGTGCATCCCCGCTGCGAACTTCCCTCGGGAGGTTTGAGAGGAGAGAATGAGCGCCACCCGCTGAAAGACCAGGTGGTCGCGCAAGTCGCACAACACTGGCCACGCGCGAAGGGTGCGAACAACAATCTCGCAGCGCTCGTCACGGTGGGCACGGAGACGCGCCAGCGTCCATGCAATCTTCTACAGGGCGGTGTTTGGGCCGAGGAGCTCCGTTGCTTGTTCTGCGCCCGTGGCAGCCTCAGGGATAACCTCCTTCGCATCATCCACCCTCGTAGCAGGCGCATCAGGACAGGCGCCCCTCAAGGCAGAAAGAGTAGGGGGCAATGCCGAGCTAGGGGTGGCTCGGGGCCCGCCTCGGGGCGCTGGGGCGCGAGGGCCTTGGGGCGGAGGTGAGGGGGGCGAAAACGCAGATATGGTCACTGGAAGACCTCGGGCCGAGAAGGTCCCGCGCGAGGCCAGCAAGAGGGCTGCGGTCGAGGACGTCGGAGGCGGGGGTTGACATATAAATTCGATCGAGCCGACCAAGAGAGAAACCTTCCTGGTGATGAACGGATTTGCGGGTGTAATCAGGTTGGTGAAACTCTGAAATGCCTGGGAATGCCTCGTCGAAATACTCGCCATAAGAGTTGGGGCCCATTTCCAAGAGGCCTTCGGTGAGGCGCAATCTCCCTTCGCCCGTCGTGGGGAAGTTGAAGTCGCCCCCGAGAAGGGAGGTGGCGACTGAGCTGCGACGCAGGCGACGCTGGACAGCTCGCAGCACTCTGCGGGCATGGTAGAACGACCAGCTCGGATCAATATGCGCGTTCACGACGTCCAGGCCCCCCCCCCCCCCGCGCGTGCGCAGGGCCCCAATCCCCCCAATGAGACTCGAGCTGACCTGGGCTTGTTGAATCGCGCCGCCAGCCTCTCATGCGCCGTGAATAAGATGCCCCCCACGTTGGCAGTCCCGAGGACTGAGCCAGCGAATTCCCAGGAAGGGTTCAGCTTTCGCAGCTCAGTCAAATTTTCGGGCTCGCCGTGCGTTCCGCGCAGGATGATGGCGTCGCATCTCCGCGACATGGCCTTCAGCTTCGCCCAGGTAGCAGCTTGCAGATCCGGGCAAATTCAAATTGAATCAAAAGGAGCGCGCGCATTCCACGATGCAGTCTTCGAGCCGCTCGAACAGGGGAGATGAAGGGAATCAGCGAGGGGGGGCGGGCGGGGCAGACGAGTCTGGGGGCCCGTCGCCGGAGGAGGGGGGGGGCGAGGAGGACGAGGACGAGCGGGGTGGCAAATCATAATAATATTGAACGGCCAGGCGCTGGCTGCCAGCTCGCTGCGACGGCCTGGCAGCCCCTGGAGAAGGAGCATGTAGACCAGCATCTGCACCCCAAACTATCTGACAAGGGCGGCCGGCCCGAGCGCGGGGGCATTCTCGCGCAGGACATTATCATTGGAACTCCGTCACGCGACCAATCAGCTGCGTGACTTCCCTTTTCGGGGATGTTCCACCAGGCGAAGCACGAATGCGCGGGCTCGGACGTGAACCCAGCAACTTCGTTCCCCTTGGTCCAAAAGAGCTCGAAAGTGTCCTCTCGGGACGTCAGGTGGATGAGCCTCTGGAATCCCCGAGGCGGTAGTTCGAAATCTGGCAGCCATACTTTTTGAATAGGTTGAGGGTCTCCTCCCAAACACGACTGGCAGCCCTCTGCTTTGCTTTCGCATCGGCAGGAAGGCCTTGGCGAATGCGAAGGGCGGGAACACTGAAGAAGCCCAGGGGTCCTGCCAGCTCACTTGCTTGTCGCTCATGAGCCCGGAGAAAGCACGAGCAGAGGCTGCGCTACTGAAGACCAGGCCTCTTCGAGACTCCCGCCAGCTGCGGCAGAACATCGCGTCGAAGCTGCTCAAGGACCATCGGGCACAGGACCAGCTCCCAGTGAGCGGCCTTCTGCGTACCCGTGATGCATCTCGGGGACGTGCCAACCAACCTCTTAGTCTCATTGATGGGCACGGCACCGGGTGAAGGGCCAGCGGAGGAGCCCCCTGAACTTGCAGAGCTCGCTTCCGAGCCGCATGAGTCTTTCTTGATACGCTCGATTTGTTTTGCGAGGCTCTCGGCCTCCTTCTCAAGCTGGGCACTCCTGCTGGTGGCACCGAGAGCAGCCCAGGGTTTCTGACGAAGTGCTCCATCGGAATCGGCAACAGAATGGGAAACACCATCGCAAGGTAACGTTTATATCGGCTCGAGCTTGGTCTCGATGGCGGCCAACCTCGCGCCACCATCAGGTTTGTACTTGACAGACTCCTGCGTGATGTTTGACTGAGAAGTCTGGATCTGTGCTGCCATCTGAACTCCGAGGGAGGACGAGACGGCGGACATGTCTCATTGAGAACAGACGTCAAGGCAGGGGCGACATGCTGGGCAATGCGCGCGTAGTTCAGCTTGGTGTCGTCGATGAACGACGTGGAGCAATCATGCGAGTCATCCCTCTCCTCATCATCGGCATTGGAGCGGCTGCGGTCTCCACTGCCCGAAAATATTTCACGAACACTCGAGCCGTCACGTTTATCGCGTCTCCCATGCCCACGACGCGTTCTCCTCGGCTCCGACGTTGAACAAAAGAGCTGGCTGGAACGTTCTTGGGAAGGCGAAAGCTGTCTTCTTTGAACACGTCGACCCATCGCAGAAACGGGCCCCGGAAGGACAGCTCAGAGGTGCGATGAAGCGGAACGGGCAAAATGCCGACATGACGCGTGCCTTGGCGCACGATTAGGATGTGAGGCCTAACCTCAGAAGGGACGTTTGGACCACCCCTCGGCAGCGTCCAAGTTCGAAGCGCCAGTGTCGCACGCTTTGAACTTGAGCCAAAATGGCTACGGAGGAGGAGGGGGAGGCGGAGGAGGAGGAGGGGGAGGAGGAGAGGGAGGAGGGGGAGGGGACAAGCTAAGTGCGCTCGCGTCATATCTGACGTCCTACCCCTCCCTCCCATCCCTTACCATGGCGCTGATTTTCTCTATCCGCGGACGCGTGTCGTAGCGGACCTGTGGCTCCGCGCGCGCGTGCGTAGTGGGTGGTGGTGCACGTGCGTGCGTGCGTGCGTGTGTGCATGTCTGTCGTGGTGGTGGCGGTGGTGGTGGTAGTGGTGGTGGTGGTGGTGGTGATGGTGGTGGTGGTGGTGGGTGCTGGTGGTGGTGGGTGGTGCTGGTGGTGGTGTTGGTACTGGTGCTGGTGCTGGTGGTGGTTGTGGTGGTGGTGGTGGTGGTGGTGGTGGTGGTGGTGGTGGCGGTGCGGCGCGGTGGTGGCGGGCGGATGGGCGCGCGAGAAAAAGGCCCGCGCTGGGGCGAGAACGCCATCCTGAACGACGGAGGCCAAACACCGATCCGAAAATGAGGCCCACGCTGCAGCGGGAGCACGATTCGGAACGATTCGGGAGCAGAAATGAGGCCGGCGCCTCAACGAGAGCAGCATTTTGGGAAAAAATGACGCCGGCGCCTCAGCGAGAGTCGTTTCCCGGGATTTCCCGGGAATCCTGTGCAAAAAAACAGTACGCGGAGGGTGCGCGGCCATCACCCGGACGCCATCAGGGGAAGAGGGAGAGTATTTTCATATTGAGTAATTGTGGAGGAGGAGGAGGAGGAGGAGGAGGAGGAGGAGGAGGAGGAGAAGCGACAGGAGGGCCTTGGCCCGCGAGCTCCTTCCACGCCTCGGGCTCCTCGCGCCGGGCCCTCTCGTCGAAGGGCCGCATCTGCTCCCAGCCCTCGCTGCGTTTTCGACCACTGGGCTACACGCAGGAGTGGCCCTGGGTACGGCAGGTTTGCGCGGCGCTGGCGCGCGCAAAGGTTTTTGACACCGCGTCGATCATTCAACCTTGAATCGATCGGGTCCCCGATCGTTCAAGGTTGAATTCCGTCGGGTCCAATGGCGTTACCGCGTCCTTCGGTGCTTCCGCGTCGCAGATCTCAACCTTGAACGCCTTCGCCGGCGTCGCCGGCGCGGCGTCGCCGCATGAACCTACCGTACACGTCGGTCGGAAGAGGTGGGTAAAAGCATGAAGTAAGAAGGCGTTGGAAGTAGACTGAGCTTCCGCCCACCCCCTGAAGACGAAGGTGAAAGGAACACCACTCGATCCTTGAAGTTGGGAGGCGTCCCAAGGAGATAGGATGCTGGGAATCTCCATAAACCCATGTCCAACGACCGACGGGTATGAGTGACCTGTGATGCGCCGTTTTTTTGGGGCCGCGGGGAGGCCAAGCAGAGGCGCGCAAGACGCTACTATCGCATCGCGCTCAGCGATTTCGGGTTGGGCCAGTGAGCCCGCACCACAGGTCACTCCGGTGAAGGGCCACTCTTACGTGTGGTCGAACCATGGACCCCTTGTTACCCATCTGCCTCGGGCGGTTTTCGCAGGTCATCGGCGATTTTCTGGCGGTTTCTGGCGGTCCCCGGCGGTCTTCTGACGGCCTTCGGCGGTCGTCGTCGGTTTCCGGCGGTCTTCTGCGGCTTCCTGCGGCTTTCGGCGAGAAAGCTGGATGGTTTCGGTTAAATAGGGGCCCATGATCGAACACCTGAACCCTCGTACAAGGGGCCCAGTGGGACACACACACACAAGCACAGACACAGACACAGACACAGACACAGACACAGACACAGACACAGACACAGACACAGACACAGACACAGACACAGACACAGACACAGACACAGACACAGACACAGACACAGACACAGACACACACACACACACACACACACACACACACACACACACACACAGCACACACACACAAGCACACACACACATGAATCGACACAGCTTCGAGAAATTGCCATATTTGTCTTTATCTCCTGGATCTTCCCCTTCCCCTCCTGTTCCCACATTTTTCCATATTTCCTGAAGCTCCACGTGTATTTGTGTTTGTGCCGATGTTTCCCTCCTGACCTCGGTGTGGTCGCGAAGCCCAAAGTCGCGGATAAAGCAGGAGGCTGCGTCGATCATCCACTGCGGATCGAGGATGACGAGGTCTTTCAGGTCCGGGACGCCCCCCCACCACAGGACGGCGTTCAGCGAGTGGAGGAACTGGAGCATCGAGGCGACCTCCTGCTCCAAGGTGAGCCCTGAATGGGGCATACCGTGGGCCTCCGCCAGCTCCCGGACCTTTCCAAGGGAGGCGTGGCGCTGGCGACTCGACAAGCGCCGCAGCGCGTCGTAGACCTGCAGCCACGCCAGCGGCACCCGCTGCCTCATCGAGGGAAGCCTTGCGGCGGCCCGCTCCAGAGCCTGGACCAGCTCGCGGATAGCAGAGGAAGAAGAAACGACATCACAATAATCTGTCGACGCTCCACGCGGATCTCGTGGATCGGCGCTGGGCCCCCCTCCCTGGCACGCGGAGCGCGCCGGTGGCGGCGCGGGGGGCGCCGCCAGGGGGATTCAGCGCCGATCCTGGGAATCCGCGCGGACCGTCGAAAGTTTATGATTGTGCCGCTTTTTGCTCTTCGAGATAGACTCGTCGCCCACGTAACCCTTGGAGTTCTCCACAGCGAAGAAGCAGGTCCCGCCGGCGCCCCCCCCGCTGAGCGCCATGCGGACGACGGAAGGCGGGCAGCGCTGCTCGATGTGTGCATGCAGCTGGTCGCTCACGCTCCGCAGCTCGGCCGCAGAGACGTCGCCCTTCCGCGTCCCGACCAACAGCACTGGGGCGTTCTCGGCGAACGCCGCTATCGCCAAGAGGTGGTCGGTCACTCTCTTGACGTGCACGGGAAACGCCTTGAGCAACTTTGGGATGGAGAAGACCACCATGTACACCGTGGCGGCGGAGGACATAAGGCGCTCGACCAGCTGCACGAAGACTGGCTGGCCCCCAGTGTCCTGAACCCGCAACACCAACTTCGGCTTGCCGAAGTCCGGGTGCTGCCGCGCGGCGGCGTACTGGATGACGAGGTCCCTGGAGGCCGCCGGCAGTGGGCTGGAAGGTGCCTCTGGAGGCCTCCCACATTGGGTCCGAGCAGATGGGGTGTCGGAGGATCGCGCCGCATCGCTGCCGCATCGCCGAAGCATCGGCGACGCATCGGCGCCGCATCGGCGATGCATCGCAGCCGTCGGCATGGCGAAAATCGGGCTCCGCATCGAGCCGCATCGCTGGTGCATCGTCGATGCTGCGCGATCCTTGGACCCTATCTGCACGGGCCCCCTCAGGGAGGCCCAGGGCCTCTGCCGCGGGGCCCTCCTCCCCCGCCCGCGCCGCTCCAGGGCCGCCCGCCGCGGCCGGAGAGCGCCCCGCGCCGATGGCGGCGGGTGCCACCGCGCCCTGGGTGCTGCTGCAGTCAAAACTCATACGGTGGGGGCATTGGGCAAGGAACCCTCAGAGAAGGAATCCAGGGTCTGGAGGCCAGTGGAACTCCAAGTGAGGCTCGGCCATGGATATCACCGCCACCCTCATCAAATAAGGAATCCTCCAGGGTCTGACGCCTCCTGGACACATTGTCGCGGCGTTTCGAGCGGGGCCGGCCACCCAAAGTGGTCAAGGGCGGGCCGAAGAGGCAAAGGCGCAAGCGTTCCCTAGGGAAGGCTACGCATCCTCATCGTCCATTTCGGCTGTAGATGCCAGGTCTCTGACGACCTGATTACCCGAAAGCTCTTCCTCGATTTCGGCCTCCGGGGCGGATGATCGGGCCAAGGGGCCATCAGCAATAGATCATGGACGGAAGCCTACCCCGACCCGCCAATTGTTGCTCGATCCTGGTCTCTGGCCCATAGATGCATTATCGAGCCGCGGGGACATCAAAAATGGATCGTGGGAACAGAAAAACCGCCCCCGGGTCGGGCATGAATTTATGGGGAGCGATAAATGAGGGGGAGGGAATTGTGCACCTCTCGTACTCCTTTGGGGCTCCAGCGGGGCCCTGCAGGGCCCCGGCAGGGCACAAAAGGCGCACCTTTCTTCACCCTCCGAATCCCTGAGATCCGACGGCGCGAAAAAATTGAACCATCGGCGCGGGGCCGTGGAACCCATCTTCTTATGCAATTTCCTGAGCGGGATCGATCTGCGAGGGCCCTGGGGCGCGGAACCGGGCAAAAAGCCCGGCTCGAAAACAACTGAGATGGGACGCACATGGACATACTAATACTACATGTCCTCCTTGGAGGCGCGCGTCCGACCCGAACATGTAGTATACCCATCTTGTAGTATATGGTTTCCCGAGCGGTGTGGCCAGAAAGCGCACGCCACGACGCATATACTATAAGATTTCTCGGTGCGCGCGTCGCCCCTGGGGGGGCGACGCACATATAGTATAAGTATGTTGGGGTGTTGCCGATGAGATGTCAAGATCTGAGGGTTCATCTCAGGGTCCAGAGGCTGCGCCCACTCCGCCTCCTCGCTCGTCGGCGGGCGTCGGCCTGACGCCCTCTCGGAAGCCGCCGTTTCTCGTCCGTCCGCGGACGTCGGCCCGACGCCCTCTTGGAACCCGTTGCCCTGCCCTGGGGCGATGGCGGCCGGCACCCATCGCTTTTTGAAAGCAGGTATATCTCGGATCCCCATGCAGTCGAACCGAGGTCTGAGATCCCGGACGTCCAGCCGCTCCACTCGTTCCGGCGCGTGGGCCCCAAGAGGTCTGGACCGCCCCCCGAGGCCTGGCTCCTCGCCCCGAGGCGTTCCGTGACGCTCCCGGGGCTCGGCGGGGGCCCCCGGAGGCCGAAATCCGCCGAAAACCGCCCGCTCCAAGTTTTGCCTGGAGCGTCGGATCTCTCCGGGGGCGGCCAAGAGGGGGGCCTCCAAGAGGGGAGGCGCAAATCATGGCCGGCGGCATGCGCGCGGCCAAGGACGCAATGCTATAAGAAGAAAAAGAAGGCGCCACGAAACCTGGGGAAACATCATGGCCCACGCCATGTCGTCCAACCCCCCAAACATCCGACGTCTCGATTTTTCAAAACACAGGCCACCGACCTCCCGACCACTTCCCCAGGACCAGTTTTTCATCCCGAGTCGTTTTTTGACGGTCCCGAGGCCCGGTGAGGGCCCTGAGAGGCCGAAACCTACGAAAAACCTCCGTCACGATTTTTTCGAGACGCCCGATGTCTGGGCCCCCCTAATCATCACCCCCTGGCCGCCCCCGGTCTCTGAGGAAGCGGCCGGGGCCTCCAGGGCCGCGGCTGGCCAGAAGTCGCAGCTCGGCGGGCGCCTTACAGGGGCGGTGCCCCCGGCCCGCCGTGCCCCCCGCCTCTCGGTGCCACTCCTGGGCCTCGCGGCCTCTCGGGCCTCGAAGGAATAATTACAGCAGAAGCTCGACCACAAGAAGCCCCAGGCATCGGGCGTCTCTCAAGCCTCCAAGGAGCTTTTTCGTAAATTTCGGCCTCTCAGGGCCCTCGCGGGGCCTCGGGACCGTCAAAAAACGACTCAGGATGAAAAACCGGTCCCGGGGAAGTGGTCAGGAGTTCAGGGGCCCGTGTCCCGAAAGAATCGAGACGTCGGATGTCTGGGACCTTCCGCAAGAAACCCAACCCTTAGACCCCAAGACGTCCATTGATTTGTGGTGTGGGAACGTCTCGCCGTCCGTAGCAGAACCATGGAAGCCCGAGAAACCCAGGGCACCCTGAAGGCAAGCAGGGTGTGTCTTGGCATGGGGTTCCACTGTAGACAAGCGCGTTCCACGGCTCGCAAAGTAACTGCCCGCAAACTCGCCATCGTTCGGACGTCCATTCCCCCCGTGCATTTGTTTCGATATCGTGCGTGCTGTTTTGGCAAAGTGATCCAAGACGCTCCTCGATGGCCCTCGCCCAGGAACAACGCACACGTCCGAGCGATGCCTAGCAAATGGCCTGGATCCGCCGCGGTGGATTTACGATTGTAACCGACTGATGGGGGAGAGATGGTCTTTCCTGAGAAATGATTCATGTTCGGGTTTGGGTTCGGGCAGAGGGGAAATCAAAAGCTCGAGTTCAAAACCCCCAAGACACCAAAGTTCGAAATACATTCAAGACGGCCTCCTGGCACAACGACGACTTTTCCCAAACTGAACCCACACTTCCCTCAACATTTTTTTTTTTTGTGAACTTCAATGTTTCGAACTTGTTTGTTGAACTTTTGAACTTGTTTCAGACTTCTCCCTCACCGCTGCCGAACTTGTCTCTCGCCGCCGAACTTGTTCCTAACCTTTTTCCGGACTTCAGGATTCCAGCAATGTTGCACTGGAACGTTTGTTAAAACATTGGCCTCACACTTTTCCGAACTTGGGATATTTGGATATATAAGGACCGTTCGCGCCCCCTCAGCCTGTTACGAATGTATGATCCATGGCATCGAAGCCAGCATGTGTTTTTCGAACGGTGGCTACGTATGTGCTCTTCGAGCAGTGGAGCGCGCTCGGTGAGCAAGGGGTGCTCTCGAGCCCACCCCGCACCTCCCAGGGAAGGCCGGGGCCGTCTCTCGGAGATGGACAGACCCCCCTTTAGTAAAACGTGGTTTAGTGAAAACGACCTGAGGCCCAAACCTGGCGGGCGCAAGCCTGGAAAATAACGGCCACGGCGCCCTCTCGAGAACCGAAAACGGACAATTCACTAATCGACGTGTCACTGTTGGGGGGTTCTGTCCACCCCCGAGTCTCAGGGGAGGCGGAAGAAGGTGCCGATGCCATTGCTCTCCCGACCTCTCCCGGGCTTAGCTGCCCCGCTACGCAACACGCGACACGAAGCGTATTGGTACGGAACTCAGCACGTGGACTGAAAACGTAGGTCCGACGCGATACGTTCGCCGAAACGTGGGCGAATACGTGGAGCCAACACGCAACGTATTGACACGGACGTCTTGAACACGGCACGCGTTGCGTATCAAAACCGGCGTATCGAGGTAGCTAAGCTCCCGGGGTGCGTTCTGGCCTCGAGGAGAATCCAGCCGTGGCGACGAGGGCCTCCGCGAGGTCCACTGCGGCAAGAACGAGGCAAGGGTAGTGGCATCTCGGCACCACCAAACATCCGACGTCTCGGTTTTTTCAAGACACGGGCCCCCGAACTCCCGACCACTTCCGCAAGACCAGTTTTTCATCCCGAATAGTTTCTTGACGGTCCCGAGGCCCGGTGAGGGCCCTCAGAGGCCGAAACCTACGAAAACCCGTCACGATTTTTTCGAGCCGATGTCTGTCTGGGCTTCCTCCTCTGAACCTCGGACCAGGGCAACCTTTCGCAGCATTCGACCTGGAGCCGCGCTGCCACGGGCGAGCCAGGCGCTGCCACGACGGCGCTGGAGCTGCGCCTGGTGGCGGCGCGCACCAAAGGGGGTGGAGGGGGAAGGCTTCTTGTAGGAGGCTGCTTCTTAGAAGGCGCCCTCTGGACAAGGCCCGCGCCGTCTGAGAAGCAGGGTGCTTCTGAGAAGCCTCCCCCCCTCCCCCTGCCCAGGAGATCTTGGCTTCACGATTCTTTCGAGTCGGGGTTTTCGCACGGTTCCGAGCCCCAGGGCCCTCACGGATCGATCCAGGAAGGAAAATGGCGCAGACAGAGGGGGGCAACGGCCCCGATCGTGCTTGTCTACGATGTTTCGATGTGTTCCGAGACATCCGGCGGCTCCAACTCTTTCAAGACACGGGCCCCCGACCTCCCGACCACTTCCCCAGGGCGGGTTTTTCGTCCCGAGTCGTCTTTTAACGGTCCCGTGGCCCGGCGAGGGCCCCGAGAGGCCGAAAACGATGCAGAGCCTCCGTCTCGATTTTTTTCGAGACGCCCGGTGTCTGGGTTCGCGCCGTCGGATCTCAGGGTTCAGCTCTGCGCGTGGCCGAGCGCCTGCGGCAGCAGCGTAGGGACCGGTGGCAGGGCGGGGGGGCCGGCGCCGCGTCCGGGGCCACTCGCAGGACGCACTCGTCAGGTCGGGCGGCGGCGGGCGGCGCCAGCCACGGTGCCTCCTCGCCCTCGTCGGCGGCACCCTGAGGGGCACGGAGGCCGTTCACGGATGGGTAAGAGAGGGAGGAGGAGGAGGAGGGGGAGGAGGAGGAGGGGGAGGAGGAGGAGGAGGAGGAGGAGGAGGAGGAGGAGGAGGAGGAGGAGGAGGAGGAGGAGGAGGAGGATGATGATGAGGAGGAGGAGGAGGACCCCCCCATCCTCACGGCGGCAGCACAATCCCCAGACCCCCTCAGGCCATGAGAATCACGACAGGAAGATTCTCGCTGCTTCCGGCCTCTGGGGGCCCTCGCCGGACCTTGGGACCGTGAAGAAACGACTCAGGGCGAGAAGCCGGCCCCGGGGAACGGGTCGAGACCTCTGGGGGTCGACGTTGTGGAAAAATCATGACGGCGGGGGTTTGGGCCTGCCCCGGGGAACGGGTCGAGACCTCTGGGGGTCGACGTTGTGGAAAAATCATGACGGCGGGGGTTTGGGTTCACGGCGGCAGCACAGCCCAGAGCCGACCGAACTGACAGCGAAACCGCAGCCGACCGCAGCCGACAGGCCGCAGGCAGCCCAGAAAGGGCGCAGCGGCGCAGCAACGACACGACGACGAACTGAACCGAATCGATCGACCGCAACGACTTGAGGTGCAACCGAACCGACCGAACCGCGGACACCCTTGGATACTCAAGACGGCGGAGGTATTGAACAGAGAATCCTGGGATAAGGAATCCGGGGTCTGGAAGCCAGTGGAACTCCATTTGGGTATCGGTCAAGGGTATCGCCAACGCCCTCATCAGCTAAGGAATCCTCCGAGGTCTGAAGCCTCCTGGGCACATTCCTCCAACAATGCCCCCACCGTACGATTGGACCCTGATCGATACATGAAATTGACGCATTCCTGCCGCTTTGCTGCACCATCCACCGCGAGGAAAGGCGCCTGCCTGCAACTTTCCCTCGCGCTGCCGAAACACCGGCCACCTTGGATGTCTCTCACAACGGCCAGGGTGGTTCGTTTGTTTTGCATGTTTGGCAACGTACCTACCCTCCTCGTCTTGAGCTTTCACGTTCTCATCAGTGTTCGGTGTAGTTTGGATGCAACTTCTGAGACTTCGCAAGCATGTTTGTTTTTAAATTGTGCTGCCGTTTCCCATGCATGTGTTATTACGTCTTCAATTATGTTTTGAGCTGCCTCCTTTCAGTCTTCGTGTCTAAGTCACACGCAGTTGCATACATTGATGTTTCTGTTTAGCTGTCGAACCGAATTATACTTCAATCCAGGATGGGGTCAGGTTCGATGAGGCCGGAAGATCGGGCAGCATCGCCAATGCATCGGCGACGTCAGCGATGCATCGGCGCCATCGGCGTGGAGAATTTCTGGCTGCGCATCGATCCGCATCGTCGACGCACCGGCGATGCGGAGCGATCCTTCGACCCCATCTATTCGGACCTCATCTGGGAGGCCCAGTACTTCCGTCTGCAATTTGCCAGAGAGCAAGAGCTGCAAACGAGCGCAACAGAACAACGCCCTGGGGGTCTTCCCGGCGGCCCCGACCTCTGCGCTCGGCGCGGTCGCTGCGGCGCTCTCCTGGGGATCCAAAAAGGCTTTCTGAGACCGCTGCTCCCCTCCTGGGGCATGTTCTGACTCCCCAAACTCAAACGCACTGAAAAGTTCAAAACGGATTGTTTCTAAATGTTCTACAGAGCGACTCAGGATGAAAGACCAGTGCTGGAGTATGGGCCGAGATCTTCAAGGACCGTGTATGGAACAAAATCAGAACATCGGATGTCTAGGTTCGAACTCCGAGGTGACTCCACCCGTGGTGACGAGGGCCTCCCAAGAGACCCAGAGAGGCGAAATCCGGATGTCTTCAACAATGACGGCCCCCCTGGAAGTCCCGACTACTTTCCCAGGGCCAATTTTCAATCCCGAATCGTTTTGTTGACAGTCCCGGGGCTGGGCGAGGGCCACCGTAGGCCGAACATGGCCAGAAACCTCTCGTCGTATTTTTCGTACGACGCGACCCCGAAAAGCGACGGCGGGAGAAATTGCAACCTCGTAGAACATCAGGACTGGAGGGCGAGCGTCTCTGGCAGGCTCGGGACATTGACGGCCGGGGACTGGGACGTGGACAACGTGTCGCGCCGAAGCGCGGTGGGCCAGAGATGGCGGAGCGACACACTCTCCAAAACTTACCGACCGTAGATTTCCGACGCGAATCCAGCCGCAGCGATGACGAGGGCCTCCCAGGAGGCCCAGACAGGGGAAAACGAAGAAGGGCAGCAGCACCCATACATGGGTGTCTTGATTTCTTCCATGCGGGGTCCCTGGAAGTCCCGACCTTTTCCCCGGAAACAGCTTCTCATGCCGAGTCGCACTTTCACGTTCCCGTGGCTGGGCGAAGGCCCTCGGAGGCGGAACGCTGCCAAACACCGCCCGTCGTGCCTCTTGCACACCGCGAGGGGCACGGGTTCCCGCGAGGTCTGAGATCCGACGGCGCGACAAACATTGAACATCGTCAAGGATAAGGGGGCCGAACGGTCATTCACTGTCCCTGGGCGCGTGGCTGAAGTGGGGTTCCGCGGTGCGAATTGAATTGCTATACAATTGTCGTTGTTGGACCCCTAGAGGCACTTTGGCGCTCTCGCCTCGGCGAAGGCTGCATATCCTTTGAAATTGAAGCTCTCGCTCGAAGGTTTCGGGGCTGCGCCCAAACAACAACGCTCTCGCGCGATAGTTCCGCACAGTTTACTCCGAGAGGCCTTGGCCAGAGAGGGCCCAAACCTCAGGAAGTGCGTTCTCGCCTGAGACTTCCTCGCGATTTAGCACCACAAGGGGTCGCGTGTGACTTCCTCGCGATTCAACACCACAAAAGGTCCTTCAGCACCAGGTTGCTGCCACTCGCGGGTGCCGGAGCGGCTTGTTCGCTTTATACATGTTCGCAACTCAGCGCCGTAATTCGCCGGCCCAACGGGCCAGAGGCGTGCTAAGATCTCCGGTAACTGGTTAACAATACCTCTATACTTCGCGCGCGCGGAGCGGCCCCTGGGGGTCCCTGGCCGGAAAGTACCCCGGCAAGGTCCCGGGACACTCCTGGCAGACTCGGGTCAGAGATGGTTTTCCTCCTGGGTGCGGCCTTCCACGCTCCCCGGAGCGCGCCAAGAGGGCCCCAACAGGCTTCCAAGACGGTCCAAGAGGGTTCCGAATCGCCGAACGATCGGCCCAAGACGCCCAACACGGCCTCAAGACGGCCCAAGAAGCTTCCAAGACGTCCCAAGAGAGCCCCGACCCTTTCCAAGAGGGCCCAAAAAGCCAAAATCATTGATTTCCGTTGGGTTTTTCAAGGTTTTTGGCTTCCTCGCCTTTTCGCCTTTCCGACGCTCCAAGACGGCCCAAGAAGCCTCCAAAACCACCCCAAGACGGCCCAAGAGGCCTCCAAGAGAGTCCCAAGACCGCCCAAGAGGGCCCCACGACAGCCCAAGAGGCGCCCAAGACGGTCCAAAAGGACCCCAAGAAAGCCCCAAGAGGGGCCCAACATGGAGACCACGAACCGAGAACCCGAGCCTTCCGCTCCAAGAGGCCTCCTGGAGGCTCCAAAAGGCCCCAAAAGGCGACAAGGGGCCCGAAAGAGACCCCAAGAGGCTCGACAACGACTCCGGAGTCTCCAAGAAGCCCTCGAGAGGCATCCAACGAGATCCCAATGAACGTCCACGAAGCCTCAGAGCGCCAAAACCATTGATTTCCGTTGGGTTTTTGAAGTTTTTTGACTTCCTCGCCTTTTCGCCTTTCCGACGCTCCAAGACGGCTCAAGAAGCTTCCAAGACCACCCCAAGACGGCCCAAGAGGTCTCCAAGAGAGGCCCACGACCGTCCAAGAGAGCCCCACGACAGCCCAGGAGGCGCCCAAGACGGTCCAAAAGGACCCCAAAAGGGTCCCAAAAGAGGCCCAAGATGGAGACCACGAACCGAGAATCCGAGCCTTCCGCTCCAAGAGGCCTCCTGGACGCCCCAAGAGGCTCCTAAGAGGCCCCAACCAGCGACAAGGGGCCCGAATAATGCAGAGAAAAACTGCAGAATGTTGTCTTGTTCCCTGCGATCGTATTCACGAGCCGCCACCTTCCGAAACAGAAGGTTCAGGCGGGCAAAGAATGTTTCCCGCCTGCGAAATCACCCAAAGCCAGCCATCCATAAACAAAAAAACGACCCAGCAACACCCCATTGACAAAGATCACACGGGCACTCGACAGCCGTGCACCAATACGGGCCGGCGGAATGAGCGAAGCGATTAAATAAGGGTCCTCCAAAACGTTCTTGCTCCTACTTGCGTATGCCGGAACGGCCGTTTCGCCTTAGACTTCCTCGCACTTCGGCAGCACATGGGAATCCGTCAGAGCAGTCTTGCTGCTACTTGCGGAGGCCCTGGGGGGCCCCAGGACGCTCCAGGGATTTGTGTTCGGGGAGCGCTTTTCGGACCCTGGCCCTAAGGAAGCCCCAAAGGAATTTTTCTGTCTTGGGATGTGTTCGGGGAGCGCTTTTCGGTCCCTCCGTTCGCAAGGGGCCCTAGGAGATGCTATTCTGCATTGGGGTATGTGTTCGGGGAGAGCTGTTCGGCCCTCCCGCCCGCAGGAGGCCCAAATACGCACTATTCTGCATTGGGGGTACGTGTTCGGGGAGCGCTTTCGGCCCCGCCTCCAGGAGGTCCCCCAGGAGGCGCCGTCAACATTGGGATCTGGTTTCGGGGGGCGCTTTTCGGCCCCACCCCAAAGGAGGCCCCAAGGAGGCCCATGAGGCGCTATTCTGCACATATCTATATATCAATATATGTATATATATATATACATATATATACATATATATATATATATATATATATATATGGTTTCGGGGAGTGCTTCTCGGCCCCGCCCCAAAGGAGGCTCCAAGGAGGCGCTATTCCGTAATTATTGGCATCTGGTTTCGTGGCGTGCTTCTCGGCCCCTCGCAAACTTCGCCCTCATAGGCTTCGCCGCACCCTCGGCTGGCGCTCGACTCCTTTGTGTGTGGTTTACGTGTGTTCTTATCGATTGCCCCTCGGCTTGTTCTCGACTCCGTTGCGTGTTTACGTATATTCCTATAGATCGCCCCGCGACTAAGGCTCGAATACCTCTTGTTTCACATCTGCTCCTGCAGATTACCTTTCTCCCAGGGCTCGAACCTCTCGTGTTTGGACCAAAACACCGCTCCCCAAAGTCGCACTGATGGTTTCATGTATCGTGCGAGCTGAAGGTGGGAACGTGCCTCGGGAGAGGCTTTGGATGGACCTCCTTGGGCAGGAGATCAGAATGTGGGAATGTCGCCCCCCCCTTTCGAAGTATGGCGCGTGAGGGCCCACATTGCTTTGACGAACATTCGGCACCTGTTGCGGGTTCGATGCGCAATGTGTTAAAAAAGCGGCGCCTGCGGTGGGCTTCTTCAGAGCCTCGCAAACTGCCGACTACTCCGCCCCTCCCCCTTTACTCTTATCCGCACTTGCGGGGTGCTACGTCAAACAACACACAGCCAGAACCCTAAACCCCATCTGTCCGCAGCTTTTCCCGAACCACATCGATCTGTGAGGGTCCCGAGGCCCGAAACCGGGCACAAACGCCCGGCTCGAACACATCGAGATGCCATGATCCTAGGGGGGGGCGCCTCGGTTTGGAGGCTGCCCGGGGCCCGGAACCCTGGAAGACAGCGTCAACATGACTTAGACGCGCGGCGCGTCTGGCGCGCTCTCGCTGCAGCGGGGGCACACTTTCGTCGATTCGGGCGGGACTCAGATGTTGGCGTGCCTGTCGCATTCTCGTGCAGGCCCCGTGCCTGTCCGCGGCTGTGTTTTGGCACGTCGCCGTTCGACGGAACAATGCGCGTCGAGATCGAGGGGGGAGGTGTGAGGATCGAGGACGACCGGGGATTTGATCGAGGAGGAATATCGAGCATCGAGGGTCGAGGAGGAGGAGGGGGAGCATCGAGGAGGAGGAGAAGAAGCATCGGGGATCGAGGAGGACCGACGAGGAGGATCTAGGATCATGAATCGAGGCGGAGGAGGGGGAGAGTAGAAAGAGGAGGAGGAAGAGGATCGAGGGGGAACAAGAATCATCATCGATTCGTCATTCCATCGCCGCAGATTGCTATCAAGGTGCTTTGGTGGGCTCACACCTCTCTTTGCTGCTCACCCCCATCCCCCGCTCATAATCGTCGTCATCATGCTCATCCTGTCCACCTTACTCTTTCGCCCTTCTTCGCCCTCTGCGCCGCCCACCTACTCCTTCACCTTCTTCCGCAATCAATGCATTGCTCTTTTCAGGCCTTCCCTTCCCCCCCCCTCCTCCCCGCCCTCCTCGACGCCCTCCTGCCCTGTCGGCTACTGCACCTGCGCGTCCTCCTCGGCCTTCTGCCTCATCCTGCTTGTCCCCCTCCGCCCTTCCCCATAATTGCAGAGTCGCTCCCATGATCTAGTTGCCCCCCGTCTTCCCTCATTCTCCACCTACTTCTTCACCGCTCCAAGGACTCCTTTCTCCCCCTGGTCATCGCCGCCTCTAATGCTACTTTGCGCTCGCCCTCGTCATCGCTGCTCGCATCAACGCCACAACTTCCAGCGTGCGCGGTCGAAATTGTGAAGCAATACGTCCTCCCTGCAATGGAAACATAAATCGTGTCTGAATATAAGAGAACGTGTCTGTGTTCATATTCGTTCAAACTTGCTACCGTCGACGCGCAGAACACAATGTATGATAATTACTGTTTTTCGCCGCTGAGGTTCAGACGCGTGTACCAATGATTGAAACGTGACACATGTATAGGACCTCCTGCCCTGCGCGAGAGTGCCAAACATTTAGACGCATTATCTTGTCTTCCAGAGAGCTGGATAGACCTAGAGAAAATCGGTCAAGAAAGAGGGATGGAGGCAAATCCGCTGAGAATCTGTCCCGAGACCCCTCCAGGAGTCCACCTGGTACAGCGTTTCCATCTGGATCCGTTCTTGACGGTCCCGGGACCCGAAAACGGCCCCTGGAGGCCGAGAAAAGAAAACCACCTTCTCGAACCCAGAATCTCGAACCTCGCCCGCCCTCTTTGCTCGCCAGAAACAATGTTAGGTAGGGCGTGTCCCCCTACAGGCGGATATTTTGGACGAAAAATTTTTAGAATCGGAAATCATTCAAAAATAACCCGAACATTCACATAAGCTTGTCCCCGGACTATTTTTGACAATTTTTGCAATGTCCTCCTGTAGAGGGACGTGCCGGACTTGACACATGGTGCTGGGCTACCTCAGACCCCCAGGCGACTTTTTTTTTTTGATGCGCAAGCGCCCATATGAGCTCGACCATAAGCCGTGAACCCACAGCAGCTGCACAAAGAACAACATGACAACATGGTTCAAACCTGTCGTCCTTGAATCAGCGCCAGATGCTTTCGCGCCAAGCGCAAAAACCTACTCCCTGCGGGATCGAGCACCATCCGTCAACTTGCGGCCCCTCCTCGAACGCGTCTAAAAAGCGGTCTCGTCTGAGGGAATAGCGGTCTCGTCCTCGATGGATCGGGAAGATTGCGTCTTGCCATCGGCGTAAGCCCGCGGACGGCTGTGGAAATACAGACGAAGGCGGCTACGATGGCGAAGGTCGGCGGACACGTGCAGAAGCAAACTCTTGCTTCCCAAACCTGCTTCACGAATTCACTGACGAACAACCTCCCAACCGAATATATGATTGAAGCTGTCACTGACATGGTCTGCGACGGCGGCATCGAATCACACATGGGAGGGCGTTTCCCCATCCCACGCCCAGCCCATCGCGACGTGGTGCAAACACGCCTTTGGGCGCACGGCAGCGTATCCGCGAAGAAACCCGGGTCCAACAAGGGTGACACGGACCTGAGACATCGAAACTGAGAATCGCAAGGCCAGCCGGGAGCACCGCACGAACCAGCCTGCCCTGGGCGAGCTCTTGCAGTGGACCGGGGCCCAGATTAGAAAGCAAGAGGCGGTGCGTCGAGCGCAGATGTGGGGGAAGGGTTCGGAGAAATTATGGCGAGGAGGGCGAGCAGGGTGAGGGCAAGACGGAAAAGGATGACAGAAAATCTTGCTGCCCAAGCAAATATCACTTCTCTGAGTCGCCGATGTCGCCGTACGGAAACTGATCGTAATCCGCTATTGTTGGTCCAATCATCCCGTTGTCTTCGTAAACTCTGGTCCACGATGAGACGAAGCACTCCGTCCACCCGTACTTGTGCGCAACCATGAACACCATGTGCGAGATGACCCAGGCCCCGTAAACCACCGTCGCGAAGACCCGCTCGAAGGTGTCCAGCTCGGGCCAACACTCGCGGTCTGGCGCGGTCCGGAACGTGTAGCCGCCGTCGTACTGCCCGTCCTGCCAGTCGCTGTCGGTGTCGGGGACCAGCGTGCACGCCAACAATAAACACAAGAAGGTCTGAGTGATGACCAGCGCCTGGAGGGCGAAGTTGATGAGGATGTACCAGTCCATCAGGGTCAGGTACGACTTCACAGGCAGCCAGGACGAGGTGACCAGTTTGTACCCGACAGTTGTCAGCAAGAGCAAGAACTGGATTTCCGACCGTGCGTTGAAATCGTCCGGGACCGATGCGTAGGAGGCCACCGTCATCAGGCTGATGGAGAAATTGATGACCACTACGTTCCACAGGTAGAACGTGGGCACGCGCCTCACGTGGACCACGACCTCGAGCACGGACCTGAAGGAGTCGTCGCCGAGCTTCCACGCCATCAGCCGCACGGCCGGCACCTTGCATCCCTCTACGTGCACCTCCCGGTCCACTTTCCACTCCGAGGGTGTGGCGTTGTCACCGGTGAGCCATCCCGCCGTCTCATCCTTGAGCGGTGCCATCTGCTGGCGCCAGATCGGCTCCTCGCCGTATATGCGTATCCTCAGCATCTGCTTGTCGAAGGGCATGTCCGCCAGCTCGAGCCTTTCAGTGAACGTGGCCTGGAACTTGTACTTCTCGAAGACATGACCTCCAACGGCGCTGCAATACTCCAACATGCGTATGTGCTCGACGACTTCCGCGTTCGTGGTGGCGTTTCCGAATGTGAACGCGGGCTTGAACAACTTCTCATCGCTGTCCCAATCCGGCTGCCTGATGTGCTGTATGAGCGTGGGCGCCACCTCTATCTCCTGCCCACTCTCCAAGAGGATTGTCGTTTTACCAGTCGTTGAATATTTCCATGCCCCGACCACCTGGCAATTTTTTTCCACCTTGACTTCGCCGTCAGAGTAGTAGTAGGCTTCGGTTCGAAAATTCTTCAACATCGGATCGACATAAAACATCTGCACAGTGAATGTGGCAGTGAATTGCTCCCGAACCGCATCGATCGATGACACTTCCAACACATTGACTCTCATGTTGACCTTGATAGCACGGCGCGTGCCGATCCGGATCTTGTTTCCGCAGCAATACTGGTTCACCCCTTCCGGCTTCGGCAGGACTTCCGCGGCCAGCGGGTTTATCGGGCTGTGGGAAAATCTTTTCTGCTGCATGGTGACCTCATACCTCATCTCCTCCTCCACCACATCCAAAACGTCATTCGATCCGCGCGAATGGCGACGTTGTCGCCAGCTTTGTCCAGTGGGCCGGCTATCAAATGATAGTCCACTCTGCACCGATGACTGGCGATCGAAAAACTTGTTACTAAAACGACGGACAAATCGTCTCGGAGAGGCATCGCTCCCCACACGACTCTGTCCGGGCGAAACGTCCGACTGCAAACTGTAGCAGGACGATGCAGCGGGCGACGCTGGCTGCTCCGTGGGGTCTGCGTGCTTGTTGCCCGGAGGCTCGCCCATGCCCAGAGGTGCCGCGCGGCGCTTGCGCACGGAACCCGCGGCGGCTGGGCCCGCCTTGAGCCAAAATGGCTACGGAGTCAGACCCCCAGCCGGCTTAAGGCCTGCGACGCCCCGACCACCTCCCAGGGACCTAGGGCTCCCAACTTCGCGCTTCGCGCTGCGCGAAGCGCGAAGCGCGAATAACTTCGCGCTCTCGCGCCGCCCTCCCAGAGGGAGAATAGGAGGACGAGGAGGAGGGGGAGAAGGAACGAGGACCGCGAAGCGCGAAGCGCGAATAACTTCGCGCCCTCGAGGGAGCCCTTGGGGACCGGCTGTTCATCCTTAGTCGTTTCTGGACGGTCTCGGGGCACGGCGAGGGCCCCTCGGAGGCCGAACACGTTGAAAAGCGTCAGCCTTTGATCTTTTTTGAGGGGCCACGAAGAGGGGGATAGGCATGGGGGAAACATCGATCTGGAATCGGCGACACCTCGCCGACAGATCGGCGGTAGGCCCCCGCTCAATCGTGAATTCGCGCGCTCCTGGGCACTCTGGGGCTACCAGGCCCCTGTCGGCCATGACTGGGCGATTGGGGGTCGATGCGTCCCCCCCGATTCGGCGGCGAGCCTCGGGGGGAAGTTTCTCCGACCTCTCCGCATCTCAGACCTCCAGGCGCCGCGGGGGATGCCACGGCGGGCGCTCCTCAGCCTCACCACGGGGCCTTTGGGCTCCTCCTCCGCCTCCCCGCTGGTGGAACCCCCGCGCTGGGCGGTTGTGGGCGTCTTCCCCTCGTGCTCCTCCTCTCTGCGGCGAACCTGGGGGGAAGTGAGAAAGAGCGGGCCGTCTGAGACCTTTCTGAGCCTTCCCCGAAGACACCGAGAGCTGCTCAGAAGGCCGGAGGACTTCCGTGAAGCTCCGCCGCCGTCTGAGAAGGCCTCCTCCTTCTCACTTCCCCCCCTCGCTCGCCGCCGACCTCATGCCTATCCCCCCCCTACTGATGCCCCCGACTCGGCCATGTGGTCAACAGGGCCGTCACCTGGCTATCCGGCCGCCGTCTGGGACGATCCAGGCACCCCCGCCACGCCCTCCACGAGGCGCAGCTGCTGGAGAGCGTCCCGAGGCCGGAAAGCCGCCGAGAAGCAGCGAAGACTGCCGAAAGCCCCGAACCCTTCGGACCCCGAGGACGGTGGACCCCTGGGGGCTCCACGACGTCGGGGGCTCCTCCTCGGCGGCGGCGGGCGGCGGCGCCGCGCCCGGCGCCGCAGGCCTGCACGCCTCCGCGGCCGCGCGGGGGGCGTCGAGCATCGACGCTTCGGGCGCCAGCGGGGCGCCCGCGGCGCCCAGCCTGAGGGGCAACGGTTCGCCCCGAGAGGAACTTCGAACCCGAGACGTTCCCCCTCCCCTGAGCCTAGCCCTGCTCCTGCTCCTGCTCCTGCTCCTCCTCCTCCTCCTCCTCCTGCTCCTTCTCCTCCTCCTGCTCCTGTTCCTCCTCCTCCTCCTCCTCCTTCTTCTTCTCCTGATTATCCTCCTCCTCCTTCTCCTCCTCCTCCTTCTCCTCCCTCTCCTTGTCCTGATTCTCCTCCTCTTCCTTCTCCTGCTCCTGCTCCTGCTCCTGCTCCTGCTCCTCCTCCTCCTCCTTTTCCTCCTCCTTTCCCTCCTCCTCCGAGCCGGAGGGGCAACGATTCGAATAGCAGATCGACTACTGAGTGGGCTTACCCCAAACGTATGATCTTCGTTGGATCTGCGAATAGTACATGGAAAGCTTCTGGATCTACTAACAGCCGACGTATGCTTGGTAGATTCGGTGAAGATGAAGATGTTTGGGTAAATAAATTCTGTGGCCGACCTCCGCTTCGAACGATACGCCCCGAGAAAACTTCGAAGCCGAGACGTTCCCCGCACCCTGAGCCGATCCCCCCCGCCTGACATTGCCCCTGACAGCCCTGCGAGCGCCGCGACGCACTGCAGCGGGCACCCCGAGTCGCCCCCCCGACCTCTGGCGCGAGGGGGGCCCTGGTCTGGGCGCCTCGATTTCTTCGAGCCCCGCGTTTGGACGCCCGAAATGGGAGTCGCTGTCGGTGTCGCCGCGGCCTGTGCCCATTTGAAACAGAAGGCCGCCTGCCCAACAGCGGCCGCTGTTGGTTTGGGACAACATCTGTTGTTGGACATTGTGCCCATTCTTTCCGTACCCATTTCGGGCGTCCAAAGTTTGCGCCCGGCTCTGGGCCGGAGGGGCCCTGACAGATCGATGCGGCTCGAAAGAGGGCGCAGACAAATGGGACCAGGGCTCCGATCTGGACTTCCGCGTCCTCGTGGCCTTTCGGGCCCCAGGATCCCTCCCTCATGTGTTGATTACTCATAAGCCGAATTCCAGCCATGCGCTCGAAGCCGTGCTCGGACAAGATCGGCGCATACATGCCGAGCCCCAGCTGGCACAGAAAGGCGACGACCTCGGGCTCGCAAGCTGGGGCAAGGTCGGCTGCGGGCGGGGCCGCCGAAGCAACACCCCGTGTGCCCGTCGGAGAAGCTGCATGACCTGCTCGCTGGCGAGCCGCGCGCTGTCTCGCGCGGCGGGCTGCCCGGACTGAGATGGCATTGTCGCCTTCGCGAACCTGCTGACTATGCCAATCATGGCTGTGCCAACTTCGCTGAATATCATCCGGGAACGGTGCTGACTATGCCAACCATGACTGTGCCAACCTCGTTGTTGCTGTCACTCGGCCAAAGCCCACCCATAATGCCACTCGCTCATCTCAGAAATGTGAATGTGGAAAAGAAATCAAGAAAGAAACTGGGAGGGATAGATACGGTAAGGGCAATGGCCTCCTGTCGGCCCGCCGCTTGACCCAGAGCTGCTTGAGCCAAACGGGATACGGACGCCGGTGGGGATACGCGAAATGTCAATAATTCCTGTCGTATTCCGCAAGAAAGGGGATCCGGTTGATTTCCGCCGTAAAGGAATTTCTGCTGTAATCCGAAATCGATTTTCCGCCGTCAAAGGAACTGACGCGTTACAGAAGGATCCCATGTGTGGTGGATTACAAAAAGATCCATGTGACTGAAATGGAAGAACGTTTCTTTTTGAGTCGAGTGCACATCAAGATATATTTATGTATTTTGTCATCTGATTCCCGACGTCGCGGATTACAAAAAGATATCGTTCGTTCTTTCGTTGGAAATAGGCGCTCAAATCGCCAAGGCCTGTATCGTGCCTGGCGCTCCTCCTCCTCCTGCTCCTCTTCCTCCTTCTGGGAAAGGGACCAACAATTGGCGATGCATCGCCGACAGACCGGCGATGGGCCCCCGATGGCGAATCCGCACGCTCGCTTCTGGGCGGCGTGGACTATCGGTGCCCCATCGGCGATGAATAGGCGATCGGAGGGCGGTGCATCCCACCCTGAGCCTGAGCCTATCCTCGTCCCCTGTGGTTTTCGGATTATGAAACTCGGCTCTCCAGTAGCCGTTCGGGACGATCCGGGCACCCTCAGAACGCTCTCGGCTTGGCGCAGGTGCTGGAGAGCATCCCGAAGCTGGAGCACAGCCGAAAACCGACGAAAACGCTAGAAAACTCCGAGCCCGAGATGCTGCCCCCTGAGCCGACCCCCTCCGCCGAAAGTTGCCCCTGACAGCCCGGCGAGCGCCGCGACGTACTCGTCGGCGACCCGCTGGTGGGGCTGCAGCGGGCACCCCGAGCCGCCTCCGACCTCTGGCGCGAGGGACCCGAGCCTGGCGTCTCAATTCTTTCGAACCAAATGTTTTCGTTGCCTTTCGGGCCCAGGGACCCTCACATCATATCGATGCGGCTCGGGAAATGGCTCAGAAAGATGGGGCCCACGGCTCTGTGGTCGTGGTGTTTTACGATGTTTCGATGTTGTGGCTCTGTCTGATCTCAGGGGAGGACAGGAAGAACCCAGCGCTGAGAAACAGCTCGGGATGGAAAGCTGGTCACGGGGAATGGGTCACGACTTCCAGGGAACCGGAGCTGCTCCCGACCTGTGTTGGCGGCGCCCACAGGGGGGGGCCGCGAGGGGGGTAGGGGCGTGGAATGCCCAGGTCCCCTCGGGTCGTGAAGAAAATGCGGCGAACAATGTCTATGTTTTCTGCCCTTTTGGGCCGTCGCCGGGCCCCAGGACCGTCAGAAACTGGGGTCCTGGGAAATGGGTCGAGACCTCGAGCCTCCAGGGGTCCACGCAGTGAAGAGAGAACACGACGCCTGGGGTCTAGCAGGGGGGCGGCCTTCCAAAAAGGTGGCGGGGCTCCTGAGAATGCAGGGGGGCTTCGTAGAAGCCCGCCCAGCTTCCAAGAGATCTTCTTCAGAGCCTCTGGTGCCTTCTAAGAAGGCCCCCCGCCCTCTCAGGAGGCCACCCCCCTCGCGCCACGCCCGCGTGGGCGCCACCAGCTTTGGAATGACCTTGACATCCAAGCTTTGCACTTCTCCTCGCACCTGGCGTTCTCGCCCGGTTCTGGGCCCTGGGGCCCTGGCGCATTGAGCTGGCTCGCAAGCATGCAACAAGAGATAGGGCTGCACTTGTGATCTCTCGCGACGCATCTGATCCCGGGGGAGGGAACCTGGACCAGTGAGGTCATGATGCGATCGACTCAGGGTACATGCGCTCCTAGAACCCTTGAGCATCCGGCGGCCCGACACCGCGGAAATTTGAGGATGGCTGGGGCGCATCGTTGCCATGATTTCTCTTGTTCCACTGTCGGCTACACGCAAGAGTGGCCCTGGGTGAGAGTGAGCTTTGGTGCGCGGCTTCCTGTGGGCCACGGGGGAACCGAACACCAGCGCGCAAGACGCTACTACCGCATCGCGTTCGGCGATCGGGAGACCCCAATGGGCCAGCACCAAAGGTCACTCCGGAAAAGGGTCACTCTTGAGTGTAATCGACTACAGGGGGAAACAAACCCTGGTTCCTGGGTAACTCCGCCCAAGACCAGCTCTTCATCCTGGGCTGTTTTTTGACATCCTGGAGGGGACAGCGATGCCAAACGCGGCGCCAACCTGAGGCACGGTGAGACGAAGCACAAACCATGACAAAATCGGACCGGGACACATCGGTGATCTCTCTGAAACTCTGCCGTTATGGAGGATGTCCTGGGCGTACTGGGCGCCGCTGCCGTTCCAGACCGCCCTGGCACGGTAGAGACCGTTCCGGAACGCTCCCGGGCGCAGCCTATAACCGACCCCCTGGCAAACCATCCCATTCCGCGACGTCCCCATCGCCTCTCAAGCTTTCCCCTGGCCGCACACATACGCCTTGGGACGCGGCGAGGGGGGCGTCACAGAAGGGGATGGTGTGCTAGGGGTCGGTGGTCGGTGAAGCCGCCCCTGACGCTCTGGAGTGAATCCTCCCAGTCTGATAGCCCGCACTGTCCGAGCTCGTCTCCCCCAGGACCCTCTTTTCAAGACGCTGTCCCCGGAAGTCCCGACACGCCTCCCAGAGCCAGCTGCTTCTCTCGTGAGTTGTTTTTTTGTTGCGGTCCTGGGGCCCGGGGCCCGGCGAAGGCACCCAGAGGCCGAGAGCTACGAAAGGCCGCCGTCTTGACTCTGGCAGCACGCTGCAAGTCTGGGTTGCCCCTGAGATCCGACGGCGCGACAAATTGAAACAATCGCAATTCTCGAGCTGGCTCGGTCTGCGAGGGCCACGCAGCCCGAAAGCAGGCGAAGGCGCCAGGCTCGGAAGAGTGGAGACGCCAGGATCTCCGGGGAGGTCTGGCCTTCCCTCACGGCGAGACCTCGAGGTCCTCGTGCCGGAGCTCGACGTCCAGCGTGCCGGCGCCGACGGTGCTCTTCTGGGTCGCCTCGAAGGTCTTCCCGGACATCGCGCCAATCGTGCTCGTCTTTCCCTCGCCGCCGCCTCCCCGCACCATCAGCCGCACGTGCGGCCAGACCGGGAGGAGGGGGAAGAGGAAGAGGAGGAGGGGGAGGAGGAGGAGAAAGAGGAGGAGGAGGAGGAGGAGGAGGAGGAGGAGGAGGAGGAGGAGGAGGAGGAGGAGGAGGAGGAGGAGGAGGAGAAGGCGGAGGAGGAGGAAGACGAGGAGGACGAGAGGGGGCGGGAGGCAATGAAGGGAGACCACAACATGGGAGGAGTGAGGAAGACGGGTGAAGATGACCAGGGGGAAGACAACAATAATGCGATAATGAGGGAACTGAGGTTGAGGAGACAGGAGGGGACGCAGGAACAGTAGGAAGAACGGAGCAAGATGGAGGAGGACGAGGACGACTGGTCCCCCGTGGCTCTGGGGCGTGACTGCGCGCCCAAGGATGGCAAACGAGTATGCTGTGGCGCTGCTGGGCGGGCCATGTGGGGACGAACACCTCCCAGAGGCGTCGCCCAGCCAGCTCGCGCCCCCAACAAACCCACATCAGGGCGGGCGAGGGGGACCGACCGCGCCGGCTGCTGGGCGAAGCTCGGCCGCCCGGGCCAGGGTGCCTGGCTGGCGTCTGCACCCCGCCTGGGCCGATCGGAACCGCCAGGCCAGCGAAAACAACCAACCCGCACAGGATGGCACGGCTCCGCGGCACGGCACCTGCCCGAAGCCAGACATGACTCTCGGGGCGACGCAAAGTCTTCGGGCAAAGCGTGGCACGGCACGGCAGACGACGACACCGCACCGCGACGACACCGCACCACGGCGCGCATAGAATCGCAGACTGACCCCGCGTGAGAGAAAGCGAGGCCGCAAGCCACCGCCGTCCAGGAAGGCACAGTGCGCCGAATCCCACCCGCCCTTTCGGGCGGGAGTGGTTCAGCGAGCTTCGTCTTCCAACCCCTTATCTTCCTCTTCGGGGAGGGGTTCGCTCCTCCCCCTACCCCCCACTCCTGGCTTTGGAGGGAGGGGTTGCGAGACGTTGGAGCGTCCCCTGCGTTCTCCTCCACATCTCCCCGATCAGGGCAACTCATATGGGCATCGTTTCTGGATGGGCTGGTGAGGTCACACGAAGCGTCTAGAATGACTGCATTCACGGTCGCCGCCACTGCTAGCAATCCTCCCGCCACTGCTCAAACAGCACCGCGCAAGAGGACGGCGCGAGCGGGGAGAACGGATGAGCAGGGAGTAAGCAAGAAGGAATAGGAGTGAGGAGCGAGCGGGTGAGGAGGAGCAGGAAGACGAGAAGGAGGCGTAGGAGGAGAGAGAGGATGAGGAGGAGGAGGAGGAGGCGGAGGAGGAGGAGGAGGAGGAGGAGGGAGAGGAGGAGGAGGAGGAGGAAGGGGAAGAGGAGGAGGAGGATGAAGAGGAGGAGGAGGACAAGGAGCAGGAAGAGGAGGGGGAGGAGGAGGAGGAGGAGGGAGGAGGAGGAGGAGGAGGAGGAGGAGGAGGAGGAGGAGGAGGAGGAGGAGGAGGAGGGAGGAGGAGGAGAGGGAGGAGGAGGGGGAGGAGGAGGAGGAGGAGGAGGAGGTGCAACGCTCCTTTGACACAAATGAGCTGCGGACGTCAAACGATATCGATAAGAACAGATACCACCGATTGTGCACGTGAAGGGAAACACCCCCTCTCGGACGCAGCGGACAGCGGGCCAAAGCTCCACTCCCGCGGCGCCAAGGCCGCGCATGCCTGCAGGCCTCTCGCCCGCCAGGTCCGTGCACGGCCGACCACTCTCAATGCACGTCGTCCGCATCTCCCGCATCAGTGCGGGACCTCTAGGTCCGTGGAAAAGAAAAGGGAAGAAAAGAAAACTCATGCATCTGCCCGGCGCCATACACCCTAGAGAGTGCGATGGAGCCGGCTGCCCTCGTCGCGCACCTTAAAGCCCATAGCCTCAAAATGCCGCCTCAGATGTGTCTGGTCCAGCGCCTTTGTGAACGCATCGGCCGGGTTCTGGAGTCCCGGCACATGCTTGATCTCCACTTTGCCTGCCTTGACCTGGTCCTGCAGCCACAAGAACCTCGTGTCTATATGGCGGACAGCGCCAAGGCCTTGCCGCGTGGCGATGCCCTCGGCCGCCACGCTGTCACTGCGCAGTAGTGGCCTCTCTAGATGCTGCAAGCCGAAGTCGTGGAGCATTGACTGAAGCCCCAGAGCGTGGCTCGCACCCTTCAGCATCGCATAGTACTCGGACTCCCCTGAAGACAGCGCGACCGTGGTCTGCTGAGTGGAAGCGTGCTTCACGAGATGGGAGCCGAGCGTGAGCATCATGCCACTGCGCGACTTCCTGGTGGTAGCCTCGCCAGCCCAGTCAGCGTCTACAAAGATCTCGATGCGCGTGGGGACCTCCTGCAGCTTGAACACCAGCGAGCCGGCCCTGGCCTGCTTGAGATATCGTCCCAGGCGCTTCAAGTCTATCATGTCCGACTCGCGTGGCGTCTTCATCGACTTGGCCAGAGAAGACGCTATGTAGCTGAGGTCCGGCCTGTCCTGCCCGATGTAGCTGGCGCGCATGACCAGCGAGCGGTAGAGCTTGGACTGTGCGTCGTCGAGCGTCTGGGACTGCGAGGCTTCTATCATCTCGGTCACGCTCTTCTTGACCGCAGGCGTCTGCACCGGCTTGGCGTCGCACAGGTGCAGGTCTCGAAGGATCATGTCGACGTGACGGACGTCAGACTCGATACGTGCTTCGCCTGCGGCGGGATCCCAGATGAGCACGCGGTTCAGGTAGACCGTGCTCTGGACCCCTTCGGCCGCCGAGGAGAGGCGGCCCGTGACCTTGTAGTCATACTTCTTCAGCAACTCGTCGAACCAGGCCTCGTCGTCTGCATACATCAGCACGCCGAAGTCGTCGCCATGCACCTCGAGGGCAATGTCACGCCCTGGGTGCCACAGGATGGCGGGGCTCGACTTCCCCTGCAGGAACTCGACGGACTTGAGCAGCTCGACGTAGTCTCCCTGCCAGACCTGGCTCGCATCCATCGTGCCGTACATCGTGCGAAGGAGAAGCCCGACGAGCGGCTCCTCCTCGCCCTGACGCTCCTCGGGTGGAAGCTCCACCCAGAGGCGCCTCTGCACGTGCCCGTAGAAGTGGGCATGCGACACGTCGTAGAACTTGTACAGCACCTCGCGGGGCTCCGAGCTCTGGAACTGCTCGAACGCCCTGCTGAGGAAAAGGCTGACCAGCGCCTTGAACGCCTCCAGCGGCGGCGTCCCCGAAAAGAGGTCCTGCTGCGGCGGCAGCAGCCCCTCGGCGCGCCGGCGGACCTTCATCTCCCGTGCCACGAGCCTCGAGCGATACAGCGGTCGCTCGAGGTCCCCCTTGTTGGTGTCAATCCACCGCGTGTCGATGGCGCGACCTCCCTCCGCCTCCATCTCGCGGCGTGGAACCTTCTTCCACACTCCGCGGCTACGGCGCCACTCCAGCTCCTCAGCCCTGGCCTCCTTCACCTTCAGCGGGTCGAGGAAGCCCCCGCGGACGTCGTCCACGAACGCCTCCGCCTCCTGGTCCATGTCCTCGGCGTGCGGCGAGGGCCCGGCGGTGAAGCCCGCCAGGTCAGACAGCGATTCTCGAGCTCGAAGTTCCTCCCTGAGGCCGCGAAGGATGGCTCTGACCAGGCGGGGTGGGTACACCTGCGCCCTCCCACAGGTCACTTAGCACACTTTTTGGGTAACTAGTATTTTGTTACCTTTTTACCCGCAAGTTCGCTTTTCACCTTTTCACCTTTTTTCAGTTACCTTTTCACCTTTTCACCTTTTCACCTTTTCTATATTGGTCAGTGTCGTTGCATGTCTACAGATAACGATAGAATGTGCAGGAGGGCGGGTCGCGGGCAGGTCGCGGGACGCTTACGGGACGTTTGCGGGAAGTTTGCGGGAAGTTTGCGGGAAGTTTGCGGGAAGTTTGTGGGAAGTTTTCGGGAAGTTTCGGGAAGTTTGCGGGAAGTTTGCGGGAAGTTTGCGGGAAGTTTGCGGGAAGTGCTCGGGAAGTTTCGGGAAGTTTCGGGAAGATCGCGGGAAGATTGCGGGAAGATTGCGGGAAGTTTTCGGGAACTTTCGGGAAGTTTCGGGAAGATTCGGGATGTCCGCGGGATGTATAGGAATCCAGACAAAGGTTTCCAGGAATGCCCAAATCTTCTCCATCCACACCGCCGCCCTCTTTTCCTCCCCATCCGTTCTCCCTATCCATAGTCTTCCATACCTGTCTACTGGAGCGGCTCCCCCTCTGCTGGCGCCGCCGCTCTGGTTCGAAGCCCCATCGCCCAGGCGATCCCCGACCCTCGGACGCGTCCACGCGCAGCTGGAGGCATGTCGCAACCAGCTCCGAGCTCCCAGGACACCGTTTGCAATTCCCTGAGCCCTGTTGATTCCTATAACACGGCTAACAAAAACACGGCTAACAGAAACACTGCTAACAGAAACATGGCTAACATAAACACGGCTAACAGAAACGCTGCTCATTCCTCATCCCTAAAACACGGCTAACAGAAACAGCTCAAGATGGACCAGAGGAGTCCGACACCGACGGAGAAGGGTCAACGAACGCTGCCTGCGCGGTGGGCCCCATTTACGCAGTCCGTGGCTGACGCTCCGCACCAACAGGTGCGATTCAAAATCAATGGCCCCAGGTTCCCCCACGATGGTCCCGAGTGTTTGAGTTTGGTTGCCTCCAGAGGTTGCCGAGCCCGCTGATCATGAGACCATCTCGTCCGACGAGGCGCCCCTCCAGGAGCCCTCCGCGCCCGCTGCGGCGCCCGCTGCGGCGGCCGCCGCGGCCGCCGAGCGGGCCGACGTCACCGAGTCCGCGCAGCTGACCGCTCGAGACTCCCAGACCGTCCCCTCGCTCCCAGACGCGCTGCCGCCGCCGACCGCTTCACAGATCGAGGAGGATCCAATGGGAGACATTGAATGATGCATGGGGGGATGGAGAAAAAACATACTGGCCCGTCTGTGCCCAACCCACCCACTTACATCGTCGGTCGCCCCCCCTCCCCCTCCTCGTCCTGCACTGTTCCCTCCCCGCCCCCTCCACGTCGACAATCATCGGAATTCCGTTCGCCTTCAGCCCGTTGCTCGGCCCATTCGCGCGCATGTGTGACTTGGCGGCGGGAATTCCACGTTCGAGCGCGCCCTGATCCACAGCCCTGTCGCGTTGGATCAGGCCGCGTTCGAACGTGAAACTCCCACCGCCAAATCACGAAGCCATAACAAAGAGCCGATCAACGGGTGGGAGGTGAACGGAATTCCGAGGTGCGGTGGAGGATGAGAATGGGCATGGCACGTTGGTGAGACCAGGACTTCAGGCGGTCAGCTGCTGCACTAGTTGAGCACGGCGACCATTCAGTGGCCGCCGCAGATCCCGATCGGCAGGCCCGAAGCGGGTACAAGGGTATATCAGTAGACTGATACTACGCACCTGCAACTACTACTGCCACTACCACGACCACTAGTCCTGCCAAGGCCACGGCCACTAGTGTTCGCTACTACCTCTGCTACTGTGTGACATTGTTAGTGTTCATCGTAGCTGCAGTGGTGGTGGTAGTGGTAGTGGCAGTGGTAGTAGTCAGGATGAGAAGGCCGAACGGCCATTCATTGTCCGTGGGCTCGTAGCTGGAATGGGGATCCGTGGTGTGGATTCTGCTTGTTGCGGTGTTAGGCTGGTGTTGTGTGTTGTCGTCGTCACACGGGCGACCCGCCCCGCGACCCGCCCCGCGACCCACCCCGCGACCCGCCCCGCGACCCGCCCCGACCCACCCCGCGACCCACCTGCGACACACCCCGCGACCCACCCGCGACCCACCCCGCGACCGCCCCGCGACCCACCCCGCGACCGCCCCGCGACCCACCCCGCGACCCACCCGCGACCCACCCGCTACCCACCCACCCACCCGTGAAAATCCCTGCGACCCGCCCGCGGCCCACCCGCGACCCACCCGCGACCCAACAACGACCCACCCGCGACACATGTGCGACCCACCCGCGACCTACCCACATTTTTTAACGAACAAATGTGCGCCTAGTGATCGCTCGTTGTATATGTTGTGAAAGTTTGGCGCCTGCGGCGGGCTTCTCCAGAATCTCGCGGACTGCCGACGTCACCCTCGCCCGTATCCGCAATTTTGGGGTGTTGCGTGTAATGGTTCCATGGGCCGTCTTCCTCTTGCTCCTTCGCATCCTCCTCCTCATTAGTTTCCTCCTCCTCATCCGCCTCCTCATATCCTCCTCCTCCTCCTCCTCCTCCTCCTCCTCGCCCCCGTACTTCGCATCCTCCTCCTCCTCCTCCTGCCCGTCTTCGCATTCTTTGTGGTTCGTCGTCAGAGCCGTCACCGTCCGTCTCGTGCACCGCCCTGGCCTGACCACCTACGTCATAACCCTATGTACGTAGCTGTTCGGTCCGAGTGCGATGGCTGCACACGAGCAGCATGTCTGATATCAAACGTCAGCAGCTCACGAGCATCTTTTCCAAGTTCGTGAGAAAAGCCACGTGGATCACATACGGTGAGAACATCAAGCAATCGCAGATCGACAAGCGACAGATTCGAGAGCAGGCTCCGCTGTTCAATGCGCTGCTGACGGACACTGCGATTCAAACGTTCCCGTCATAGCCCCCCCTCTAATTGTGCACCAGCCCCCCCCCCACACATATCCAATGACATCAACATCAATATCACCATCATGCTGAGCCTCATCATCATCGTCAGCATCGTCATCGCCAACATCAATGCAACCATTATCGTCTCGTTAGTCCATATCATTTTCGCCGCGATGATCTCCACCCGTCATCGCGTTCATTAATGTGGTCACATGGGGGGTAACACTAACACAATGCGTTTTTATCGCAGCTCTGCAGAGGAGTTCAGTGACGACCTGCACTTCAACAAGAGCGACGTGGAGCCGTCGCTGCGCAGCGTTGCCGAGACCAACCACATATCGTTCCGAGACGCTGCGGAGCTGACCGAATGGAGTGAGACGACAGGCCGACGGTTCCGAACCACGTGCAGGCACATCGCTGTGTATCGCGGACGGGCTTCCCCACCACAATGGTTCGTTGCTCTATTTGGTGACCGCGGAGGTGGTGCTGGCGAGGACAACGACAATGATGAAGAAGGAGAAGAGGAGGAGCCCGTGTGCGAACCCGACGAGGACGACGAGGACGAGGAGCCACCAGTCGCGAAGAAGGCACGGAGAGGCAAGCCAGCTGCCAACGACGTGGTCGTGGGCAAGCCCGCCAGCTCCGACGCCGCCCTCATGAAGAAGCCCAGCGCCACGTTCGATGGCGATCACGAGACGGCCTACATGTTCAGCTGGGACAAGGAATCACGGCTCGCTGCAAGGAAGCCCACGACTGCTCCGACCAGCACGCCACCAGAGATGGCAATTCGAACTGAACGACCACACGGTGCCAATCCCGAGGATGCGGTCATCGCGGTGTGGGCTGATGGCATGAGGAGGGGGGTTCCGCAGATGACAGTGAAGAGGTGGGACGCGATCCACGGAGTTGTCAAGGCCCCTGATGGTCACGATGCGACAGGTGTCAAGACCATCCCCAGCAAGACGTCGAACCCGAACGGCATCGACCTGTACGACGGCGTGGACAAGGATGGCAACAGAGTGTGGTGCTTCTTCCGCTCGAACAGGCCCAAAGGGAAGCCCGAGCAGAGGCTAATCGCCGTCCGCGTCCACGGTCAGGACCAGCTCACGCAGGGTGACACCCAGTGGTGGCAGGAGGCAGGTCAGCCCCCCTCAGAGCTGAAGGACTTGGAGAGCTCTACGCTGCTACGTGGGCGAACGACTTGGCGAAGCGCTACTGCGACGGCGTGCTGACGAGGGAGCAGGTGCACGAGAACAAGGAGAAGATCAAGTACAACTACATGAAGATGATGAAGTCCAAGGTCGTGAAGAGGCCAGCATCGGCCAGTTCGCCTACGCCAGCTGGCGGCAGCTCGTCAGCGGCCGCGCCCAGCGACGGCGCCATCGGCGCGGACCACGTGGTGCTCGACGGCAAGGTTCCCGACGGCAATCGCACCACGCCGCCTCGCTGGAAGGCGGGTGCAGTTGTAGAGGAGAGCCCACCCCTGAGGCCGACCATTGAGGCACCGCCCATGTTCGATTAATAGCCTGGTGTATATACGTATGGCATCGGCAACTCACATCCGCAAAGATCGGGCTGTGGGCGCACAGGGGGTCTGAAGGACGTCTGAGGAAACCCGCGCCATGTTTGCGATGAGTCCACGGGGGTCCCACGGGACATTCACGGGATGGTTTCGGGAAATTTCGGGAAGTTCCGGGAAGTTTCGGGAAGTTTCGGGAAGTTTCGGGAAGCGCTCACGATCGTGCGAAGGCTAGCTCGAAGGAAGCTGCCAGACGTTTGTCAAACATGGACCGTTCAGGTTACGGCGCGCCCAGAAAAAAACTAACAGAACATTGCATTGCTTTCGCATTATGCTGAACCCCCCCCCCGCACACACCAACTTCGTCCTATCATGCTGGCCAACCCCCCCCCGTTGACCCACCTCGTTATGTTCGCATCGGTGTTCCCAGTTCATTCCCACCCCCACTCGGTTGGGGAGGATGAGATGGGGGTGGCCCGACGCCTCATTGCCCCACTACCATCCGCCGACAGGCCACGGGCGAGGGTATCGAGTTCAACGAGCTGATCGGCACCAAGTTCGAGGGGATGGCGAAGGCGCTGGAGGTCGAGTGCGCGGAGACGGCGCGCATGCGGCCCGTCATGCAGGCCATGTGGCGTGCAATTATTAATTAATGTTCCCACTATTCTTCCATGTATCGCCTTCCTGGTTCGCCTGCTTGTGTCGTCCAGGCTAACATGGGCACCGCCGCCAACCCCATGCACTGCTCCGTGCAGACCGACCTGCTGTGCACTGAGACGGAGCTCACCCAGGCGTTCAGGCTGATGATGGCCTCGCAGCCCGCCGAGGGCACGACGCCTGATGCACCAGATGATGCAGTTGAGTCTGCTGAGATGGCGGCGCTGAGGCAGAAGCTCGAAGATGAACGTGACCCAGTCCTCGAGACGATCGCTGGCGAGGGCTTTCGAGTGGAGTCAGGCACGCCAATGTACAAGCGCTTCTACCTATGGCTCCTGAACAACAGTGAGGAGAAGCAGCGGTACGACGCTCTCGACCGCGACGAGAAGGCATCGCGGCGGTCTCAGTGGGCGATGAAGAAGTACGACACCTACACGGAGATGGGGTCATAACTACAATCACAGTCCAACTGGAGAATGATGAGGATGAGGAGGACGACGGTGATGAGGATGAGGCTGAGGAGGATAAGGAAGAAGAGTATAATGAGTAAGACGAGGAGGAGGAGGAGGAGGAGGAGGAGGTGTAGGAGGAAGAGGATGAGTTTGAGGAGGAGGGCGGCGACGGGACACAATTGCGCATTCCAAACTGCATCCCCGAGGACTACCACACGAGGGTGCAGAAGACCATCAAGAGCGAGCAGGCCATCTACCGCTGGTTCAACTTCGACATGCTCGTCCAGGGGCAAGGAGGCGGTGCGTTCCCGAGCCGAGCTGTGATGGCAGGATGCAGGAGCATCGCGCTCAACGCGATGAAGAAGGGGCCCAGGTTCGTGAGGATCAACTCCGACTCGAATCGGATCGAGTTCAAGAAGCGCATCGACGAGGAGCGCCATGGCACACGTGACGAGTGGGCTTCTCATGAGGAGGAGCGGAACATGGCGCGTGGAAGCGGGAGCAGCGGGAGCGGCGCACCGACGCCTGCACCGACGCCTGCACCGACGCCTGCACCGACGCCTGCACCAGGGCCCTGCACAGCTGTGGATACGCCGACTCCAGTCACAGCCAAGGGCAAGGCCAAGCCTCACAACGGCAAGGCCAAGGCCAAAGGCAAGGCACAGCCGACGGGCAAGAGCAAGGCCGCCAAGGCTTCGCCGCCACCCACCGCCAAGTCGCTGGCCAAGCACGCCACAGACGTCACCCTGCGCTACGGCATGGCGATGAACGTCGCGAGGAATCTGCTCGAGAGGATCGACACGCAACCATCCATGGACTGGGCTCGGTCGGAGAAGTTCCGCGGCAAGCTCAAGCGCTCGATTGATCAGGTGGACAAGGTCGTGAACCAGTACGAGGAGATCAAGAGCGCAGTGTCAGTGGGCTCCACGCTCGCGTTCGGCGACGGCGTGGACTTCCACTCGGAGATGAACAAGTACAACCAGATGACATCTGCGCTGGATGAGCTCGAGTCCCAGAGCAAGCGCATCAGGGACACGGCCTACTCCGACTCCGACTAGCTGATGGGGGTCGGGGTGTACGAACGACAGCAACCTTTTGGAAAATGAGTTGCTGTGTAACTTCTGTTAGAGAGGTTTCGAGGTAACTTGTGACAGGGAAGCGCACGTGCACACGTCTCAAGGTTGTGTTTTTGCGCAGTCGCCTGGTTAATGCAGCACTGTTGTCTGAGATGACGGCAGTGTGCCAATCTGCCAGGCCAGGAGTTCGTTGCTGGAACGTTTGTCTGGTGCTAGGGGAGCAAAATGTCAAGGCAGTGAGGGCATTGCTCGATCAGTTGCATAGTTGGCGCCCGCATTTCGGTCAAGCTGCGCGAATCGCAGCCTGATTTGACCCCGCGTGGACGGAAACAGCACGCAGAAATACCCAGGGATGTTTCCGGGAAGTTTCCGGGAAGTTTCCGGGAAGTTTCGGGAAACTAGGGCTCCCGTCCAATACATCCTCACAATTTTGGCCGGGATATTACCGGGAAGTTTCCGGGAAGTTTCCGGGAAGTTTCGGGAACTTTCAGATGTGTGCGTTTCCGAGCCGCCGACGGGAAGTTTGCGGGAAGTTTGCGGGAAGTTTCGGGAAGTTTCGGGAAGTTTGCTGGACGGTGAAGGTTTGGGGTCACGACGGCTAGAAAAAAATCATCTTTTTGGATTTCCCCAGACAGTGCTAATGCAACTTGTGGATGTGTGCGCCCGCGAGTATGCTCGACGCGCAGTTCTGGACACATTGTGGGTGACGAGCGGGCAGCTATCGTGTGATCTCGTGGGACGTGCTCACAAAGCTCGGAGTTCTTCTGGCAGATTGCATCACCTTGACCACAGCTCATCACCGCCACGGAAGAGTAATGCGAGCCAGTTTCCAATTTCTACACGCCTTACTCCCCGTCCCTGCGTTCCTACGCGTGCTCATCCCCTCATATCATTACCCCCCTTTTTCCTTTTACTAGTTCCCCAGTCGCTTCCCCCCATCTCGCCTTCGGACCTCGCCTCCGACCTCCGACGCCCAAGATTGCCATCACAGTTGGCGTTTAGTGCCAGACGTGACCGCGCCTCGCCACACCAAGCCTCGAACGTCTGCTGCACGGGGGAGGGGTGCAGGATCGCACGAGTGGAGACCCGAGGCTCAGCCATAATCAGTGTGTGGAATAGTCGCAGCATGTACGATTTAAATATTTGCGACGTGCCAGGGCAACCCCTAAATACTCCTAGATTACGTTAGCTACTAACGCACCTGAATCGTCACTGTCGTCGTCGTCGTTGTCGTCGTCGTCGTTGTCCTCGTCCTCGTCCTAGTCATCGTGGTCGACGTCGTCGTCATCCTCGTCGTGGTCGGGGCAAACTGGCAGATGCGCATGTGTGTAAAATGTACGTCGGACTCCGCAGATGCGGATGAGAGTGAGGGCTCGGCGGGGACGTCGGCAGTCTGCGATACTCTGGAGACAACCGCCGCAGGCGCCCAAGTCTCACACATTATGCAACGAGCCCGTCGCAGGTGCCGATTTTTTCGTTAAACCAATGTGGGTAAGTAGCGAGTGTGCCGCGGATGGGTCGCAAATGGGTCGCAGCTGGGTTGCTGTTGGGTCGCAGATGGGTCGCGGGTGGGTCGCAGGTGGGTCGCGGGGTAGGTCGCGGGTGGGTCACGGGTGGGTCGCGGGTGGGTCGCAAGTGGGTCGCGGGTGGGTCGCGGGGTGGGTCGCGGGTGGGTCGCGGGGTGGGTCGTGGGGTGGGTCGTGGGTGGGTCGCGGGTGGGTCGCGGGTGGGTCGCGGGGTGGGTCGCGGATGGGTCGCGGGGTGGGTCGCAAGGTGTGTCGCGGGGTGGGTCGCGGGTTGGGTCGCGGTGTGGGTCGCGGGGTGGGTCGCGGGGTGGGTCGCAGGTGGGGCGACGGCAACAAACAACACCACCGCCCACAACAACAACAACAACAACAACATCAACAACAACAACAACAACAACAACCACATCAACAACAACAAGAACAACAACAACAACACCACCACCAACAACAACAACAACAAAGAAACAACAACAACCACAACGACAACAGCCGCAACAACAGCAACAACGCATCAACACAACAAGTATGATCCTCACCACGGATCGCCAGCTTGACAAGCTGATGATGGCAGGAGAGCCCCCCCCCACCCCGAATTGTCGAGCTCCCCCTATATCATACTGGTCTGAGCAAAAGGGGCAAACCCCAAAACAAATGACAACACCCTGGCCCTTGTTTCCGTAGCCATTTAGCTCATATGGTAGCGTTTCGCAAGCGGAGGCGCAGCAGGTTTACAGCGAGTGTTGTTCGCTCGCGAGCTTGGGAGCTTCGCGAGTGGGAGCGCGGCCAGACAGAGGGCAGCCAGCACGGAGCTCTTGCGTTGGAGGAGCATCTGCTTTCACAATACGCAAGTGGGGCGCTGGATGCGAAAGCTTTCTGTTTGACGTGCCATTTTGCAACGCAAGCAGGTGTGACAGGAGGGGACATTTCGCAATACGCCCACCCGCCAACCGCTCAGACAGGAAAGTTTGCTCAGCACCTTCGGTCGGTTCTCCCTGAATCTGAAGCAGCACCTGAGTACCACCATCTGTCAGTGCCAGTTTATCGGCGCGGTCGGAGGGAAATTAAACAAATTGTGGTTTCGCCACCGCACGAGGTGTTGAATGCCGAAGTGGTGAAGATCGACGAGACACCAGCGGGGATACCGTTTCCACCGCCAGAAGAATGGTCGGGAGTATATCGGAACCACCCGTTCCGTGTCATCGATGGCGATGGTCGGCGAACGTTTCCGATCGCATTGTACCTCGATGGCGTGAAGTACACTCGTGCGATCGGCCCTGGGAGAAGTGATACGGTGCTTGGGATAACAGTATTCAACCTACGGACGCTTAAGAGACACCTTGTGGCCGTTGTCTCCAAGCAGCAGGTGTGCCATTGCGGGTGCAGGGGCTGGTGTACATATCGGCCCATTTTCGCATACATTCACTGGTCATTGGCTGCCGCAGTTGTCGGTCTACGCCCGATGCTCCGCTGGGATAAGGCGCCATGGCCGAACGAGTGTAAGAGCAAAGAGTTGTTTGACGCTTGCCCACGCATGACAGCTAGATTTTTGCTATGCCAGATCAAAGGCGATTGGGCTGAGTTCACGCAGACCCTGGGGATGCCAACGTGGTCGTCTCACCATCACCCTTGCATCTGGTGTGCAGCAACCAAAGACAGCCTCTGCGAATACGACGGTGTATGTTTGTATGATAGTGCGTGGGGCGAGCCTCAGATCAGTTATGATGGCGCGTGTGAGCGCTGCGAGATAACGATCAACGTGACAGATGATCGCGTGCGGGGTCTTCTGCTGGACATTGGTGGTTTGCAGTTCGACAGGAATCGTTCGGTGCAAGGTCGGTATTTGGCGTGCGATGTGCCAGCGCTGGGACTGAAACGATTTGACAGGTTGGAACCGTCTGACGACGTTCCAGACACGGGTGCGTTCGAGGAGATTCCAACCCCATTTGTATGTATTTTCTGGAGAAAAAACAAAGACAACAGGGGGCGTCTTGGGGATAGAACGCATCATCGAAATCCATTGTTTTCGCGTGACATTGGAACTAGTCCAGAAGTAACGTTGCACATCGACACCTTGCACACTGTATACTTAGGGGTGTGCTCACGATTTGTTCATGCAACGTTGTGGGGCGCTATCAACGCCAACATCTGGGGCCTGGGTTGCGGTAGCGATGGGTTAAAGGAAGAAGCGTTGAAGTTAATGTTCAATAATTACAAAACATGGTGCAGCCAACATGGCGAGATCCCATTGAACGCTCAATGGAGCACCCTTACTGTTGGAATGATTGGGGGGCCCGATTCAATCTTATTGAAGACGAAGGCTGCTGAAACTGGCGTGCTGCTGAAATGGGCGGTTCGGTTTTGCGAAACAGAAAAGCACAAGTTCGACACGGGCCCGATTTTGTGGACAGCAGGTAGAGCGCTTTTGGAATATATGAACATTTTACGGGCATCACCCCAAACCGTCTCACACAATGTATGCCAGCGTTTGCTTGACCTGTGCGTGCGTCATCTCACACTCATGCAGGACGCTGGTGTTGGCGACATACCAAAATGTCATTTGTTTGTGCACATGACACTCCGCATACCATTGTGCGGCAATCCAAAATATTATTCTACATTCCATGACGAATCGTTGAATCTGATTCTGGCAGGCGTGGCAGCCTCGTCTCACCGATCGACCTGGGAAAGGTCGATATTCGATAGAATTCGATTGCTTCCGCTTGTTTGCAAGGGGCACCCGTTTGCAGCAGTGTGAATGTGGATTGCGCTTCGCGCATGAGTGGACGTGTTAGCGAACACGCGTGCCGAGACAGCGGGCTTGTATTCCAAATGTATGTAGTAATGAGACATGGGTACCATGACACGCCGTACTGTCGTAACTCCTATTGTGCGTGGTGGCTGGTGCACTAGGTGTGCAAACATGCATGCGGGCTTGTGTACACAAAACACATGTGATAATATACGATATGTGTGTACACGACATCCGACCAACACTGCATTGCATTGCATATGCATGTGTCTGGACATGTGCCTGTATCCCGCCCTGAAACCATGGCACCCGACTATACGACCACATCTACACACACGTCCCAACACCATGAATCCGTAGGCCGTCTCTCATCAACCTTCCCCTGCGTCTCCTCATCCTCCCCGTCATCAACCTCATCCTTCCCACCCTCTTCCACTGGAGCGGCGCTAGGCCGCATTAGTTTCACACGTGCCCTTTGTTGAAGCGGCGTTTGGCCGCACATGCACCAGTTGAGCAAACTGGCTCGACGCTGGTTGGTGCGACGCGGACTGTTGCGACTTGCGGCAAGTTGACCCAAGGCTCTCTTCGCCGCACGCCACTCCCCAACCCTTCTATGTCCCCCACGCCGACCGCGTCATTCCGCACCCTGCTCCCCCATGGGTCCCGTCTCTGTGGCCGTGCGGGGTCGAGGGGTTACGGCAACGTGGGCCAATCGAGGCCGCCGTTCGAGCCCCGTCCAGAGACGACGCTCAGGTTATTCTGCCACGTGGCCCATGGCCCTGTCAGGTGCTGCATGTGGCAGGGCCATGGGCCACGTGGTGACGAGTTCCAATGTCGGCCGATGTACGAGCTGGGCCCAAGTAGGAGAGGCACCTATGAGAGACGGAGGGGGCAAGCTGATGCATATGAATATGAAAATGGGGAACTAGAGCTCGAGATATATATATATATATATATATATATATAGAGCGAGATACGCATACAGGCATGCACAACCACAGAGAGAGAGAGAACGATATATACCAACAACACCAGCAACAACAACAACAACAACACCAACAACACAACCAAACAAACAACATCCACACATAAATCTAGCTACTCGAGCATCCGTGGCCTGGCCCGTTTGCGATGCCCCTCGGGTCAGAACCAAGAATACGAGTACCACATTGACCATTCCATTGAGGCAGGGGTTTCATATGTAATGGTGGACGGGATTACGTTATTCCACAGGGAGGTGTACGAAAATATGCAGCGATCGCCACTGGCCGAGGATATGGGGGGTGAATGTGAGGATGAAGGGAGGATGTGGGAATGGGGTGAAGATGACGGGGGAGGGGGGAGGGAATGCATTGGAAGTGGCGCTGTAGACCAAGGTGGAGGTGGGGACGGGGAGGGAGGGAGGGTTAGGAGGGGGGGGCACGCACACTCATGAAAACACATCTCCCAAGACGGCCTGGTTGCAACACTGGCCGTTCACCTAGGGCCAGGCGGCGATAGATGTACGCATCGGTCTTGCGCGCACGAGGCGGTAGGGCGATGGGCGAGGGTTCCGAGGGGGGGGGGGGGCGTGATTCTCGGGCACGCTCGAAACTCAGGCCCTGCATTCTGAGAGTGCAGGCGCGAGCGTGTCCGACCCATCCGCCCCCTCGGGAGGCCGACCCCATGGCTCTGCCAAACGAAGACCAGGCACGGTGGAGGCGCCTGCAGCTGGAGAAAAAAAGCCACCGAGCGATCGAACGACATGAAGATACACGTATCTCAAAAGGGTCGAGAGTACAGAGGGGGAAACGGATGGCAATGGAAGGAAATTAACAAATAGACAGAGAGTGAGAGAGAGTGTGTGCGATAACGAGAGATACACAACGCGAGAAAGACGGATAATATGGAAGTACACTAATCGCGATGGTATGCCATGCTATGCCCTGCTGTGCTCGACTCCACCCGCGCCCACTGCTACGCAATTTCTGATCCGCCCCCCAAAAAACAATCCGCAACGCTATGCCACGAAATGTTAAGATGCAGCGCTGTACGCCGTTATGGTATGAGGTTCCGCGCTCATACACCACGGGACTCATTCCACGCACGACGTTGACCATCATATAAAGATAAATGTATATATTTATGTGTATATATGCAAACATATATATATATATGTATATATACATATATATATATATATATATCATGCGAAGGCAAGCAAGTTGTGCGACGTATCCGCGTGATACTGACCCAAAATAAAAACGTGCTTCACTATCTTGCAACATTCGCCACCCGCCAGATGCGCTGCACAATGTCGCAACATTCACGGCTAAGCACGCTGCGCAACATCGCGGCGTCGCGCGCGCCGCCTCACCATACTGCCACGCATCGGCTGTGGCACAACGCCAGAACAGCATAACACAACAATAACATTACAAACCAACCAACGGGAGATCACGGCGCGCTCGAGGGAACAACGCGGGAAATGTGCGGGAAATCCACGGGATGTTACAGGAAGTTTGCGGGAAGTTTGCGGGATGTTTGCGGGAAGGTTCGGGAACTTCGCGGGAAGTGTTCGGGACGTTTGCGGGAAGTTTCGGGAACTTTGCGGGCGCTCGCAGGCGCGCCGCACATGCTAGCGCGCCGCCGTTCCGCCCGATCAGAGCCCGTCGCCGCGCGGGGGAATGTCGCCCTACAGTGCGAACCGCCTCCCTCGGCATATTCCTCGTCGCTCCTCCCCCTCCCTCCGATTTCTCGCGTCGCGCCGATCGGCCCTGGCCCGTTAAACAGCAGGAGCTGCCGCGCGAGAGTTACCAGTGAACGGCCAAATCTGCGGCGCCTCCGCCGACCCTCTCTCGTCGCCCACCGCCCCACGCATGCGCGTCGCGCGTCGGGCGCGCATTGCGCGGCCACGCGTCGAAACAAGAGACTGCGCGCAGGCGGTGTCGTTCCGCGCGCAATGGCGCGATCGCGCTGCCGAAGTGGCCGCGGGCGTCGCGCGCCCACGCCATCTTTTCCTAGATGTGCGCACTTTTGATAGTCCACCCTGCGCAGTCACGCAAAACGCCGACAACCCGCACGCGTAAAAAGTTACCTTTTTACCTTTTTGCCTTTTTGTAGTTCTCTTTTTATGGCGCAGTTCCCTTTTTTCCTAAAAAGTTCGCTTTTCACCCTAGTTCCCCAAAAAGTATGCTAAGTGACCTGTGGGCTTAGAGCCCTCTTGTCACCGAGCAAGTGCACGTGCCGGTAGGGTTCGCCGCCGATGGACGGGCAGCGGCACTCCCCAGCAAGGATGCCGGCCAAGACCTGTGAGTTCGTCAGCCAGCCCGTCTCCTTGCGCACGAATGCCTCGCGCCCATCGGGCCCCCGAGAGTGGAGGCCCCAGCGGCACATCGGGCCGCGCACCAAGTACACGCCCGGCAACTCCTTGACCCTCTGGACGCACGGCCGCGACCAGGAGGATGCGCCCCAGGGGTGCTCGTGCAGGAAAAGTGCTCCTCGCTGATGCCTGCTCTCGCACACCTTCATGGAGAACTCCAGGTGTGTCTCGCCCTCGAGGACCTCGGAAGCCACGATGCCCTCGTCCCGCTTGAAGTTGCTGAGCTGCCTGAGCTTGGAGAAGACCGTGCACGGCGGGGAGGTCACCGTGAGGAGAGGGTCGTCCTCCAGCAGCTTCTTCATGGCTGCTCGGCGGTGGTCCTCGCGAAGCAAGTCCCAGCCGGTGTAGAGGTCCGCCGCGAGGCCTGCTGTCAGGCCCACGCCGAGCGCCTTACCCTTGAAGCGCTCGGGCGAGTAGACCTCTGCGAGGTCGACCCCGTTGATCTCGGTCAACAGCGCGGACACCTCCTTCAGCTCCTTGATCGACATGGCGTTGTCGCCGATCAGGTCCGTGGCGCTCACCAGCGCCAGGATCTCCCAGTAGACCTTGCCCTTGACCTCGTCAAAGGCGCCGACGTCCATGGAGCTGCCAGCCCGCGCAGCTGGCCCTGCCAAGTCCTCCATGTCGCCTCCTCCTCTAGCCCCCTCTGGGCTAGGCGCGGGCTGCACCAGCCCGGCGGACACTGCCGCGCTCGCCGGTCCAGCCGACGAGCTCGAGCCTCCATCCACGATCATCTGCCCGTGGAGGTCCGGCTCGCTCCCGGCTCTCTTGGGCCCCCTTGGCCCGTCTCGCAACTGCGGCGGGCGGCGCTCCTCGGCGGATACGCTCGCAGCACGCTTCCTCGATGCTGCCGGTGGCGTCGCCGGGGCGCTCGCACGTGGACCTGCCCTGGCCACGTCCGCGCCGGGTCCTGCCGCGGCGCCTCCCCCGCCGCTGGCCGCGGCGGCTCCTCCGCCGCTGGCTGCGGCCGCTCCAGGCTGGGGCGCCGGCTGCGCCGCGCTCTCCTCCGCCTGAGCCTCGCGAGCACTCGCCCTCAAGTGGTGCTCCGCCAGTCTCCGCTGGCCTGCCGAGTCCTTCATCAGCTCGGCCTCGATGCGATCGCGGCACTCTTGAGAGTGCGCGACCCGCGCCGACCCCCTTGCCATGAGGTCTGCGCAGCCTGGACACCCCGGAGTGGCTCCGAAGCGTTCGATGTCCTTCTTGAGTACGTAGCGCCTCCTGACCACGGTGTCGTGGTCCTCCTGCGTGTCTCTGGTCACGGTGATCGGGCCCACGGGCTGCGCGAGCAACACCGCGGGGGAAACCTCCCACGGCAGTCCAGCAAGCCTGCCCCATGACCCTGGCGCCTCCGGTGACCATGCCTGGGCTCGATGTAGGCGCTTGAAGCCCTGGGCCCGCACCACACCCGACTGCGTCATGACGAGCAGCGCGCCTGTCCGCGAGTGGTAGCCCACGAAGTGCCCCACGAGCATCTTGGGGGCCAGCGTACTCCTCTCGTCTCCGACTCCGAGAGGTCGATAGTGCACCCTCTCGCCGAACTCCGCCGCGAACTTCCTCCAGGGGCGGCCACGCCTCCGCTGCTCGGCCGACATGCCGTCAACGCCGAGCCTGAACTTGGAGATGGAGTCCGCGGCAAACTGGGGCAGCCACCTGACGATGGGATGCCCGGGCGAGATCTCGAAGCCGAAAGACTTCTGCATGGAGAAGAAGTTCGCTCGGATGACCTTCTTCACCTCCTTCACGCTGGCTTCGACCTCGCCGTTGCTCTTGTGCTCGCCCTTGGGCGACTCCTGCGGGATGCACTCGACATGCTGGCCCACACCAACCATCACTGCATTCTTGATCGCACAGATGCTCGCCTCGCCGTCGGACTTGAGCACGACGCGGCGGTGCCCGAGGTGCTTCAAGAAGCCCACGAGCCACTTGACCACGAAGTCGGACGCGGTCTTGTCCTTGACGGCGGTCGCCCCCTTCATGCCGTACTTGCGGTCCGTCACCACTAAGATGGGGATGGAGCCGTCGTCCTCCACGTCCTGGACCTTCTCCCCGATGAAGGCGAAGTCCATGCTGACGACCGGGTCGGCGTCATCACGATCCTCAGGTCGCCGGGCGTGCTGGGCGCCCAGGCCGGCTGCCCGCGCGCACTCCTCGCACCACGAGCGGTAGACCGCGTGTCCGGATGCCAAGTGCTGCTCCCGCTCGGCCTGCGTCGGCGCCCTGCCACGGCGCGCGACGCGAGCGGGTGCCACTTCCGGCGCCTGCTGCTCCTCCTCCTGGCCCACGTCTAAGTCCGTGAACGGCGCTGGGCCCGGGCTCCCAGCAACAGCGCCGCCTCCTCCCGGCCTTGCGGCCAGGCCTGCCGGTGAGGGACTGGCGACCCGCCGTCGACCGGGCACAGGTCCCAGCTCTCGCGGTGGTCGCCGAACGAGACTCTCCTGACGTGGCCTCCCTCGTTCTTCTTGATGTAGCCTGCGTAGATGCCCTTCTCAACGTACAGAGGCACCACGCCCGACTCGCTCCACGCAGCATCACGGATGAGAGCGTCGACGCGGTTCACGATGTCCGAGCCGGCCGGGAGGATGTAGCCACCCTCCTTTGTCAGCCAGGTGGCCCGACCCGTGCGGTGAGTCTGCGAGGCCGAGACCAGCGGCTTGTGGATGCTGGCCAAGCGCGCCTTCAGTCTGATCGGCTCGCTCCACTCGGATCGCCCTTGGATGCATGCCCCGCCCGAGTCGGCTATGATCTCACCGCTGGCCGTCCGATAGCTCGCGTTCGGATCGGCCGGGAGCCGCTCGCCCTTGGTGTTCTCAGGGAAGGTGGTCACGGCCGCGCCCGAGTCGAACGTGAACCTGATCCACTCCTGGTCGTCGACGGTCTCGTCGAAGCTGTTGAGCTCGAACGCGCACAGCTCGAAGGAGCCGAGGTTCGTGGAGCCCACCTGGCTCGCTGAGGGCGGAAGGCTGGTGACCGTGCTGTTGTTGCCGTCCTCCCAGTTGTCTCCGCACACCGGCTGGCCCGAGCTTGACGCGGCACCGGGCTCGAAGGAGTTGGTGTCCCAGCGGCGGTTCTTGCCCTTGGACTTGTCCTTGTCTGTGTCCTTGCCCTTACCTTTGCCTTTGCCGCCCTTGCCGTCGCCGGTCTTCCCGCCAGGCAGGCGGGCTGTGCACTCATTCGACGTATGGCCCCAGCCACTGCAACGCCAGCATTGCACCATCCGATTGTCACGCGGCTTGGGAGTCTGGCCCTTCTTGCCGTTCTTGTCACCCTTGCCTTTGGACTTGCCCTTGCCTCCTTTGTACAGCGAGTCAACGTCCATCGGGTCACCTCGCTTCCGTCGAAGGAGGGCACCTTGCGACTGTCTCGGCTCCAGGAAGCTCCGGATCTCCTCTACGACCTTCTCCGACGTGTCTAGCCTACGCTTGTTCATCGCGAGGTGGAGTTCGAGCTCTTCCGGCACCATGGTCTCCAGGGCCGCGACCTTCACGTCGTCGTCGACCACCTTGCCCATGCCATCTGCCTTCTTCCTCTCGTACCGGCGGATGAGCTCCTCCCATTCCTCGAGCTTCGCGTACAGGTCGCTGAGGGTGCACCGCTGCGGGTTCATGATCTGCTTCAAGAGAACGCGGCGCTTGCCCCCTGACGCTGGGTCCCAGCGCCGGATGAGCTTCCTCATCGCCTCAGCGCCGTTGCCCTTGGGAGTGTTCATCACTAGGGCAAAGCTCTCACCCTCGGTCAGCGTCTGGAGTGCGACGTACAGCTGGCTGACCTTCTCGCGGAGGTCCGGAATGAACTCATCTTCGTTATCATCGTCGCTGCCGAACCGCGCCTCCAGAACCTCCATGCTGATCACCGTGGTCTCCTGCGCCTGGTCCTCCACCCACTCCAGCAACTTGCGGAACTGCTCTCCGAAGATCGCCGTCAGGTACGCATTGGTCTTGCGGTACCACTCCAGGAACTTGGCTTCCTCATTCTTGAAGATGGAGGGCTTGCCTAACCCCTTGGTGTCTACATGGGAGAAGGCCGGCGCAGACGACTTCTCCTTGCGTTCTTCAGATAGCTTCTGCACAGCGTCGCCGAGCTGCTCGGCCAGACGTGGTAGATCCCACTGCGCCTGCACCTGCCGAGCGAGCTCCGTCCTGATCTGCACGTTCTGCTGCTGCATCTGCTCTGCCTGCTGTGACAGCTGGGCGTTCTGGATCCTCAGCGCTTCCACAGCGGACTGCAGGCTAGCCAAGGCCTGCCTCTCCTGCTCATTCATTGCAGCTGCCTGCGCTTGACGTAGTTGAGGTACTCACCGAGCACCGCCCAGAAGCCCTTGAGAAACTTCTGCTTCAGCACCTTCGCCACCACGTGGCGCCAGCGGCGCTGCACTCTCCCGTCGGTCTGCTTGACCGAAGCCTCTGCCTCGTCCGTCACCAGCAGCCACACGCCAGCAGCACCGATATCGCCGCTCGACGCCGTGGCTGGCGTGGGCAGGGCGGGCCGCGCGGGAGCGCGGCCGGGGCTGGTGCGCGCGAGCGCCGGATAGACCGACGCTCCGCTACCATGCAACGCTCCTTTGACACAAATGAGCTGCGGACGTCAAACGATATCGATAAGAACAGATACCACCGATTGTGCACGTGAAGGGAAACAGGAGGAGGAGGACTATAATGAACTGGAACTCTGGGAATCCAACGGATCTCTCGACCAACCGAGCCTGACTTCGTAAGCAATGCTGCAGAGCATTCGCAAGGATTCGGAGACCCACTGTATGCCACTATCTGAAACTCTGCCCAGCGCCGTCCTCTGCAGAGCACCGCTGACTAGAAGGAGAAGGAGGAGGAGGAGGAGGAGAAGGAGGAGGAGGGGGACCCATGTAAACCCAAGACCCATCAATGATATTGCAATGAAGCCTCCCTCCGAGTCCCCTCTTCTTAGGCACCTACAAGCAACACTTTGATTTGGGGGATTGTTCCGTTGGGAAAAAGCCGATTGTAAACCCTCAACCGTGCCAGAAAACCTTCCCTGGGACTTCAACGTCGCGAATCACCGCTACTCCTGTGTCTCGACGACCCTGTATCGTGTCAGAACACCATTTCTGGGATTTCAACACCAAAAATCAACATAACTGTTGTGCCCTGGCAGCCCGATATCATGAGAACACATATTTTGTATGCTAGTTATTCCCTACCTAGGCTCTGCCTAGAAGGGTTCTTACTTTCTTTGCTTAAAGGGGCCGGGCAGTGGAAACCGCCCCGGGCGGTTCCCCCGGTCCCCTGGGAGCCAAGCAAAAACAACATCAAAGGTAAAAACAAACGCGCGGTTCCCCCAGTTGCGCTCCCTGGGTGCCAAGCAAAAGCAAAAGCAAAGGCAAACGCGAAGGCAAAAGCGAAGTCATAGCAAAAGCATAGCATCACATAGCATAGCATGCGATAGCATAGCATGCAATAGCATAGCATAGCGCAACATAGCATAGCGCAGCATATCATAGCATAGCATAGCATAGCCTAGCCTAGCCTAGCCCAGCCCAGCATTGCACAGCACAGCATAGCATAGCATAGCAGAGCAGAGCATAGCATTGCGCAGCACAGCACAGCACAGCAACACTCCTAGGTAGAGTCGCACTGGGATAATCCAAGAGAGCCCTTGAAACTGCTGTCGACCTCACAGAACGACTTGGCGCAGTGCTGAAGCGAGAGCCACATGTTTTAACGACCCGCCCTCCAACCGTGAAGCTCTTCCAGACTACTTTTGAGACGCCTGCGCGCGGCGTTCAGGCCAGAGCCATATCTTGAAAACCACCCACCCTCCATGCGCGAAGCTCTGTCAAACTTGAGGGTCATAGGCAATAAGGAAGTCTCCGGCGAAACGCCCGGCCCACCCTCTCGACCAGCCTCGGGGTGCGACAGGGAGGAGACAGCGGCAGCCCCATGGAGGGAATCGAAGGCCCGCAGCTCCTCGACGGAGGAGAAGGAGGAACACGAGCAGGGGATAGGGGGAAGGAGGAAGCGGCGGCGAAGGAGGAGCAGGTACGAGGAGAAGAGAAGGGGGGGGGGCAGGAACTCGAGGAGGGAGAGAAGCAGGCGCCGAAAGGGAGGGTAACAGGACCACTCCGCTCTTGCAGGCCGCCAGCGCGGCGCGCAGGTCCGCCTCGGCCCGTTCCTGCTCCGCTCCTCTCGTGGCGGGGGGGGGATGCCCAGAGGCATCGGCCACCCCTGCGGGTACTCTTTGGAGGGCAGAGCACTTACATAAAATATAAACGTTCGGAGGTCCGCGCGGATTTCTTGGATCTGCGCTGCCCCCCCCCCCCCCCCTGGCGGCGCCTCCGGCGCCGCCCCTGGCGCGCTCCGCGCGCCAGGGATGGGGGCCAGCGCCGATCCAAGCAACCAGCGCGGAGCTACGAAAATACATTTGCATGCCGTGTTCCTCGATCCCCCCCCCTGCCGAGCCTCCAGCTGCACCATGCTCCAGGAGGAGGGGCGGGGAGGGACCCTGACATCCTCGCGTCGTGGATCAAACAAAAGCTGCGGCCTCGGCCTCCAAGTGCCCTTGCTGGGCCCTGGGACTGTCAAACAACAGCTCGAGATGAAACACCTGGACTCATAGCAGCGTTGCGGAAAAATCACGGCGACGGATGTCTGTGAAGGAGGAGGCGGAGTAGGAGGAGGAGAAGGGGGAGGAGGGAGGAGGAGGAGGGAGGAGGAGGGAGGAGACTTGTTCTCCATAACGCCTTCGAGCTAGATCCAAGGAGTGCCCCGAAAACCAGAACCCCTCATGTAGCTCAAGTGATCCATATTTCAGCGTATTGGCTACGCCCCCCTTTTCATTATGCACTGCAGCGTCTTATTTTAGCAAGGAGGGGAAGGAGGAGAAGGAGGAGGAGGAGGAGGAGGAGGAGGAGGAGGAGGAGTAGGACACTCTCCTTCTCCAACTGCTCCTCCGCCTCTTCTTCGTCCTGACCCTCCCCCTTTCCGTTCCTCGTCCCTCGTTCCTCCTCCTCCTCCTCCTCCTCCTCCTCCTCCTTCTCCGCCTCCTCCTCCTTTCAGCCATCTCTTCCTCATCCTCCGCTTCTCATTCCTCCTCCTCCTCACCTCTTCTCCGTGCTGATATCCTCCTTCTCCTCCTCCTCCTGATCCTCCACCTCTGCTTACACTCCTCCTCCTCCTCCTCCTCCTCCTCCTCCCTCCTCCTCCTCCCTCCTCTCCCTCCTCCTCCTCCCTCCCTCCTCCCTCCTCCCTCCTCCCTCCTCCTCCTCCTCCCTCCTCCTCCCTCCTCCTCTCCTCTCCTCCTCCTCCTCCTCCTCCTCTCCTCCTCCTCCTCCTCCTCCTCCTCCTCCTCCTCCCTCCTCCCTCTCCCTCCCCTCCTCCCTCCCCTCCCTCCTCCCTCCTCCCTCCTCCCTCTCCCCTCCTCCCTCCTCCTCCTCCCTCCTCCTCCTCCTCCTCCTCCTCCTCCTCCTCTCCTCCTCTCTCCTCCCTCCTCCTCTCCTCCTCCTCCTCCTCCTCCTCCTCCTCCTCCTCCTCCTCCTCCTCTCCTCCCTCCTCCTCCTCCTCCTCCCTCCTCCTCCTCCTCCTCCTCCTCCTCCTCCTCTCTCCTCCTCCTCCTCCTCCTCCTCCTCCTCCTTCCTCCTCCCTCCTCCTCCTCCTCTCATCCTCCTCCTCCTCCTCCTCCTCCTCCTCCTCCCTCCTCCCTCCTCCTCCTCCTCCTCCTCCTCCTCCTCCTCCTCCTCCTCCTCCCTCCTCCTCCCTCCTCACTCCTCTTCCGCCTCCTCCTCTCCTCCTCCTCCTCCTCCGCCTCCTCCTCCTCCTCCTCCTCCTCCTCCTCCTCCTCCTCCTCTCCTCCCCCTCCCCCTCCCCCTCCTCCTCCCCCCCCCTCCTCCTCCTCCTCCTCCTCCTCCTCCTCCTCCTCCTTCTCCGCCTGCTCCTTCTGAACCTCCCCCTCCTTCCCCCTTTCCTTCCTCCTCCACGTCTCCACTTCCTCTGCATGCGCTGGGCATGGCCTGGCGAGCAGCGACGGCACCCATGGGCGGAAACGGGGCGGGGGGCGCTCCTGCGCCCCCCGTGACGGCAGGAGAGCGCACCCGCACCCCCGACGGAGGGCCGAGGCACCCTGTGCGAGGCGGGGATCTATCCAGATGCCCACCGCCTGGCGTCGACGTCTTGGTGCCCCAGCGGGCGGTGGATATGGATATGGATATATCTCTCACTATATATGTATGTTTAAATATACATATATGTGTGTATGTGTGTATGCCTGCATGCCTGCATGCATGTATGTGCGTATGTATGTATGCATGTATGAATGTATGCATGCATGTATGTTTGTACGTATGTGTGTATGAATATATACACGTCACTCGTTTCTCATCGTGCTCATTTCTAATTGTGCTCGTTTCTAATTGTTCCTGGCCCCCTGTGGCCAGGAAGAGGCCCAGGATATAACAATTACAAGGGAAAGGATCTTGGGCCTCCAAAAAATCAAAGAACTCTCGAATACTTAGAAATGAACCATGTGTGTATATATATATATATATAGTATTGGCCCCCAGGGGCCCGAAGATATCCAGATCCACCACCTGTGGAGGCCCGCGACGATGGATCCCCCAGGCGGTGGTTATGGATACATCCCTGCCTCGGACCCTGGGAGGGCGAGCTTCGCGAGTGCCTCGAGTCAAACCTCTCATCGGGGGCGGCTAAGAGGGGGGCGTCCAAGAATGGGGGGCGCAAATCATGGCCGGCGGCATATGCGCGGCCCAGGGGGGTGGGCGGGGGAAGTAACGAAATAAGAAGAGACGCCATGAGATGTCATGGCCCACGCCATGATATCCACACACCCCGAATCATCACCCCCCTCTTGGCCGTCCCCGATCTCACCCTCGTCACGCGCGCGCGCCCAGGAACCCCTCCGGAAATGAGGGGCAGCGCTAGGGGGGGCCGGCTCAGGGGGGAAGCACCGACCTGGAATCGGCGATACCTCGCCGATAGGTCGGCCAGATGCCCCCGATCGCGCAAATCCTGGCGTTCCTGGGCGGGGTCGGCTATCGGGCGCTTCTCGGCAAATCACTGGGCCATTGGGGTCGGATGCATCCCGCCCCGATCGGAGGGTACGCAAGGGTAGGATAACAAAGGGTGGGGTCGAGAATCAGTTCACATAGCTGGTTTTCTTGGCGCCTCCTTGCGCCAGGAGGCGCCCATGCATCGAGGAATGGGTCTGGCGGCGGGGCGGAAACCAGCTGCACGCGGAAACCCTTTCCTCATCCTACCCTTTCGTCCGGCCCGACCCGAGCCTATCCCCTCTTTCGTTGGCCCTGAGACCAGGAGCCCCTCCAGGACAGGCTGTCCCCGATAGGGACCTCCCTTGCGCCGATGTCCCAGACCTCCGACGCCTCAGTTTTTCAACACGGGGCTCCCGGAGCCCCGGAGCACTTCCCCCGGAGGCGTCTTTTGCCCGGTGGATCGCGTTTTGGCGGCCTCGGGGCCCGGCGAGGGCTCCCATGGCGCCGACAACGATACAAAACCTCAGCCTTGTGGTTATCCCGACCATGCTGTGGAGTCGAATCTTCGTTTTGAAGAGGCAGCGCCCCACGTTCCTCTCCCCTCCTATTCTCTTCCTCCCCCTCCTCCCTCCTCCCATCCTCCCTCCCCCGCTCCCCTCATCCCTCCTCCTCCTCCTCCTCTTCCTCCTCCCTCCTCGTCCTCCCTCCTCCTGTCCCCTTCCTCCCTCCTCCCTCTTCCTTCCCATACTTGCCTCTGCCATCCGCACTTGGCACACCCCTCACACGTTTCGTGGCCCCATAGAGACTAGGCCCCATAGGGAGCTCCACCGAATACCCCCGTGGCTGCGCTCGCATGCCGCCCCCCCCCCCCCCAACACCACTTTCGTACACCCATCACGCGCCACCACAGGGAGTTCCACCGAAGGCCCCAGTGGCTGCGTTCGCATGCCGCCCCCCCCCTCACCGTTGGCACACCCCTCACGCGATCTGTGCCACAGGGAGCTCCACCTACGTAAGGCCCCATTGGCTGTGTTCACATGCCGCCACCCCCCACCCTCTTCAATTTGGCACACCCCTCACGCCTTTCGCGGCCCCATAGGGAGTTCCACCGATGGCCCCAATGGCTGCGTTCGCATGCCGCAACCCCGCGAACTTTGCCACCCCCCTCACACGTTTCGAAGCCCCATAGGGAGCTCCACCTAAGGCCCCAATCGCTGCGTCGTCATGCCTTCTGCCGCTTCGCCCGGTGCTTGTCAGCCGCAACGAGCTACATCAGCATGCAATCCGTTTCGTCTGACCTCCGTACCCCCTGCAAGCGGCCCCAGCGGCAGCACCCGCATGGCGGCCCCGCCCCATTACGGCGCTCCTTTCACGCATGTCGTGGCCCCGTAGGGAGCTCCACCTAGGGCGGCTCTCAGAACGGCGGTCCTCACAACTGCATATGGTTGGGTCCTTCGCCAGGGCCGTTCTTTCTCGGGAGCCGATTTTTTCCCTGGATCGTGTCTGCGCGGCCTCGGGGCACACGTTCGCGGATAATCCAGCCGTGGTGACGATGACTCTCCAGGACGACCAGCGGAACCGGTACCTCGTTCTCCTCTCAGGACGAGCACCCGTATCTGTACTGGTACCGATGAAATACCTCCGTCTTGATTTTCGTCAGTGCGTTGGAGGTCTGGGGCCAACATGTCCTGACCGCTTACCACACTCCGACCCCACCTCCCAGGACAGCCGACGTCTCGAGCTTCTCGAGGCGCGGGCCCGCTCCCGACCTCCCGACCACCTCCCCGGGACCATTTCTTCTTCACCCCGCGGCGCCTCTCGACGGCCCCGAGGCCCGGCGGGGGCCCCGAGAGGCCAACCACGACGAGAGCCCTCCGCCCCGATTGCTTCGAGGCGCCCGATGCCTGGGCTGGGAGGCCTGAAGCCTAGAGAGGCCTCTCTCGCCAGGCCCGCGCTCTCGATCGTCAAGGGCTTGACGACGTCTGACGTCCCCCGACTCGCGCTGGAGCGGTCGCGATTTGCTCCAACTTTCTCTGGAGATCCCTGGATTTACGAGGATTCACCAAGATTATAGCCTGGATCTACCTCGACAGGCATGCAGGCTTGACTTTGACCTTGACCTTGACCTTATTTGCACTTACCTGGCTCCTGACCTTGACCTTGACCTTGACCTTGACCTTACCTTGACCTTGACCTTGATCTTATTTGACCTTACCTTCTCTGCGGCTCCATCCCCACGAGTCGATTGGCGAAAAGTCGTCAAGCCCTTCGGGACCCGCGGCGCGCCCGAGCGGCTCCTGTCGGGGCCCTGACCGCGGCCACCGCGGGCACTGGGCCGCCAGGGGCAGCCGGCGGCGCGGCGGCGGCAGCGGGGACGGCGGGCGCCGCGGGCGGCGCGGCAGCGCCAGCGGGGGTGCCCCTGGCCTTCCGGCGTCTCGGTTCTTCGAGCCGCCTCCGCCCCGTTCGGCTTCGGGCCCTCGCGGGCCCTCGCGGGCCGAGCCGGCTCGAGGAGCGGCGCGCAGGAGCTCGTGCTCGGCGTGCCGCAGCGGCAGCCCCGACGGCACGCGGTGCCCTGCAGGCGGAGGGCGTGTCGGGCCGCTCCGCGGGGCGGGAGGCGCGGGAGGCGCGGGAGGAGGAGGAGGCGGAGGAGGAGGCGGAGGAGGAGGAGGAGGAGGACGAGGAGGAGGAGGAGGAGGAGGAGGAGGGGAGGAGGAGGCGGAGGAGGAGGAGGCGGAGGAGGGCTCGGGGCGTGGCTGCCCGGGGGCCAGCAGGCGGAGAGCGCGTGGCGCCGAAGCGCGGCGGGCCAGGATCGGCGGAGCGGCACGCTGGGTCAGAGTTCTTGCCCGCCCGGCCACGGCAGTCGTCCAGGATTGTGTTTCCCATGATTGAAAATCATGGCAAACGCGATTGTGGCTCATTGAATGCTGTTTTTGGTACGCAACTTGCGTTCCCCATAACTCAGAATTCGAATTCTGGGGAAATCGCGTTTCCCGTGGAATTTGTGCCGGGGGCAGTGGTCCAGGATCGCGTTTCCCAAAATTCGCCCTTTTCAAATTGTTGAATTATGGGAAACGCAAGCCCGGACGGCAGCCACCGACCACAGGAAACCTTCCACAAGAAAGCCCAACCCTGAGACCCCAGGACGTCCATTGACTCTTGGTGTGGAAAGGTCACGCTTTCCACCGCAAAACCATTGAAACCCAAGAAACCCAGGGCCCCTGGAGGCGAGCAGGGCGTTTCTTGGCATGGGTCCCCACTGTACACTGTACGATGCATCACGTTTTGACAGGGGGCATTTCGCAACGGGGTCGCAAAGATGACATGCAATAGTTCATCGTGTGGCGCATGGCGCGCTGTAGCCACGTGCTGATACCGTGCGACGGGCGCATCCCGCACGCACGATTGCACGAACTACGTGCGCACACTCTTGACACCCCCTTTTGCAAAGGACCCCCTCGCCCGAACCCGTACGTTTCTTGTCCGCGCCGTCGGACCTCAGGGCTGGTGCCCGCGGCCTTCTCGGGAGGCGGCTGCTCCGCGGCGGCCTCCGCGGCGGGCGCCGGCGCGGCGGCGGGGGTGCCCTTCTTGGACTTCGTGGCTGCGGCCTTGCGGGGAGCCTCGGAGGAGGAAGCGATAGCGGTGCCGCCACAAGAAACCTTTTACAAGAAACCTTCCACAAGAAACCTACAGTGGAGGCCAGTCCACAAGAAACCTTCCACAAGAAACCCAACCATGGGACCCCAGGACGTCCACTGACTCTAGGTGTGGAAAGGTCACGCTTTCCATGGCAAAACCATCGATGCCCAACAAAACCCAAGGCACCCTAAAGGCAAGCAGGCTGTTTCTTGGCATGGGTCTCCACTGTACTCGCCCTGGAGAGCCCTAGTCGCCACGGCCGGATTCTCTTGGAAGTTAGAAGCCTCCCAAATTGGGTCCGACTAGATGGGGTCGGAGAATCGCGCCACATCGCCAGTGCATCGCCGACGTCGGCGACGCACTGGCGCCGTCGGCGTGGAGAACATCGGGCTCCGCATCGAGCCTCATCGGCTCCGACCCCATCTGCTCGGAGCCCATCTGGGAGGCCTGGATCTGGTCAGAACGTACCCCTGTAGAGGTCTGGGGAGCAACGGTCTCCATCCCTTGCTGTTCACTCGGAGCCGGCTGCGCCGCCGCGGCGGCGGCGGCCTCCGCGGCAGGCGCCGGTTGCGCGGCGGAGGCGGAGGCGGCCGACTCGCTGGTAGAATCATAAATGTAAAGCTTGCACGGGTGCCTGCAACAAGTCGATATCGGCTTGCAGTGCTCCTTCTTGAGCTGGTAAGGGAACTTCTTGAGAGCTGCATGCCCGAAGCTGGGGTGCCCGTTGCTGACCGTGATGGCCGAGTACCCCTTCAGCTCTACGGTTCTCTTCAAATTCTCGAGCGTTGTGTGGGACCGCCAATTTCGGATGATCTCGGCGTCTCCCTGCCCGCACATGTCTCGGGGGCGTCCAAGAGGGGGACGTCCAAGAAAGGGGGGTGCAAATCATGGCCCGCGGCATGTGCGCGGCCCCAGGGCCGGGTACGTAACGACATAAGAGGAGGCACCATGAAGTCTCAGGACATACCATGGCCACGCCAGGATATCCCCCCCCCCTGGTCATCAACCCCTCTTGGTCGCCCCCGAATGTCGATGTCTGTGTACTCCAGCCACCGTCCACCCCTGCCCGTGACGGAGGGCCCTGAGCTTTCGGCCACAGCGGGCGGCCCCGCCGCAGAGGCAGCGGCAGCGTTCGCGATGGGCCTGTCTGGCGACGTCAACTGACCACTAAGAGGCCTCCTGGAGGGGCTCCGAGCAGACGGGGGCCGGAGGACCGCACCGCATCGCCACTGCATCGGCGATGCATTGCCGATGCATCAGCGATGCCTCAGCCCACATCGGGCTCCACGTCGGGCCGCATCGCGGATGCATCGCCGATGCGGCGCGATCCTCCGACCCCATCCACTCCGACCCCGTCTGGGAGGCCCAGGGCCGCCGCGCCGACCCTGACTGGGACCATCCTGGGCCCGCCGTGGGCCATCCTGGCTGGGGCCGGCCCAGGAGCGACGAGAAGCCTCCCAGAGGCCCAGAAAAAGGGTAAGCAGAAGCGTCTAAAAGCCGACCCTCGACCTCCGATCATCGACCCTCGATCGTTTAACGGGCGAGGGTCGATGAGCCCGTTAAACGATCGAGGGCACACCTCCTGAGCCCAGGATGGGGCCGGCCAAGATCGTGACGCGGTCAGCTGGCGTCGTCCGAGCCTGGAGATGTACCCGTGGCTCCACGTGATGTCTCCATTGGGCAGCAAGGTTGCGGACACCGCTCCGCTGAGGGTGTTGCCCCGTATGGTGTAGCTTTCACAGGCAACGGATCCTGGCTGCGCGCCGGGCCCAGGCTTCTTCTGGTTTCGAAAGAACGTCACTTTGTCGCCAACCTGGGCTGCTCGGAAACGGTCCACGATCTGGCTGGGGTCCCCACCGATCTCGAAAGAGAAGTAATCCGCGTTCAGTGGGGTGCTGCCCAAACCAGCACTGGGCGCCGATGGCGCCGCGGCGGCGTGGCTGCCACGCCTGACCACCAGCCGCCGTGGGTCGCTGTGGGGCACGAGGATGCACTGATCGCGGTCGCCGACGGCTAATTCTGGAGGCATTTGCTTCTTCTGGAGGCACTTTCCGAAACCAAGGACCAGGTCGGTGGACGTGCTCTTCGGTGAGATGGTGCCGTCGCTGTTGCCTGCCAGCTCTTTTACTTCCTTCTCCTCCTTCCTTCCATCCTGCCTTCCCTGACCAAGAAAAATACATTCCCAATCCCAAAATCATGGATTCACCGAGGATTCGAAAAACGGTCAAAGACTTCGGGGTACGGTTTGCGTTCGTCGATGTCCCCCTGAAAAAACCCTTCCCTGAAGTCTCCCTCCCCGAAGTCTCGAAGAGCCTGCGTTTTGCTTTGACCCCTCGCGTTTCCGGGATTAGGCGTCTGTTTTGAATTAGTGATTCTCTCGTCCCACCTTTGAATTTGCAGTACCAGCTCACGTCGTAGTGCAGCGGCCCCCACAGCATGACACGATTACCCGAGCAGTCGAACTCGCGGAACGTCGCTTCAAGACCAAGCCGCGGACTCCCGACGAGGTGGATTGTGTCCCCCTTGGTGCTCCACTGGAAGCGCGACGCGTCCGAGAGCGGCGAGAGCTGGAATTCGGCCGTCTCGCTCTTGTTCGAGAAAGGCGCCCCGTTCCATGACGACTTGCCGTTTTTCAGCTTGTCGCCGGGCCAAGTGTTGAATCTCTGCGCCCGCAAGGCACGCTCGCTGGCGGCGTGCACCAAGAGGAACTCCTCCCCGCCGGTCTCTCTCCGTCTCTCTCTATCTTCCTCTCTTTCTCTCTCCCTCTTTCTCACTCTCTCCTTTCCCCACCCATCTCTATCTCTATATCTGTCTCTTCCATCATTATGTCCTGTCTCTCTCTCTCTTCTCTCTCTCTCTCTCCCCCTCCTTATTTCACCCTTTCTCTCTCCTTCCCTCTCTCCCCCTCTCTCTCTATCTTTAAGTGTGACTGTACGCTTCTCTTTGTTGTGGCTGTTCTTGCTGGAGCTCTCCAGGGCTGTCTGGAGCGCCTCAGGAGGCGTCCAGAAGCTCGGTGGCACCGTCAGAGGCCCTGGAGGCCGTCTTGGGGGTGGCTCGGGCCTGTCACGAGCCGCCCAGAGGGCTCTGTGAGGGCCGTCGCGCGCCATCTGCGGCGGCCCGCAGGCGCGCCCCGGGGCCCCGGGACACACATTTGCGCTCGAGGGCGTGGCCCCCGACACCCCCAGGCCCGGTTGCGCCGCGACATGAAAAGAAGGGGCCATGGCATCCAGGAAAAGATCGTGGCCCCGGCCACGATACCCCCCCTAAACCATCACACCCTAGGGAGCCCACAAAGGACGTACGCGCCCAGCTATGTACATGACCACGGCCCCTCGATCTGCGAGACCGGCCGCGTGATACGAACCTTCGGGCGATGCGTACTCTCGAAACCAGCGTGGATTCATGTACGTGTACGTCCTTCTTTCGCTCCTGACACCCGTTGGACCGCCCCCGGTTTTCCTGCAGCGGCGAAGTGGCTAACATCGCGAGCGCGAAGCCAGGACAAGGTTGACACGCTCAGGCGAATTACCACCCGACGTAGCAGATGG
>CAUYUJ010015748.1:290000-314915 GCA_963575745.1 Prorocentrum cordatum
CGTGACTGGTCTTGAGAGGGCGCCTCTACCGACTGCGTTGAGCAGTCCCCGAAAAGAAAGCAAAACTCGTGCGCGCGTTTTCCCATCGCAAGCTGACGCTGAAGGCTTCGTTGAGCTGTGGCGAGACTAGACTTGGGCCCAGGCGTGGCCACTGCGCTGGGCCTGGGGGCCTGAGGGAGCCTGCCAGTGGTCAAAAGGGCACGGATGATGAGTTGCTCTCCCGTGCTGCGCAGGACCACTTCCCATCCTGTATGGGGCCTCCATGAGGCCGCAAGAACTGGAGTTTTACTGACAACGAAGGGCGCTGCGGACTCGCGACACATGAGATAGTCAACCTCTGTTCCTGCACCGCATGAGCAAGTGGCAACGTCCTCTCCTGCTGTCATCATCTTTGCACGCAATCGATCTGGGATCCCTGACTTGATGAGCGTCTCTGGGCTCATATTGAAATCTCCGAGCACGATCCGCGCCAGCCGAAACGACCAACGCAGGTCAGCCAGGCGCTGGCATCGACCTGCATTCGCACCCTTGGCGCCGCAACCGTCGTGGGCGTAGGTCGAGACTAGGACAAGTGAAACTCCTGCCAGGTGGGCCACGACCTCCATGAAGCCGCCGAAGCTCCAAGGATGATGTGGTGCCTGGAGCCTGGTCTTGGCAGCGTGGTCCACTGCCAGACGGTGTGTCTGCAGGTGGCCCTTCGACATGACCCACTCGCCCCCCTCGGTGCTGTGCTCAGCGCACTGGGCGCTGACGGACCTTCTCGAGCGTCTGGCGCAATCCTGGACCAATCGAAGACCTGCCTCTCCAGCTGCTGCGTCGTACTTCCGATGTGACCAGTCGTCGCGGAAGTGTGTCTCTACAGTACTGTAGTAGTCGTAGTCCTGGGCCCCCAACCAGGACCATGCTTTGGAACCTATGCGTGTGACACTCGCGTGGAATAGTCGAGCGACTTGAGATGAACTCCTCCCTGGCTGCGTCTCCGCCGGGGTAGCGCTGGCACTCGCACTGGAAGACGCCGGCAAATGAGTCCCTCGTCACAGCTCATCTGTGTCGGGGTCGGAGACCTTAGTCCCCGCTGCTCTGGTGCTGGAGGCTTGCGCGAAGTACCTTAGCCCTTGCCAGCCTTAGCCTTGGTCTTCTTCAGCTCGTCGGCCTGAAACTTATCTGCCGACAGGCGCCTGGCCTCCTCTGCCACATCGGCCGCCGCTGCGGGGGAAAGAGTGGGCGCGGGCTCGCAAGGGAACCCCCTCGCCGCCCTTCGCCCCGCTAGCGCTGCCGCTGCTGCTGCCGCCTCGGGCACCGTCGCGGGCGCTGGTGCTGCCGGCTGCGGCAGGGGCTCGCCGTCGGCGGCGCGCCTCTTCTTGGCCGCGAGCTTCCCCAAGGCGGCTCTGACCAAAACGAGCTCCGACAGCCAGGCCAGCTCCGACAGCCGGCTGCCTTGTTGGACTTAGTTGCTTCTAGGTTATCATTAAGGGCCCGTAACTAAACTTTTTCCTGCTCCTCGAAATCTAACGAATCGATCTGGTCGAAGAAGGCCGCGTCCCAGCACACATGGAAGATCGGCTTGCTGGAGCCTGTCTCCTCCTGCTTAGTCTGGGGCTCGCCGATGCCTTTTGCAAGCTGCAACGCCGCTGCCGCTGCCCGCCGTGCCGCCATGGCCTGAGCAACCTCCTGGGCCAGCGCCTGCTCCTGGGCCTCGCGCGTCGAGAATTGTTGGTGGAGGCGGACGACGTTGGCCACCTGTTGCCCGTGGCGGTGGTCCGCGTCCTTCCGGGCGCCGTCCGCTCGGCGGAATGCCTCCGCTGGGGAGGCATGAGCCGAGTGGCTCCTGGCCTCCTCCTTGAGCTTCGCCACCTGCGCCGCCAGGGTCGCCTGCAGTTCGGGGCCCTCCGCGGATGCCAACGCCTGCCCGGGCAGCGCCGCGGTGGAGGGCGCCTGCGGTGCAAGCTGCTGGGTCTGGCGCCTGCGTCACGGGCTGGGCGACCGCAGGATGCCCCTGGGGTTGACCAAGGCGGGCTCCTCGTCCTGCTGCGGCTGGTCGGAGAAGCGAACGCGCGGGCGCGAGGAGCTGCGCCTGCCGCGCTGGGCCGCCTGGTTCGTGAACAGGACCAGGGAGCTGCCACACTTGGAGCACTCCAGGGCAGGCTGCTTCAGGAGCACGTCGCCGTACTCGCAGCGCAGGTCAGCCTGAGCAACGTGTCCACTGACGGTAGATAAGTGGCGCCTTGGCGAAAGAGAAACCTGACTGGAATGGGAACGGTGTTAAGCCTGGACAAGCTTCTGCTTTAGTCGAAGTTGACACCAATCTGGGAGGACGGGTGTGTCAACCTAGTCCCTCAAGTGCCGCAGGAGGAGAAGGAAGAGAAGGAAGAGGAGGAGGAGGAGGCGGAGAAGGAAAAGGAGGAGGAGGAGGAGGAGGAGGAGCAACCGAGGGAGCAGAAGCCGACAGGTAGCAGGGTTCGGTCCGCCCGATGGGCGGACGTGTTGGAGGGCGGGGCCTGCAGCCGTCTGCAGTGCAAGGTCCAGGACTGAAGGGACAGGGCCTGTGAACGCAGGGGGAAGCGGCCGCCGGGGGAAGCAGAAGAGAATGCGGAGGGCGAGGAGGAAGAAGAGGAGGAATCGCGGGAAGAAGAGGGGGAGGCGGAAGAGGAAGAAGAGGAAGGTGGGCACGGGAACGCCCTCGGGCCCGAGGCCCTCCGTCGGCCGGGGTCCTTCATGTTCGCCAGGGGCCCGTCCAGCAGGCGCTGCAGCGCCTGCTCGGCGAGGTCGCTCGCCTGCCGCTCTGCCGGGGGGGGGTGGAAAAGGCGGAGGGGGGGGAGACTGGCGCGCCCAGGAGGAGGTCTCGATCCCGCGGCTTCAGCCCGCGCGGTGGCGGGCGCGCCTCGGCGGAGGGGGTGGAGGCGGAGAGGGTGACGACAGGGAGTGGGGGAGGGCGACGGACCCAGGCCCCCGAGGGGTTGGGGAAAAAACCATTAGCGGACGAAGAACGGGACAACATGAACTGTTTCCGCCGTCGGGGACGCCTGCCCCCAGACGGCTGGAAAGTTTGTACCCCTGCAGTAGCACTTCGGGGTACAGACTTTCCAGCTGCCGTGAAGCAGGCGTCCCAGACGGCGGAGAAGGTTTGCTCATACTGTTCTTCGCCCGCTAATGGAACGCGGACGAGGTAGATTGGGTGCAGGCCTTCCCAGAGAATAACAACACGTAACAAAAACATATCGATTGTTGAAATAGGAAGGCGCTTGAAGTAGATGGGGATTGGGGGATCGAAGGATACCCGCTTTCAACGACCACGGTGCGCATGTATGTCTTCAATCACTTTCGGCGTCTGGATGCTCGAGACGGTCTCTGGGTCCGCCAATCGACGGCACGGGACGAAAAGGCGGCCCGGGGCAAATGTCCGGTCTTCTGGGGAACCCGTGTTGAATGAATCGAGACATCGGATGTCTGGGAGGGAGGAGTGGCGGGCGGCGGAGGCGAAGGAGGAGCATGACAGCAGGAGGGCAGACGCACCAACTACAACAGGAAGTCGGAGTCCCGCGATCCGCCAGTGTCCCCCCCCCTGCGCTGGACTATCGTGATGCTCGGGTGGCAGTTCCAGGGGTGTGGGAGGAGATTGGGGTTGGGGAGGAGGAGGAGGACGGTCTCCCCAGGCTGGGGCCCCCCGGGGCCGAAAAGAGCCAACCAAAACCTTCCGCTGCGATCATCGCACGACGAAGCGGGGCTTGGGCTGTGGGAAGAGCAGGGGCAAGACGAGGTGGAGGAGAAGGAGGAGGATGTGGAGGAGGAGGACGACGACGACGAGGAGAAGGAGGAGGAGGAGGAGGAGGGAGGATGAGGGGGAGGAGGAGGAGGAGGAGGAGGAGGAGGAGGAGGAGGAGGAAGGTGGAAAGATGATGGCGTCGCTTTCCGGGCCCAGCCCCAGCACACTCCGTAGGTCGGAGGGCAGCAGATACTGCCACGGCTTGTGGCAGCCCACCGGCCCCGGACGAAACACCGTCTCCACAGGAAGAAACAGCTGCATGACACACCAACTTTCGAGGGCCCCCGCGAGCTTCTTGGATCGGCGCTGGACCCCCCTCCCTGGCGCGCGGAGCGCGCCAGGTGCGGCGCCGCAGCGCCGCCAGGGGGGCCCGACCCCGATCCCACACGAACAGCACAGATACAGACACCGCTACACCAGTGCTCGGAGGCAAGAGCGGCCTCGTCCCTGCAGGTGGGGACCAGCTCTAGGAGAAACCCAAGGAGTCCAAACCATTTTCTAGATGTCGGGCTCCAGAACCCCTGAACCTAAATTGGTTGCCATCTCTTGGGGGCCACGACGTAGGCCTAGGCAAAGGCCCGAAAACCCTAGCCCCTCCTGAGCCCCAAGTGGCCCTTACATCAGAGTCTTCTGCACGCAGTCCCTGGAACCCTCTACCCATTCCCCAGGACCAGTTTTTCATACTGGGGTGTTTTGTTGACGGTCCCGGGGCCTGGTGAGGACCTCCAGAGGCCGAACATCGAGAACAACCTCCGTCTTGATTCGTTCAATGGCCTGAGATCCGATGGCGCGGAAAGAATATCCTGGCGAAGGACCCAACCATACGCAAGTGTGAGAACCGCAGGGCAGGTGGGACGAAGCAAAGGGAATTCCCAATGGGGCCACGAAACGTGTGAGGGGTGCGACAAAATGAGGCGGGGCCGCCATGCGAACTCTGCCACTGGGGCCTGAGGTGGAGCTCCCTATGGGGCCACGAACCGTGTGAGAGGTGCCACTGAAGCCTTCGGTGGAGCTCCCCATGGGGCCACGAACCGTGTGAGGGGTGCGCCAAAATGGGGCTGGGCCGCCACGCGAACCCTGCCAGTGGTGCCTTCGGTGGAGCTCTCTGTGGGGCCTCGAACCGTGTGAAGGGTGCGCCAAAATGGGGCGGGGCCGCCATGCAAACCCTGCCACTGTGACCTTCGGTGGAGCTCCATATGGGGCCACGCACCGTGTGAGGGGTGCGCGACACTGGGGCGGGGCCGCCATGCGAACCCTGCCAATGGTGCCGTCGGTGGAGTTCCCTATGGGGCCACGAACCGTGTGAGGGGTGCGCCGAAATGGCGCGGGGCCGCCATGCGAACCCTGCCACTGGCGCCTTCGGTGGAGCTCCCTATGGGTTCACTTACGACATTAGCTCGAGCTCCTTATGGGACCACGAAACGTGTGAGGGGTGTGCCGAAATGGGGCGGGGCCGCCATTTAAACGTTCCCTCTGGGGCCTTAGGTGGAGCTCCCTATGGGGCCACGAACCGTGTGAGGGGTGTGCCAATGGGGCGAGGCCGTCATGCGAACTTTCCCTCTGGGGCCTTAGGTGGAGTTCCCTATGGGGCCACGAAGCGTGTGAGGGGTGTGCCGAAATGGGGCGGGGCCGCCATGCGAGCTTTCCCACTGGGGCCTTCGGTGGAACTCCCTATGGGGCCACGAGACGTGTGAAGGGTGTGCCGAAATGGGCCGAAATCGCCATGCGAACTGTCTCTCTGGTGCCTTCTGTGGAGATCCCTATGGGGTCACGAACCGTGTGAGGGGTGTGCCGAAATGAGGCGGGGCCGCCATGCGAACTTTCCCTCTGGCGCCTTCGGTGGAGCTCCCTATGGGGTCACGAAACGCGTGAAGGGGTGTTTCGAAATGGGCGCGGTGCCCGCATCCTCGCGAACGACACACGCCTCGACAACAAAACCAATCCTTTGCATGTATGCGAACCGCAGCCACTGGGGCCGTAGAGGCATTTCGCGGAGCTCCCTGTGGTGTCTACAGCGAACGTGTGAAGGGTGTGCCGAAATGGGTGCGGTGCGGGGGTAGGAAGGAGGATGAGGATGAGGAGGAGGAGTAGGGAGGGGGAAGGAAGGAAGGAGGAGGAGGAGGAGGCGGAGGAGGAGGAGGAGAGGTGGGACGCGGGGCGCTGCCTCTTCAAAACGAGGACCTAACACCACAGGATGGTTAGAAAAAAACACTTCGCACAAACATCACGGCTGGAGCCCTAGAACTCCCCCTTCTGCGTCACTTTTCGGGCCAGATCGATCTGCGAGGGTCCTGCAGCCCGACGCCCGACTCGAGAAAATTGAGACGCCAGGGTCCCAAGGGAGCAGGCGCTTCTCCTCTCTATGGAGGAGGAGGAGGAGGAGGAGGAGGAGGAGGAGGAGGAGGAGGAGGAGGAGGAGGAGGAGGAGGAGGAGGAGGAGGAGGAGGAGGAGGAGGAATGAGGGGTCGCGAGGAGACCGCGCGGCGGCTGTCTCTTCAAATAACGGGTAAGCCACACACCTAGATGGGGAGGAGGGCTTTGCATGTTGCGACGCCAGGATCTCCAAGCAGAATAAGAGGAAGCATGCGGCTTCCTTTCCCCCCTTCACGGCTCTGTGCATGCAGCTTTTCCTTCCGCGTCTCCACCGAGAACTCCGCCGCGGCCTCCCAGCTCGGCACCCCCGCCCCGAGCTCCACGGCGGCGCGGGCGAACGACATGTCCTCGTTGCGCGGGTCCCAATGCGCGGGGACCCTGCCGTCAGCGGTGGCACCCATGCCATCGGGGGGCGCCAGCCCCTGCCACCCTCGAACCGCGAGGGCCTTCCGCGGCCCTCCCCTGAGATCCTGGCGTCTCAACTCTGTTCGAGCCCGGCGCTTTCACCCGGTCTCGGCCCCCAGGACCCTCTCGGATCGATCTGGCTCGAACCATGGCGCAGTAAGATAGGGCCTAGGGCTGTGGTCATGATTTCTAGGTAGTTGTCGGCGGGGGGACATCCGAACCCTACCCTGTTCCTGTTTTTTCGCGCCGTCGGATCTCAGGGTCCCGTCAGAGGAGGAGACGATACCGAGACCGTGGCTCGTCCTGGAGAGTTCTCGTTTCCACGGCCGGACTAGCCTCGCAAGTCTCGGGGGCGGCCAAGACAGGGGCGCACAAGAGGGGGGGCGCAAATGATGGCCGACGGCATGTGCGGGGCCCAGCGGGGGGGCCAGGAACGTAATGAAATAAGAAGAGGCGCCATTCAAAATTATCCCGGCAAAGCAACCTAACAGCGTCGTGTAGGAGCATATCTGGAAGCATTCCCCTTAAGATTTAGATGAGAATCCAGTTGTAGAATTCTGCTGTTCTCGCAGTCGTAGTCGCATTCGCGATGACAGTCGCAGTGGCAACGGCAGTCGCAGTCACAGCCTCAGCCTCAGCCTGCCTCAGCCTCAGCCTCAGCCTGCCTCAGCCTCAGCCTGCCTCAGCTCAGCCTCAGCCTGCTTTCAAGACCTCAGCCATCAGTCTGCTTTACCTCGCCTCAGCCTCAGGGCTGCCTTCAGCCTCCAGCCTGCATCCTCAGCCTCCAGCGCCTCCAGCCTTGCAGCCCTCTGTAGCATCGAGCCTGCCTCCAGCCTCAGCTCAGCCTCGAGCTTGCCTCTGCCTCATGCCTCAGCCCTGCTTCAGCCTCAGCCTACAGTCTGCCTTCAGCCATCGGCCTCAGCCTCCTCCTGCATCCCTCTAGCATGCACTCAGCCTCAGCTGCATCAGCCTCAGTCCTCATCCTTCACCCTGCTCAGCCTCAGCCTGCCTCAGCCTCAACCTCAGCCTCAGCCTGCCTCAGCTTCAGCCTCAGCCTGCTTCAGCCTCAGCCTCAGTCTGCCTGCAGCCTCGGCCTCAGCCTCACCCTGCCTCAGCCTGAGCCTGCCTCAGCCTCAGCCTCAGCCTCAGCCTGCCTCAGCCTCAGCCTGCCTCAGCCTCAGCCTCAGCCTGCCTCAGCCTCAGCCTCAGCCTGCTTCAGCCTCAGCCTCAGTCTGCCTTCAGCCTCGCCTCAGCCTCAGGCTGCCTCAGCCTCGGCCTGCATCAGCCTCAGCCTCAGCCTCAGCCTGCCTCAGCATCAGCCTGCCTCAGCCTCAGCCTCAGCCTCAGCCTGCTCAGCCTCAGCCTGCTTCAGCCTCAGCCTCAGTCTGCCTTCAGCCTCGGCCTCAGCCTCAGCCTGCCTCAGCCTCAGCCTGCATCAGCCTCAGCCTCAGCTGCTTCAGCCTCAGGCTTCAGCCTCACCTCAGTCTGCTTCAGAGCCCTCGGCCCAGCCTCAGCTGCCGCAGCATTCAGCCTGCATTCAGCCCAGCCTCAGCCTCAGCCTGCCCCTCAGGCGCATCAGCCTGCCTCAGCCTCAGCCTCAGCCTGCCTCAGCCCTGCCTCAGCCTCAGCCTCAGCCTGCTTCAGCCTCAGCCTCAGTCTGCCTTCAGCCTCGGCCTCAGCCTCAGCCTGCCTCAGCCTCAGCCTGCATCAGCCTCAGCCTCAGCCTCAGCCTGCCTCAGCATCAGCCTGCCTCAGCCTCAGCCTCAGCCTCAGCCTCAGCCTGCCCTCAGCCTCAGCCTGCTTCAGCCTCAGCCTCAGTCTGCCTTCAGCCTCGGCCTCGGCCTCAGCCTGCCTCAGCCTCAGCCTGCATCAGCCCTCAGCCCTCCACCCCATCAGGCCATCATCTGCCTCGCCTTCATGCCAGCCTCAGCCTCACCTGCTTCAGCCTCAGCCTGTCCTCAGCTCAGGCCTCAGCCTGCTTCAGCCTCAGCCTTAAGTCCTGCCTTCAGCCTCGTGCCTCATAGCCTCAGCCTGACCTCAGCCAGCCTGCTCAGCCTCAGCCTCAGCCTGCATCATCCTCAGCCTCAGCCTCAGCCTGCCTCAGCATCAGCCTGCTTCAGCCTCAGCCTCAGCCTGCCTCAGCCTCAGCCTCAGTCTGCTTCAGCCTCAGCCTCAGTCTGCCTTCAGCCTCGGCCTCAGCCTCAGCCTGCCTCAGCCTCAGCCTGCCTCAGCCTCAGCCTGCCTCAGCATTCAAAATGTGGCCCAGGAATGGAATTCTGGGAACTCGAAAACACGAAGTGGCCTACAGTTGGCTCCGGGCATTCAAATCATGCCCAGCGGAAATGGAGTTCTGGGAACTCGAAGACCACGGAATGGCCTACAGTTGGCCCCGGTCATTCAAAATCATGCCCAGAAAAGAAGTAACAAACAAAAACTAAAAAAAATCCAAAGAAAAAAAAAGAAAAAAAGAAAAGATAATTGTGGAATAGTTTCTCATGGGAACTCGAAGACCACGGAATGGCCTACAGTTGGCCCCGGTCATTCAAAATCATGCCCAGGAATGGAGTTCTGGGAACTCGAAGAACACGACGTGGCCTACAGCTGGCTCCGGGCATTCAAAATCATGCCCAGGAATTGAGTTCTGGGAGCTCGAAGAACACGAAGTGGCCTACTGTTGGCTCCGGGCATTCAAAATCATGCCCAAGAATGGAGTTCTGGGAACTCGAAGACCACGAAGTGGCCTACAGTTGGCTCCGGGCATTCAAAATCATACCCAGGAGTGGAGTTCTGGGAGCTCGAAGACCACGAAATGGCCTACAGTTGGCCCCGGGCATTAAAAATCATGCCCAGGAATGGAGTTCTGGGAACTCGAAGAACACGACGTGGCCTACAGCTGGCTCCGGGCATTCAAAATCATGCCCAGGAATGGAGTTCTGGGAACTGGAAAACCACGAAGTGCGTTACTATTGGCTAAAAAAAGAGTCCCCGGATTCCCGGGGCACCCGTCCGGCATCTGCCCAGACCCCCCTGGGGAATCATGATGCTCTCTTTTGAGACCACTAGAAACCTGTCAGTCTTCGCTGTTAGGTAATATGAGGAAATGTCATGGCCCACGCCATGATATCCACACACCCCTAGGTCATCACCCCCCTCATGGCCGCCCCCGAGATAAAGGTCCAGGTCCTCGCAAACTTGCAACAAACGCCACGACGGAAATCCTTTTGAACTTTCGGCCTCCAGGTGCCCGTGCCCTGCCCTGGGGCCGTCAAGACAACGACTCGGGGTGAACAAATCCAGTCGAGGGGAAGTGGCCCAGACCTCTGGGGAGCCGCGCTGTGAACAACAGAACGGACCCCCTGAGAGGATACAAAAGAAACGGGCACACTGCCCAGCACCGCGTGTTGCCCCAACCCGGCAGCGATCGCTGTTGGGCAGGTGGCATTCTGTCTCAAATGGACAACGTCCGCGGCGACACCGACAGCGAGTCCTGCTTAAAATGGGCAGGACATGCTGTTGGTCTTTGTGTTTTTTTGTCCCCCCTCCCCCCCCCTCCCCCCCCGGGACCGTGGCAGGGTTCGGGGTAACCCCACCGCAGTCCCAGGATTCCTCATCTCTTCCCTATGTTCCGGACGTTCGTCTTCCCCGCCGCTTCCTATGCGCTCCATACTTCCTGGAGGATCGACGACTCTTTGCGCCTGTGTGTGTTTTTGGTTCCCGCCCCCCTCCTGGGCGTGGGAGGTCTGGGGACACCGAGCCTGGGCCAAGGGTGGGCCCAGGCAGCAGGGGGGGCGGCCCTCCAAAGAGGGCGGCGGGGCCTCGTCGAAAGCCCGCTCGGCTGCTTCTGAGGAGCCTCTCGAAAAGCCTCCGGGGCCTGCTAACTTACCGGTGTTGGGTGTTTTTTTTATGCGAGTGCATGCCAATCTTATGGTTTGTTTGAATACTATGTGTTATTGACGGGGGGCGCTTTTTTAATGCGAGCATATGCTGATATGATTGGTTTTTATGCAAGAAGGCCAAGAAGGCCCCGCCCAGTCTCCTTGGCAGCCCTTCGCCTTCTCGGAAGGCTGGCCCACCCGTCGCGCCGTCCCCCTGGTGGGCGCTGCCGAGGCGCAAGGTGGCCATGAGCCCGGGGGCGGTATCGGCACCCGTCGGTCGGAATGAGTGGGCCGAAGCAAGACGTGACCGCATCCTCTGTATAGTAAAGCATCCCCACTTCCATGTGTACCCATCGGTCGGAAGAAGTAGGTATAAACATTAAGTAGGAAGGCGCTGAAAATAGATTGGGTGCCCGCTCGCCCCCTAAAGAGGACGGACAAGGTGAAGCCATTCGATCATTGAAGTAGGAAGGCGCTTAAAGAAGATTGGAGTATGGGGATCCAAAAACACCTACTCTCAACGACCGATGGGTATCTCTTTCTTCACGGGTTTGAACGTGGTTTAATTTCAAGCAGCAGGTGTGGAGGCCGACCTGTATTATTCCTTCCAAACCAAAGTTCCTATCGTAGCTCTGATTGCGAAGATGTCTGTGGCGGAACGCGATCCAGACTTCCTAAGATCGACATCTCCGGGGAAAACTGCATTAATCGCTTCGCTCATTCCGCCGGCCCTGGAGCGCTATTTGGGGCCTCTTGGGGCCGTCTTGGGGGCTTCTTGGGGGCTTCTTGGGAGCGTCTTGGGGCTCACTGGCGGCGTATTGGGCTCTCCTGCAGATGGGGCCTCTTGGGGGGCTCTTGGGGGCCCCTTGGGGCGGGAGGGGGGGTAGTCGATTGCAGGCCCCCCCTCGGAGGCCACGATCCTCGTGAGGGGTGGCGAAAAATAGCCTCCCCCCTGGGGATCGCCCGGGGATCAGCCGGGGATCGGCCGGGGTACTTTTCGTCCGGGGCCCCCCCCGGGGCCGCCCCGCGCGCGTGAACTTGAAATATTGTGAAGTGGTTACCGGGGATCTTAGCACGCCTCTGGCCCGTTGGGCCGGCGAATTTTCCTGCCAGGACCCCGAGACTTCGTATCCCCATGGCATATTCTCACCAGCGTACGGCTGGGAAGGCGGTGGAAGCAACATTGGGTTTCCCCCCGCCCCCCGAAGAGGAGGGAAGAGAGAGAACCACTCGATCATTGAAGTAGCAAGGCGCCCTCAGAAGTAGACTGGGATCCGCAAACCCAGAAGTATCTACTGTCCACGAACGGCACGTGCCTTTCCCACCGATCCCGGGCCCGGGTGGGCCAGGCCAGGGTCGGTGTTCGGAGCAGGCCGGACGGAGACAACGGCAGTTCAACATCGGTCTCCAGACCCCTCTGGGGGTCCAAACGCACCAGTTTTCCGAGCCGCGTCCAGCCGCGGCGACAAAGGCGGCACCCCGAAGGCCAACTACCGTTGTCCAGAGGCCTCCCAGAACGAGGTCCGAGCAGGTGGGGTCGGAGGACCGCGCCGCGCCGCCGACATCGACGACGCATTGGCGACCTCGAGGTGGAGAAAATCGAGCTCCGCATGGAGCCGCACCGCTGGTGCATCGGCACCACCTGCTCGGAATCGGACCCCATCAAGGAGGCCTGGAGAAAACCGCACGGATTCTTCGAACCGCGTCCAGCCGTGGCGACGAGGGGACCCTCCGAGGGACAACTGCCGTTGCCTCCACTCGGTGTCGACATCCGAGCCCTACCCCACCGACCATCGGTTCTCCTGAGGCGATGGGAGGCGGGGGTAGGATTCGGATTTCGCCACGTTCCCGACGAATCCTGAATCCTACCCCCACCAATCATGGATTCTCCTGACTCAAGGGAAGGTGGGGGTATGACTCGGATTTCTCCACGTGCTCGACGAATCCCGAACCCTGCCTCCGCCGTCCATCGAGTTGTCCGAATCATTGATCGGCGATGATACGGGCAGGATTTCGCAGCCGACAGCTATCGCTGTCTCAACTTGCCCTCTTCTAAACATCATGACGGGAGCCCCAGACCCATCATGCTGCGCCATGCTTCGAGCGGGATCGATCTGTGAAGATCCCCCAGCCCGAAACTGGGCCACAACGCCCGGCTCGCAACATTCTGAGACCCCAAGATCTCAAAAGGTTTCCGAGCCGCGTCCAGCCGTGGCGACGAGAGCACCCCCCCCAAAGGCCAACTGCCGTTGTTTCAACTCGGTGGCGACATTCGAACCCTGCCCCACCAACCATCGATTCTCCTGAATCGATGGGAGGTGAAGGTAGGATTCGGATTTCGCCGCCAACAACTGCCGTTGCCTCACGTCGCCCTCCTCGGGATCGGCGAAATAGGAAGGAGGAGTGACGAGGAGGAGGAGGAGGAGGGGGAGGAGGAGGGGGAGGAGTAGGGAGCAGGAAGAGGACGAACGAACGCAAGTGCAAACCCAAGACTCACCAACGAAGTTGGAATGAACCCTCCCTCCAAGATTCCCCTTCGAATGCCCCCTACAGGGGTTCACTTCCACTGAGGAAAGTGCCCCGTTAGGGGACAACCGGTTGAAGATTCTGAAGCGCACCAAAACACCATTCTCGAGACTCGAACGCCACGAGTCAACCTGACTGTTGCATCTTGACGATCCCGAGTCGCCCCAGAACGCCGTTCCTGGGACTTCAACAGCGCGAATCATTGTGAATGTTGCGCCCTGAGAGTCCTCAATCATTGCCAAAGACCATTCCTGGTACGCTGACCATGGACATTCGTGAAACGCTGGCGACTGTTTAAGACACGTGCGCGCGGCGCTAAAGCGAGAAGATCATGTTGAAGAGAAACCGCCCTCAATGAAAAACTCTTGCATGTTCTTAACACGAATGTTCGCGGCGCTACGGCAAAACCACATTTTGAAAACCGCCCACCTTCAATCCGTGAAACTCTTGCGATTATCTAAACGAATGTGCGCGACACTAAAGCGGGAACCACATTTTGAAAACCACCCGTCATCAATCCGTGAAGCTGTCGCGAATCTTTAAAACGAGTGTGCGTGGCGCTGAGGCGAGAACCACACTTTGAAAACCACCCGCCCTCAATCCGTGAAGCTGTTGCCACATTCTAAGCTCCAGGGTCATAGGTGGTGGGGAAGTCTCGAGCGAAACGCCCAACCCGCCCTTTCGACCTGCCTCGGGGGCCGACAGGGAGGAGTTGTCCACAAGTAGAAAGAATGGAGAAGGAGGACGAGGACGTGGAGGAGGAGGAGGATCAGGAGAAGAAGGACGAGGATGAGGATGAGGAGGAGGAGGCGGAGGACGAGGAGGCGGAGGACGAGGAGGCGGAGGGCGAGGAGGAGGGGCAAGAGGCGCTGGAGGAGGCGCACAGGATCCTCTGTATCGGCGAGGTGGCCACGAGCCGACGCCCCCCGACGCTGTGCCGCAGCGCTGCGCGCATGAAGGCCACGCCGCGCAGGCACAGGCCGCCGTTGCCCACGCCGCCCAGCTCCGGGCGCAGGGGCGCCCAGCTCCACGGCGCCCCCACGAGGTCCGGGCCGAACGAGGCGGGGGGTACTAAGGGGAAAACAAACCTACCTCGCTTTTGACCACCCTCGCTTCCAAGAGATACCAAACGATGCCAAATTGCAGCCTGTACTGGTCAGGCCGCTTGACGAGGAGGCGCGTGGTATGGCTTGGTTTTGCCTGGAAGCGAAAGCGGGGGAGGTAATTCACGCTCTGAGGTACACCCTCCCATCGGCTACACGCAAGAGAGACCCTGGGCAGGAATGGCCTTTCGTGCGCTGCCAAAGTGCGCGGCCGGGGGGGGGGCTCTTTGGGGGCACCACCCAGGCGCGCAAGCCGCTGCTATCGCATCGCGTTCATCGATCGGGGAGCCGCAGTGGGCCCGCACCAAAGGTCACTCCGGCGAAAGGTCACTCTTACGTGTAGTCGATCCCGCCCCAAAGACATCGGGCGTCCCGAAAAAGCCGAGACGGAGGCTCTGCATCGTTTTCGGCCTCTCGGGGCCCTCGCCACGCCTCGGGGCCGTCAAACAACGACTCGGGATGAAAAACCGGTCCTGGGGAAGTGGTCGGGAGGTCGGGGGCCCGTGTCTCGGAAAAAATCGTAACGTCGGATGTCTGGGCTTGCACCGTGGAAACATCATGCCGGGGGAAAGGGCCAGAAAACTATTCCGCCCATGGGGGCCTCTAGATACCAGGCCCCCACGGGGGCCCTCGGGAATCTTCTCGGGACAGAGATCCAGCCCCGGTGCAGGGGTCGGATCGTGATCTCACAGTGCCCAGGTCGCGAAGCAACACAAATCACGTCGGGGGTCACGGACGGGCCGAGAGGCCAGAGCGTGTACGGCAGGTTCGTGTTGTGCCGACGTCGGCGTTGGTTTCTGACACCGCGAGGGGCATTCCACCTTGAGCGATCGGCCGCTTCCGAAACGTCAGGTCGCTTGACATCGGCCGGCTCTTGGTCGCCAGCGGCGTTCGCAGTAAATTGAATGCCTGCGGCGGGGTCGCCGCCAGTCGGCACGACGCGAACCTACCGTACGACATTCGAATCTTGAGGCTCCACATTTTTTGGGGGGGGACAGGGGGGGGGTCGAGGATAGGAGCGGCCGCAACACCTCACGAGTAGACCGTGCAACCCGTAGCAAATGCGGCAGGGACTGACCAATAGCATCAAATAAGATCCCAGAAATAAACAAAAAAAACACCGGCGAGAGGAGCAGAGGGGAGGAGGAGGACCCCAACGGACACGGGCCGGCTTGAGGCTCGAGGTCTTGGAGATTGTCGAGCGCCTTCTTCGCTCCCCTGCGATTTGACAGCCTCGGGATGCCTTCCAGCAGCTGCGCCTCGCCGAGGGCGTTCTGGGGGTGCCCCGATCGTCCCGAACGGCCGCAGGGGGGCAGAATTATGACCCGAACGCTAGGGGGGCAATGTCAGGGGCTACTACGCGACCAAGCGATGAACAAAAACAGAGCTGGCAGGGAGGGTTAACCACATAGCTGTTCATCGCCTGGGTCGCTGGCTGCTGCCTGGCAACGTCGACGGCGACGGCGACGACGACGAACAAATACTATCGTTCACTTCTCAATTTTCGGCGCTCGCGACCCCCACAAAGGGGTCCGACGAACAAAGGTAGGACGGAACAAATCTGATGGCTACAACAAACGACGACATTCACGACGTCATCCCGCGACGCGAAGAAGCGCGAAACCAACCGCAAAGTAAAAAGCGTGGGGCGCGTGACCAAAACAATATTGCTGGCATCTGCGTGCAATTCAACACCTGGGCCCGTACCGTAATTTCCGCGACGCGACCTCCTCGGAAGACGCGAGTGTGGCCTTGGCCAGGTGAACCGCCGGCTCAAGAGGGGTGGTCCACGAGGCCCTCCGACAATGGAGTCCAAGAGGGCCGTCTAGATGCCACGGTCGGGGGGCCTCTCGAAGCCACCCAAACAAAGCCCCCAAAACGGGCCCAGAGCCCCCAACGCGGATCTGGAGGGCTCCACGAGAGCCCTCGCAGGGCCGCAAGGGGGCGCCCAGACGGGTTCCGCTGAGCTCCTGGTCCAACTCCGCCTGGCGGCATTGGAGGTGAGAACTCTTCGCGCCCTCGTTGCGCCGCAGGGCGCCAGGAATTCCTCAGGAGCGCAAGGGGGGCCCCAAGAGTATTCTCACAGAGCCCGTTTCCGAACTCCGCCTGACGGAGTCTGCAGCGATAAGTTGCAGTGCCCTTTTGGGGGCCGCTCGGAGCCCCCAAAGAGGCCCCAAAGGGCCTCAGGATGACCCACTCACCCAAGGAGAAACCCAGCGAACCCGTGGCCCAACTCCGCCTGACGGAGGTTTACTCTATGATTTGTTATGCCCTGTTGGGCGCCACCCGGAGCCCCACTGGCAGGTCCTAGCCGTAACCACAATCCCGAACCGACCCTCTCCCTCCTTCTCCTCCTCCTCCTCCCTTCCCTGCCTGCTTCCACTCTCTTCCGCCGCTTCCCCGTCCCCTGTGCCCGCGGCACGGCGCCACTCACGGCCCAAGAACGCCGGCGACGGCACCGCCGCGCACATCCGACGAAGACCGCAGCCTAAACTGAAGCCGAACAGAAAAAACACACACGCCCCCGACTGCGCGGGATCGGCATTTCTGGACGAGCAACAACTTCGCCGTAATTCTCGCTCCATGCCCAGAGGGGGCGCAAGGTTTTGCGTCCAGCGGCCCGCCGCGGCGACGAAAAACAATTCGTCGGTCCATTTTTCGTCGGTCCACCCCACCCCGTTGAACGACGAGCAAAAATCGTCGTTTCATGTTTCGCCGCCGCTGTGCCCCCGAAGATGGAAAGGGCTATGAGGGCGCGGAACATGATCGAAACAACAGTTCCGACGAGGAATAATTATCTAACAGGGCACGGCGGCTGCAGTCCATCTGTCCGACTAGCACTGCTACCTGCCTGGGCGGATGCACGACGTGCACGATTATGAAAAGCAGCGCCCTACGAGGGCGGCCGAAACTCAAGCTCCAGACACAGGCGGTGACAGAAAAAACGGGGAGCGCAAGGAGGGCCGGGGAGGAGAGGAGGGGAGTAGAAAGGACGGTGTCGTGCTGCCGTCTGGCAATTCCTGAAATTTGCCAAATCACGGAGTAGCCGGTCACCCCTCTCTCGTCTGTGTGTCCTCTAAACTCTCGTGTGCTCCCCCAACCCCCTCCTCCTCCCTCCGCCCGTATCCCGCTCCTCGCCCGATCCGCCCCCTCCCTCCTGCCCCCCAAACGGGCTCGGAACCCCTAGAACCGCACGTCCCAAAAAGCAAGACGCACTGGCGATCACCAGCAAAGACGGGAAAGCAACGAAACCCGCGCGCACTGATACAGGCAGGCGAGTGCGCCCCGTGAGTTCCGCTGATGCGACCCCTCGCAGTAGATGGAGGATTCTTAAAGGGAGGCTGCTTCTTAGAGGGCGCTGGCCTTACATCTATAGACAAGGCCCGCGACTTCTAAGGAGCAGGGGTGCTCCTAAGAAGCCCTCCCCCCTCCCCCTAAGCCCTCCGCGCGTGGCCGGATGATTTCCATCGCGGATTTGCTCCTCGATGTCGGCAGACGGGGGACGTTTTCTGGCCCAGGGGCACTGACAAAAACACTGGCCTGGGACGACACACTGCCCGCGTCAGGCGTCGCTTACAAGGGAGGCGATAAACGGCGGGGGAAGAAATGTGCTCTTTTCGGGTTTCGGACCCCGAAGGCCCCTGTCCCTCCCGTATCGCCGCCCCCATTACGCGAGGCTCAATCCCGGGACCGCGGCCTGCAGCAATCATCTCGGCGGATGCCAGGCCCCAAACCCTCCAACGTATGAAACAAAATGCCATTGTCTGTCTCTGGAGGCCCTCGCTGGGCCCCGAAAATGTCAACCTCTTCCTCCTCCGCCTCCTCCTCATCCTCCTTCACCCCCTCCCCCTCCTCCTCAGCCTTCTCCTCCTCCTCCTCCTCCCCCTCCCCCTCCTCCTCCTCCTCCTCCTCCTCCTCCTCCTCCTCTTCCTCCTTGTCCTCCTCCTCCTCCTCCTCCTCCTTTGTTCCTCCGCCTCCTTCCTCCTCCTCCTCCTCCTTCCTCCTCCTCCTCCTCCTCCTCCTCCTCCTCCTCCTCCTCTTATTCCTTCTTTATTATCCTTATTCTCTCCGCCTCTTCCTCCTCCTCCTCCTCCTCCTCCTCCTCCTCCTCCTCCTCCTCCTCCTCCCCCTGCTGCTCCTCCTCCTCCTCTCCTCCTCCTCCTCCTCCTCCTCCTCCTCCTCTTTTTTCTTCTTATTATTATTAATTCCTCCCGCCTCTTCCTCCTCCTCCTCCTCCTCCTCCTCCTCCTCCTCCTCCTCCTCCCCCTGCGGCTCCTCCTCCTCCTCCCCTCCTCCTCCTCCCTCCTCCTCCTCGCCTCCTCCTTCCTCCCCCCTCCCCCTCCTTCCTCCTCCTCCTCCTCCTCCTCCTCCTCCTCCTCCTCTCCTCATGCTCCCCTCCCCGCCTCCCCCTCCCCGCGTCCCTCTCCTCCTCCTCCTCCTCCTCCTCTCCTCCTCCTCCTCCTCCTCCTCCTCCTCCTCCTCTCGTCGTACTCGTCGTCTCCGTCGTCCTCGTCCGTCCCTCGTCGCCTCGTCGTCCTCTCGTCCCTCGTCGTCTCGTCGTCACTCCGTCCCGTCCTCTGTCGTCCTCGCGTCCTCCGCGTCCTCGCGTCCTTCCAGTCCGTCCTCGTCGTCCTCGTCGTCCCTCGTCGTCCTCGTCGTCCTCGCATCCGTCCTCGTCGTCCTCGTCGTCCTCGTCGTCCTCTCGTCGTCCTCGTCGTCCCTCCTCTCCTCCTCCTCCCCTCCTCCTCCTCCTCCTCGTCCTCATTGGTCCTCTCCTCCTCCTCCTCCTCCTTTTCCTCCTCCTCCCCTCCTCCTCCTCCTCCTCCTCCTCCTGCACCTCCTCCCTCCTCCTCCTCCTCCTCCTCCTCCTCCTCTTCCTCCTCCTCTCTCCACCTCCTCCTCCTCTCCTCCTCCTCCTCCGCCCCCTGCCTCGTCTTCCTCCTCCTCCTCCATCTCCTCCTCCTCCTCCTCTTCCTCCTCCTCGGGGGGGAGAAATTGGAGAATGGTCTCAGAGCCCCGAGGACCCCGCATTGAAAAAGTCAAGACGTGATGTCCAGAGATCCGAACTCTCCACGTTTTCGAGACACGGGCCCCCGCCCTCTCGACCGCTTCCCCAGGACTGGTCTTTCATCCCGAGTTGTTTTGGCACGGTCCCGAGGCCCGGCGAGGGCTCCGAGGGGCCGCAAACGATGAAACACCTCCGTCTCGATGTGTCCCTGGTTAGCCTTGCGTAAAGGGTGCCTCGGGGGGGTACTTTGCCCGTTGCTCGGAGGTTCCCAGGGTTTCCCAGGATCCAAAGCCCCGTTGCCTCCTATCATTACGTTGCCCGTTTATCGGAGGTTCCTCGGGTTTCCAGGGTTCCTCGGGTTCCCCGCCCCCCGGCGCCTCGTATTCTTACTGCGCCGAGCAATGCAAAGCAGTGCAAAGCAATGCCAAGCAGTGCCAAGCACTGCGCCCAGGCAACAGCAAGCTTTCCCACGATAGGGGTCGCGCCGGGTTCATGTTATCGAGACGCCAGATGCATGGGAGGCCTGGGGGGGCTGCAGAGGGGGGGGGGGTGCAAATCAGCTCACGCGGCTGGCTTCCTGGACTGGCACAGATCAGCTCGCGCGGGAGGCGCGCGGCCACGCACCAAGGAGGGCGCCCGCCGAGCTGGCCGAAAACAGCTGCGTGCAGCAGCCGGACATCTGACCTCGATCCTGTTTCTGCGTTTGTTGTTCCATCGCGGCTTGCTAGACCCAGTCATCTGACGTCTCGGAAAATCGAGACGGAGGTTGCTCATAGCTTTCGGCCTCTCGGGGCCCTTCCTTGGCCTCGCGAGGATGTTAGGGAGCGCTGGGTCTTCGGATCATTAACACTCCGCCGCCGTTCGGAGCAATTCGGGCAGCCCCGAAAGCCTCTCGGCGAGGGCGCAGCCGCTGGAAAGTACCCCCAGGCTGGACACCCGCCGAGAACCGACCGAAACGCCCGACCCGAATTCACTTCCCCCTGAGCTGATCCCCCCAACACATTCCCCCCTGAGCCTATCCCATCCCCCCTGGGCCTATCCCCCCATTTCCCTACCCCCCCCTTGTGTCGGAGAACTCCCCTGCTGAGCCAGTCACCCCCTTTGGCTCCCAGGGTATTCCCCCCCCCGTGTCGCTCGACCCGAGGGATCCCATCGGATGAACCGCTCCGCCCTGGACCCCTCGCGGGGTCAAAACGGACCAGGTTTTCGAGCCGCGTCCAGCCCTAGATATTCGACGCTCCAGCCAAAAAAATGATCGGGCGGTCGTAGGCTGACTTCGGCCTACGGGGGCCCTCGCCGGGCCCCGGAACAATCAAATAATGATTCAGGGCGAAAAACCGGCCCCAGGGGAGTCCAGACCTCCGGGGCCCACGCATCAAAAAAATTGGAGCAACCGGGGCCGTGTTGACGAAAGGTCCCCTGCCGCCCCCCCAGTCCGGCTGGCCGGAACCAATGCTAGGCCACCTCAGGCTCCCAGCCGGCTCCAATCAGGGTGCACCCTGACTTCGGATCCGCCGTGCTTTCATTGAGTTTCCGACGTCCATTTGCGACGTCGCCCACAGTACGGCGGATCCCAAATCAGGGTATATCCCTTCCCGTCGTCTGGCCCGGGAGGTCTCAGCGGAGGAACGAGTGCTGGGTCATCTCAGGCCCTGAATTGTTTCCGATATGAGGGTGGATCCCCAGACCCCCGACGGCAGATTTTCTTCATTGCGAATCTCGACCCATTCCTCGGGACTGGCTTTTCATCCTGAATCGTTGTTTGACGGACCAGCCGTCGTTTCTTTTTTGGTTCACGACCCGAGGGGGTCTGGGTCCCCCCGTGTCGTTCGGCTCGAGAGGTCCCAACGGAGGAACCGCTCCGCCCCCGGGCGAAGCAGGGCGGCGTCACACTCGAAGAGGCGCGGGCCGCACGCCAGAGGCGGCCGCTGCGCAGGAGCGGCCTCCGGGGAAGCCGCGCGGCCTGCCCACCGCGGCGCGCGCGGCGCCAGCGGCGGCCCGCGTGCTTGGCCCATGCGGCGAGGTTCGATGATGATCATGGTGATGATGGTGGTGGTGATGGTGATGGCAATCGGCCGGTCCGGCGTGTGGGTTTAAGAAGTCTCAGCTGAAGCAGAGCTTCAGCATGAGCTTTAGCTCTGCTTGGGAGGGGGGGGGACCTCATTAACTGACGAATTCAGTGCTCGGCACCTCCCCCACCCCCTGCCAGCCCCCCCGCCCCTCGACTGCTTCCCCCCCCCCCCCCCCCGGAGTTTGCTCTGCAAGGGTTAAGGCAGGAGAGGGGGGGGGGGGGCGCTCTGCAAGGCGGGGGGGCTGCAAATGGGGGGGGCGCCCTCTCAGGCAGAAGCGGAAGCTGCAGGGAACGGCGGGAGGGTCCGCTTTGCAGATGGGCGCTCTGCAAGGGGAGAGGGGGGGGGGACAGGAGAGAGGCGTGGGTGGGGGACAGGAAGAGGTGGAGAGAGGGGAGGGGGTCAGAGAGAGAGGGGGGGTGGAGAGGAGAGGGGGGGAGGGGACTGGAGATGGGGGGAGGGGGACAGAAGAGGGGAGGGGGACAGGAGATGAGGGGGGGGGGGGATGTTAGGAGGGGGGGGAACTGGAGAGAGGGCGGAGGATCAGGAGGTCTGGGGAGGGAAGAGGGGGGGTGTGGACAGGAGATGGTGGGGGGACAGGAGAGAGGGGTGGGGGGGGGACAGGAGAGAGGGAGGGGGGGGGGGGGAAGGAGAGAGGGGCGGGGAGCAGGAGAGGGGGGGGGGGACCGGATGAGAGGAGGGGGGGGTGGGGGAGGGGAGCTGGATCATCACCATCTCCATCTTCATATCTCCATCACCATCACCACATCGTCACTACCACATCATCAATCATCCTCATCATCCTCCTCGTTCATCGTCATCGTCCACTTGCATCGTTCATCGTATTTCATCATCATCATCATCTTCATAATCATCATCATCATCATCATCATCATCATCATCATCATCATCATCATCATCATCATCATCATCATCATCATCATCCGGAGCGCCCCGGATCGGCGGCACTGGCCAGAGGCCACTGTAATATGATGATGGTGGTGATGATGGTGGTGATGGTGGTGGTGATGATGATAATGGTGATGATGATGGTGATTCTGATGATGAGGATGATGCCAATGATAATGACAATGGTCCGCCGGCCCACTTGCGGGGCCATCAGACTGCGAGGCTCAGGTTTCTGCTCCCGGCACCAGTTCCAATTTCCAATGTTAAAATCTTGTTTGTTGCTTCTTACTGTAAATTGTTACTGTCTGCGCGAGGGGGGGGGAGGGGGGGCGAAAACCGCCTGGTTAGCGTACCCTGATCACATATTCATAATCTATGTGGTGCACTGGGACACGTACAAATACTTGAGATTCGTGCTCCCGACGCGATATTCCCTTGCAAATTGCGCTGTATTCGCGCCCCCGAGGCAAGCCAAGATCCCTCGCAAGACTACACCATGCTGACGCTCCTGAAGCCACGATCCCCTGAAGATTACACCACGTTCTCGCCTCTGGGGCCACGATCCACCGTAAATTACGCCAAGGTCGCGCTCCCGAGGCTACGACCCTTAGTAAATTTGACAAAATTCGCGCCCCCGAGGCCACGATCTCCCCTACATTACACCACATTCGCGCCCCCGAGGCCACGATCCCGTGCACATTACGCCATAATCGTGCCTCCGAAGCCACGACCCTTTGTAAATCGCACCAAATTCGCGCCCCCGAGGCCGCGATCTCCTATAACAGGCCCCAAGAGGCGCCCAAGACCCGCCAAAGAGACATCCAAGAAACCCAAAACATACCCCACGAGGCCCCAAGAGGCCCCCGAGCGGCGCCCAAACCGTCTCCAAGAGGCCCCCGAAGAGGCTCCCCACGACACTCCAACACATATACAAGAGGCCTCAGACCCACAACCCGGGCCCTGTGGCGGGATGGGCCGAAGGCCACTAGGATCCGCCGCCCCCTGTTGATTCATCACAGCGGTGCCTGGCGTGCTGAACCCTCTCGGTTTTGGTTTTGACTCTTTTCCAAAAGAACTCCTCCTGGGGCTTCGGCCCGTCCCGCCGGCCACCCGGGAAAGGACCTCAATTGCACAATGTGTCCTCCAAGACTGCCCAAGATGGCGCCAAGATGGCCACGTTGGCCCAAGATGGCCTCCAAGATGGCCTCCAAGATGGCCTCCAAGTTCGCCCAAGATGGTCCAAGACGGCCTCCAAGACGGCCCAAGAGAGTCCAAGACGGCCCAAGAGGCCCCCCAGAGGCCTCCAAGACGGCCCAAGAGGCCTCCAAGAGGTTCGCTTCTTCTCGGCTTTCCGACGACCCAAGACGACCCAACAGGCTTCCATGATCGCCCCCACAGCGCCCAAGAGGCCTCCAAGATGGCCTCAGGACTGCCCAGGAGGCCCCCAAGACGGCCCCAAACGGGCACAAAGACGACCAAAGAGGCCTCCAAGACGCCCAAGATGGCCTCCAAGATGGCCCTGGAGCACCCCGAGAGAGCCCCAAGTCGGCCCAGAAAGGCCCCCCAAACGGCTTCCGACGGCGTCAGACGGGCCATGAGCCCATCAAGATGGCCGAAGTTGGCTCGAAGCTGGCCCAAGTCGGCCCAAGAGGCCTCCAAGAGGGTCTCCAGGAAGGCCAGGCCCCAAGACGGCCCCTAGAGGCCCCCAAGACGGCCCAGGAGGCTTTTAAGACGCCCAAGATGGCCTCTAAGACGGCCCTGGAGCACCCCAAGAAGGCCCCCAGTCGGCTCAGAGAGGATTCCCAAACGGCTTCCGACGGCATCGGACGGGCCAGGGGCCCACCAAGACGGCCGAAGATGGCAGTAAGATTGCCCAAGACGGCTAAAGATGCCTCCAAGAGGGCCTCCATTCAGTTTTTGGCATTTGCTGTTTTTCTGCCATCTGGCGGCCCGAGACGGCCCAAAAGCTCCCAAAGATCGCCCAAGAGGCCCAAGACTGCCCCAACAGGCTCTCAAGACAGCCCAAGAGGGCTCCAATACGCTCCAGATGGCCTCCAAGACGGCCCAAGCTGGCCTCCAACACGTCCTCCAAGAAGGCCCGAAAGGGTGATAATGGCCTCCAGGCGGCCAAGATGACCTTCAAGATGCCCACATGTTCCCCGAAGGCTTTTCAAAACGATTCGGGGAACACATGGTCCGATAGCTTGGCAGGCGTGGCCTCAAAGTTCGGCCACATGGGCGCTTCCAAAAAAGCAGGGGGCGGCGGTGATTCGCCGTAGGCGTCTTCGATAACGCCAACGTTTCAATATGCGCTGATGACTCCTATCCGCCCCCGCGTGCTGTTCCCAGATGCGCCAAGGCAGCGCCGAGACGCACCGACGCGACTCTGCTACATCCCATTCTGATAGAGAGGGGGCCGGCGGCAGGGGGCGAAGCCCTTCTGATGGTGATATAATGGTGATGATGGTAATGTTGATGATGGTGGTGATAATGGTGATGAGACTGATGGTGCGTCGATGATGGCGGCGATGATGCTGATGATGATGGTAATGACGACGATGGTGATGATGACGGTGGTGATGCTAGTGATGTCAAGACGTTGAGGATGATGCTGGTGATGATGGCGGTGACGATAATGAAAATGATGATGGTGATGAGAGTGATGACACTGAAGATGCTAGTGGTGACGATGGTAACGATGATGCTGCTGATGAGATTGGTCATAGAACTAATGATAATGATGATGAATGCACCCGGCGATGATGATGATGATAATTGTCATGGTAATGCTGATTATACAAGTATATAAAACAACGCTGGTAATGATGGTGGAAGTGATGACGAGGATGATGCTGATGATGGCTGTGGCAACGATGAAAATGAT
>CAUYUJ010015749.1:0-122500 GCA_963575745.1 Prorocentrum cordatum
CAAGCGGACGGTGCCGCTGGCGAGGGTGTTCACCGCGGAGATGTGGATTAGGTGAGTAGAGCAAGCTCCCGTCGGCTCGAGTAGGCGGCGCGGCTCCCCGCGGTGCCGCAGGCCATCTTGCTCGCCCTCGCTCATCTATGCTCTCGTGCAGTGCATCGTGCGGTTGGAAGTAATGCATGGGAACCTGTGCATGATAGGGGCGGAGCGGGATGCGACGTGCACGCGTGCTCTGATGTTCGAACGCAGTATCCGCCAAGATACGTTGCCATGCACGTCGCATTCGCGTTAGGATGTGCGCAGCGAACTCATTCAAACAGCGCCAGCGTTGCGCTATTTGTTCGGGAGCTTTGTAGCCCTGGGGGTCACTCGCATCCTTATCTCCACCATCTCGCGCCTGCGCTGTGGTGGCGCAGGCGTTGCGGTGCCAGCGCGCCCCCCGAGGTCCATGGCAGCGCGTTGCGCGACCCTGGCTCCAAGCCGCCCCTCGCTGCCCAGCGAATGCTGGCGCATGCATGGCTGCGCGTTTGCGTTCAGTCCTGTTGCGCGCGCGCTGGTTGCCACGGTGGCCATGCCGGCCTCAGCGGCGCGCGCGCGCAGCTCGGAGTGCCGGGTTGGGGTTGTTGAGCGCCCAAGCAGCCTGCGGCTAGCCTAGCAGCGCGCGGGGAAAGAGCGTCGCTCTGAGTGCTTCGCGCGGTGCATTGCCTCAGGCGGGGCCCGAAAAGTGCAGCGTTGCAGCGGCGCGTTGTTTCAGTCGGTTGCAGGGGCCATGAGTTGCACTATGGTCAAGCCATGGCCGCTGGGGTAACGGGCGGGGCACAAGTGCACGATGGGGAAGATCGGGGCAAGGAGGGCATGGGGTACATGATGAGGACGATGGGGGCAAGGAGGACGCGCAGGGTGCAAGACGAGGACGACGGCGGCAAATGAGGGCAAGGGCGATGAGCATCCGACCGCTGATCACAAAACATATGAGCTTGACGAGAGCTTCGAAGCAGCGGCACCGCCAAATGGCCGAACTATGGGAGATCGCTGGAAGGCCACGGGCCCCGAACGGATCCGCTTGCAAGCAGGGGCGCGGCGGGGGCGGGGAGCTTTGACCCGATGCATCTATATGGGGGCGGGAACTGATTCGGGGCTTTTTTTCGACAGAGGGCGCAGGGGCAGCGAATGCGCGCCTTTCCCCCTGGCGCGCCGCAGGCTCTGGCAGCGCTCTTCCTGTGCAGGGGGGCGCTGGCGTCCGTCGTCTGCTTCGACTCCAGCTGCTGCGCCAGGAGAGCGCGCGCCTGCTGCTCCGTGGAGGGTGGGGGGGGGAGCGAGGGGGCGAGCGGGGGCGACGGACCTCTGGAATGCAACGGCCAAGGGGCGGGGCAGCGGTGGGAAGGGAGGGGGCCCGGGATGCGAGATAATGCAGACCATGGGCAGCCGTGGCGAGGGCCAGAGCTGGCAGCCAGTGCGAGATTATATACGCGTGTGTATGTATATATATATATATATGAACATATATAACGAGAGATGGGGGACAAAAGGGATACATACATATATATATAGATATGCATAGAAAGAGAGGGAGGTTCTATAGAAAGAGAGAGAGGAGATATACACTCAGAGAGCGAGAACGAGAGAGAGAGAGAGAGAAAAGAAAGATATATAGAGAGTGGGCGAGAGAGCAAGGAGCGAGGGTGACTGAGACCATGCCGCGAGATGCATCGATATACATGCATATATGTGTATATAAGTGATGAAGAGGGGGTGAGACGATGTTATCAGAACGAGGTTGAGCTGGACACAATAATGACCAACAGGTGCGAGAGCGGCGCCCAACACGGGGACAGAGGGAGGAATGGAAAGGAGGAAGCATTGGGAGAGGATGGAAGAATGGAGAGAGGGAAAGCGGGGGATAGAGGGAGAGCCGGAGAGGGGGGGGGGGGGGAATAGAGAGAGAGAGAGAGAGAGAGACAGACAGACAGAGATGAGAGAGAGAGAGGGAGAAACAAACAAAAAACAACGAAAAAACGATTACAGAGAGAGAGAGAGGGAGAGAGATATATAGAGAGAGAGAAAGATATATATATATATATATATATATATATAGAGAGAGAGAGAGAGAGAAAGAAAAAAAAAAAAAAAAAAAAAAAAAAAAAAAAAAAAAAAAAAAAAAAAAAAAAAAAAAAAAAAAAAAAAAAAAAAAAAAAAAAACGAGAGGGCAAGCGAGTAGAAGCGGCGACGCGATGCCACTTGCCGCGGGGAGCATGGAGAAAGCCAGCAACGATAAAAGGACCAACGAGACTTTCGGACAGGACCCCTGCCAAACGTCGTGACTGTGGTGAGGAGGCCTGTGATCCCTTGACCTGGGGGGATGCAGGCCCTGTGATACTGTTGCGTCGCGATGTGCATGCGATGCGAGGTTGACGATTCGCGTGTCGAGCGATGGGCGACGATGCGACGACGAAGATAATGGTGATGATGGTGATGATGATGATGCCCATGCCTGATCAATGTATGTCGCCGCGGCCTTGGCTCACTGCCAGCGGTCCGTTGGTGAGCCCGACCGTGCTTGAGCCAACTGGAGCTACGGAGCGGGGTGCGGGTGCTACGGGGTGAGGTGCGTTTTGGGCCGAGCGTGCTTGAGCCAGACTGTGCTACGGAGGTACGATGGTGATAATGATATGGGATACGACGGTAGTGCCTGATGCCCTGAGCGGCCCTGATCAAGTATCGGCTATCAGGATGGCGAGGCGCCAGGCGTTCTTGGAGGATGTCTTGCAAGCTGCCAGCAACAGGAACATGGGCCCGCAGTTTGAGAAAGGGGCCCTGAAGTACCAGGACGTCGCACACATCGTTTTGCACTGCCTCCAGATCAACCCATTGGAGGTGCCTACCATGACATTGCCCAAGGTGCGTGGCAAGGTCAAACACTTGTTGACCGAACGCTATTCAGACCAACTTGGAAGGCCGCATGGGGGCGACAGGATGCCCGCCACCCTCCTGCCAGCCGTGCTCACGCTCTTCACCGACATGGATATTATTACGATGGAGGACGTCCAGCGCATCGCTTCCCAGTTGCATGTGCCGCGCAGTTACGTGATGCGGTCCACTGCAGCGCGGTCGTGGGAGACGCAGCAGCGGGGTGCAGGTGGTCAGATTATCCCAGGCTCGGGCTCGGCGGCGCCATCTGGCGGCGCGGGGGGCTCGAGCGCGAGCGGCGGGGGAACCATTGTCCCGCTGCCCGACCCTGCGAGCCGACCTGGCGCATCGGGGAGCGGGGCCGTCGCTGCTGCCAGGTCAATCGACTACGGCGGTCTCGCCCGCGCTGAGTTATTGGAGTGCCTGGCCGCGCGGGACGCGGCATTGGTTGCTTCGGAGCAAAGGGGGAATGACCAGCGGAAAGAGATCAGGCTCCTCACGAGAAACAAGCAGCATTGGCAGGAGAAGGCGGCCGAGTACAGCGACACGATAGTGCAGTTGAGCAGAGAGCAAGCCGCGCTGATGCAGGCGGTTCGGTGCAGGAGCGGCGACCGTGCCAACGTCTCCCTCCTGGGAGGGTACACGCTTGCGCTGCGTCGCAACGTTGCGCACGCGGGAGCTGCCGCCACGGCCGCCATGGTCGCGGGCGACGACTTGCACGGCGGCGCGAAGGACAGGCGGACTGTCTGGACGTTCGAACATCGAGCAGCCGCGGCCGTGCGCGTCCGCGCACGTGTCGCTTTGGGCGACGCTGAAGGGCGCCCGAAGCTGGAGGCCTTTGCCCACCGTTGCGACGCCACGCACCAGGAAGCCATTGATAAGGAGAAGGTCCACGTCTCCATGCTCACGTCCACAGGGCACAGCAGCTGCCGACGGCGGTGGGCGTCGCTGCAACGGGGCGCTTCGAGGCGGGAGTCAAGTACCACAGGGCGGCTTGCGACTTGCAGAAAGTAAAGACGGGCACTGCCGGGGAGACGCACTCGAACGTCAGGAAGGAGCTGGTGCCCCTGGTCTGCCCTGACTGGGAGCAGCGCGCCCGCGAGGCAGGCGACGGCATCGACATGTATATATACGGCGTGGATGCTGGCCCAGATAACCAGGGCATGGCCCCGATGCTGACCACCGCGCTACGCAGTTGCAACTCAGTGTGGTTTCTTCTGGCCTACTGCTGCGCCCGCCTGGCGCACTTGGTGGTGCTGTCCCCACTGCAAGTCCTGGAAGGCTTTGACTGGGCCCCCGCGGGCGCTGCTGCCGCGGATGGGGCAGGTGCGGGGGCTGGCGCGGCTGACGCGCTCGCGCCTGGCCCAGAGGGGGCGCCGGTTCCAATGGCAGACGAGGGCGTCCCGATGAGGAAAGCCGGCGGCGTGAAGTATTGGAGCAGCGCGGCGACTGTGGCCAATGTGTGGCGCACGACAGGTGCGGCGGAGAAGCTGCGGGCGACGGCGTCGCGGTTGTGTGACGACGCCACCATGCGCCAGCACTTCCGCGCGATTCCTGGAAGGCCGCTGAAAGGCCGATGGGGAAGGGTGGATGCCATAGAGCCGGTGCTTGTGAAAAGGCGCCACGTGATCGGCCCCGCGTTCAAGGACGCGCCCCCGCCGCCGAGGGCGCCGAAGGGAGGGCAGGCAGCCAAGAAGCGGCGGAAGGGCGCGCTTGGGCAGGCCGAGGACGAGGAGTACAAGGAGCAGATCAGAAACTACAAGGCAGCGGCAGTGAGCGTGACCAACAACCAGTTGATGCTAGCCCTCATATTGATATCGAACGTCGCCAAGGGGGCCGTCATTCACTACTTCAACTGGCTCATGAAAGAGGTGAAGGAGCTGAACGTCAACGCGCGGGCGGCGGTCACCGCGGGGCGGTCGCGCCTCGGGACAACCCATGCGAGCAAAATGGTGGCCGAAAAGATTGGCGCCATTGCGAAGCACCACGATGAGCTCCTGGCCGAAGAAGCTTCCAAGTCCGATGAATTTTTGGGGCCGCTCTGGCCAATGGTGCCGAGCGCGGCTCGCGCCTCTCAGGCTGCCGCGCTCATTGTGCGCCTCGCGCTGGTGTCGGCGGCGTCGTGCGCGCACCGCTTCGAGCGGAAATTCCTGGACTTCCCGTATCTCTTCCTCAGGCTCGTGGAGAGCCCCCCAGACGTTGACTGCGGCGTGCGCAGACGAGTGGCCGCCGACGCACTCGCCCAGGAAACCTGTTGTCTGCAGAGGGCGTTCACGGACATCCCCGTGAAATTGACAGAGCGGTTCAGGGCTGAGCTGGACGAGGCCAAGCACACGGGGAAGCGCGCGCCAGGGCTCCACGCCACCATCTTGGCGCTGCGCGCAGCCACCCCAGTCGATGCACAGGAAATCGAAGGGATGAACTCCATATTGCAGACCATGAGCGCTCGGGCGCCGACGCTGGCCATGGCGCCCGCCTCCGACAGGATGCAGATAAAGAAATCATTGGAGATAAGCGTCTGCGAGTGCTTGGGGTTGCACGAAGATGTGGAGAAGCGCGCGTCGTCGGCATCGCACTTGCGCAGGTTCGAGGAATGGGGCGTGGGAAGCCCAGCCCGCACCTGCGAAGCCCGCGCCTTGCCCACACAAGAACCCACTTGACCTCTTGTCGAGGCGCTTCGCGCTGGCCATCTACAGAACGGTCTTGCCCGAGGTGGAGGCCGTGTGGGACGGAGACGGCGTGCGGCCGTTCCTCTTGTGCTGGGCCTGCGGCATCGTGCCCTTGGTCGCGCTGGGCTCGTTCGTCGGGGGCGGCGGCTTTGAGTTTTTCCAGTTGGCGCTTCCGCTTGCGGTGAGGCCGCTGTGCGAATTCCTCTGGGATGTTGGGGTCCTCGCCGGCGCGGGCGCGAGCGGGGCGGCCGCCCCGCCGCCCGCGGCGACGGTGCTCCGACTGAGGAGGCGCCACCGCAGGTGGCAACCCGCGACTTTCGCCGCCCGCATCCTGGAGGGCCCGCCCGAGGACTACGCGTTCTCGCCTGCGAAACCGCCCACGAAGAAGAAGAGCCAGGAGCCGAAGGCCGATGGCGCCGATGGGGGCGCGGCGGCCCCTCTCGCCGACGTCGGCGAAGGCGGGGGCGGCGATGGCGCGGGCGACGCCTCCGACGTGGACTTGGCAGCGTGGCTGGAGCACCTCGTGGAACAGGACGCGGACGAGCTGCATGGCGGAGCTGGCGTTGACCCAGAGGACGCGCTCGGCGCGCAGGAAGCCGAAGACCCCGATGAACGATTGCTGGACGAGCACGGCGCTCACGACGCAGACGACGGGGCCGCGCCCGACGTCGACGTCGGCGGCGATGGCCTTGGCCCTGGCCCCGATGATCCTGGCCACGGCGACGGCTGGCTCGGCGACGGCCTCACCGAGCATGGCTACGAGTTGCCCACCATGGAGGATGCGCGCGCCAGCGCTGGCGAGTCCCGCAGGGGAGTTGAGCTGGCGTTGGCCCGGGCGAACGTCCAGGGGCCTGACACGCACCCCATGAAGCATGGCGTGATTTCTCTGCTCGCCATCGACGATGAGCCCTTATTCGTCAGATGGGACAAGACAGAGGGGCAAGGGCGCCAGATCCACTTGGACGAACAGAAGAGGGTCAAGACTGGTGTTCTTCAAAGCCCCCATCATGAAGCCGTTCGGTCATGATCCGTGACACGGGCGCTACGATGGTCGTGACCAGTGGGGGCTTCAAGGAGAGGCCGCCCATGCCTTTGTGGGCGTGGCTCGTCAAGCACAAAGCTGAAGTCGAAGCTTTCTGCGCCCCCCGACTCCAGGCGGATGTACGTGGCAAGTGTGCATTGTGCGCGGGGCATCTGAAGGGCGCGTTCAAGTTGCCCGCCCTGGGCGATTTGTTCAGTTGCACCATGTGCCTGACGCCGTGGCACCGATGCTGCGCACAGGCGTGCGACGCTGAGGTGACGTTCGACCCCATTCGTGTGCGATGCGTGCGCGAAGCCCCGATGAGCTGTCTTGCAGCAGCTCCATTGCGCGGGCCCTCAGCAGGAGCCCGCGCGAGCCGCGGGCCAGCGGCGCACGGCTTACCGCCCATCTGCGTCGCCACCACTGTGAGGGCAACCAGCAGAGGCACGATAATGTGTTGCCCAGCATCTCTGAAGGAGATTACACGCTGGGCGCGTTAATGCACATGCGCAACACACGACAGCATCCCGAAGGGATTGAGGCGACCGAGCGCATACAGACCACGCCGCCGTGCTGACTGTGAGGCGGCGCAGGCCGCTCCCGCAGTTCCGAGGCACGCGGGGTGGTGGTGGGGGGGCATTCCAGATTCTGCCCGCGCGTGCGACAGGGTTGCGGCGCGCAGCACGCCAGATGTCTTGGGTCTTGGGGAGCGCACAGGGGCGGCGCATGGACATCTGCATCGCACGCGCATCACGCTCAACGCCCAAGCGCACGCACGCACGCGCGCGGCGCACCCACGCACGCACATCGCACAACGGCGACATCGCGTGCGCGCCGCGTTAGGAGTAGCGCAATGCGCGCGACGAGTCGGGCGCGCGCTCGTGGGCCCACGCCGCGCCGCCCGACCAACGCGCATGCATTTCATTTTCGCGCGCGTGATTGCGATGTGCGATCTCTGCGGTTGCATGTCTTGTTTTTTCGGTTTGCGTTGTTCCGCGCGGCGCGTTCCCCTGCCCGCCCCGGGCCGCCCGAGACGCATGCCGCGTCTCGACCCGGGCCGCCCGAGACGCAGCTGTGTCCCGGCCAGGCCCGCCCGAGACACAGCTGCGTCCCGGGCAGGCTGCCCGAGACACCGCCGTGTCCCGGGCAGGCCGCCCGAGACGCAGCCGTGTCCCGGGCGCGCTGCCCGAGACACCGCGGCGTCCCGGGCAAGTGGCCGGGGCGCGGCGGCGTCTCAGGCAGCTCGGCCGGGACGCAGCGGTGTCTCGGGCAGCCTGCCCGGGGCATGGCTGTGTCTCGAGTCTCGGGCGGCCTGCCCGGGGCGCGGCGGTGTCTCGGGCAGCCTGCCCGGGGCGCGGCGATGTCTCGGGCGGGCCTGGCCGGGGCGCAGCTGTGTCTCGGGCGGGCCTGGCCGGGACACAGCTGCGTCTCGGGCGGCCCGGGTCGGGCAGAAACGCGCGCGATGGAAGCAGGAAGCCGACAAAAAATAACAGAAAGGTGGATTGAAACACGTAAAATAAACGCTTGCATGATGCAAGTTGCATCTGCACCAAAAAACGCAATCATGGTGAGATGGCATTCGCACATTGTGCGTATAGTAGTGTGATATTTATGATGCGGGCCCGCGTGAAACGCGACCCGCGCATGCCTCTGCGCGTTGCGCGCGCGTGCTCTGGTTTGGGCAGGTGTTCGCGCATGCGCTCAGCTGCAGCGTCAATGTTCGCCATCGGTGATGCGCGCTCCGCGTGGAGAGTAAATCATTGCGGCGGAACCTAGAGCTCGCGATTGCCATCCACCTCTTGCGTGTATATTCGCCAGTTCTGCACGTTGGAGTCTCGAGCGACACGCATTTGCATTGCACATGCGTGTCCGTGTCACTTGATGCGCGCTGGCCGCGCCGAGGTCGCCTAATGGGTCTCCGCTCCAAGCGAGGTCGCATGCATGCACTCTGTATGCGCACAAGGTTGCGCTGGAGGGCGCGGCGAGAGGGGGCGCCTCCCTTGCGATGTTGCCGCCGCGCCCCGTCGAGGCGCCACCATGCAGGCCAGCTCGGTGAAAGGCGCGATGGCCGAGTTCAAGCCTGGCATCGCGGAGGCCGGCTTGTTCAAGCCCGGGGAGGCGAAGGGGTGCAAGCACATCAAAGAGATCTCCGTGGACGACTCGTTGCCCGCAGAGATGTTGAGGCGCGTTTGTTCATGCATAACACGGGGGGGGGGGGGGGGGGGGGGGCATTCTCTCGAGCGTTTGCCCCCCGTGCCCATGTAGGTTTTGAGTGGGGGGTGCCACGATGGGGCGCTGGGGCGGTATCGCACGCGTTGCGTCCATAGGCAATTGCCTCTCATCGGTCTGCCTCTCGTATTCACGAGTGGTCGGCCGCCCCGGGTGAACCCTTCGCGTCCTTTGGCGCCTCCTCCCCCTCCCCCTCCTCCACTTCCTCCTACCCTCACTCGCTCTGGCCCCTCATTCTCATCCCATTCCTCCGACGTGGCGACCTCGTCACCGCGCTCGTGCACGCATGTCACGTATCAGTGGCAGGTGCCAGCCAATTATGGCCCCCGCTCCAGTATTGTGGAGGCCTGGCAATTTACGCCCATGCAATGTCATTGCACTCGTGAGCGCCCAACTACAATGCACGCTCAGATGGGTCCTCTCGATCCCGCCACTTCCGAAACAAACCTCTCTCATGCGACTCCTCTCCTCGCCCTATCCTCCACCATTGCTCCCCCCCGCCCTCCCCCTGGCAGGCGCGTGGATCAGACCTCGGGCGCGCTTGTCCACCGCGACTACACGTTGAAGTTGTTGACCAGCCGCGGCACCTGGGCGGCGAAGCGGCATGGGCTCAACAAGAGAGGCGCGTTATGGACAGGGGGGGCGTGTTTGCCTCTCTCTCTTTGCCCCTCTCTCCCTGTCGCATCATGCTGCTCCTGCGTTACCCCTCTCTCCGCATCGTTGCGCGCATCTTGCTCCAGCGCAGGCATTTGCATTGCTAGTCCATCCTTCCTTCAGCTCTTTAACTAGCGCACTTTGTCGATCGATTCGCCGCGGGTGGCAGCGTCGCATACGATCGACAAGCGGCCAGGGTCCGAGTGCCCGAGGGTCGCAGGTGGCGTCGCCGTGAACCATATGGTCGGTCCGCGCTGGGGTGCATCTCACTCGATGTGTCGCTGCCGCCCGCCCGCCGATCCGACGCCCTCTAGGCGGTGCATCGTGTCTTTGATGCCAAGATCCACTTCGTTCATTCCTTCACTAGCGCCTTCAGCTTCTCTCTCTCTCTCTCTCTCTCTCTCTCTCTCTCTCTCTCTCCCTCGCTCGCTCCCTATCTCCCCCTCTCTAATTATCTCCCTGTCCCCTGTTTCTCTCTCTCTCTCTCTCTCTCTCTCTCTCTCTCTCTCTCTCTCTCCCTCTCTTAGTATTCTCTCTCTCTCTCTCTCTCTCTCTCTCTCTCTCCCTCTTTCCTTTCCCTCCCTCCCTCCCCTCCCTCCGCCTCCCTCCCCCCCCCTCTCTCTCTCTCTCTCTCTCTCTCTCTCTCTCTCTCTCTCTTCTCTTTTTTTTTCTCTCTCTCTCTCTCTCTCCTCTCTCTCTCTCTCTCTCTTCTCTCTCTCTCTCTCTCTCTCTCTCTCTCTCTCTCCTCTCTCTCTCTCTCTCTCTCCTCTCTCTCTCTCTCTCTCTCTCTCTCTCTCTCCTCTCTCTCTCTCTCTCTCTCTCTCTCTCTCTCTCTCTCTCTGTCTCCTGTCTCTGTCTCTGTCTCTCCTCTCTCTCTCTCTCTCTCTCTCTCTCTCTCTCTCTCTCTCTCTCTCTCTCTCTCTCTCCCTCTCTCTCTCTCTCCCCCTCTCTCCCTGCCTCCACCACTTGGGCCCCATATCTGCCGCGCTTTGCGGAATGGGCGCCGGGTGGCAAGGCGCCCGCGCTGCAGCGCAAGGCGTCGGTGGAGTCCGCGGGGGTCCTCATCGACCTGCGCGGGGGCGCATGGGTCTGCCAGCGCGCGGATGAGGCGATGGTGGTGGTGGGGGGGGGGGCATCAAGGGATAGAAGCGCCCTGAGTGCAAGAACGAGTCAACGAGGGGGCGGTCTTGGGGCGGTGATCAGAGGGCATTGTGAATATGAACTAGAGTGAGTGCTTTTCCAGCCGTGACCCTTACTTTTAGCAACTAGCATAAGCAACCCAGGGTAGCATCGAGAACGCGCGCGCTCTCGCTCTTTCCTCGTGCCCAGACCCGCGACGAAGAGTTCCTCGCGTTGCACTGGGCCACGCTCCTCGAGGGGGCCGAGCTCGGGTGGCTCGACGACAAGGACAAGAAAACAAGAGCGTCCAGTCCAGCGTTGCCAACGGCGCACCTAACTCCAAGGCCAGCCGCTGTTGCGCCGCTTCGATATTCCACACAGTCCTAGTTGAAGCGTTCTTGACCCCAGTCAAACGCGTCGTAGAGGCTTCTCATCACTGCTCCTTTTATTGTGCCCATGTGAAATGGGAGGCCTCAGGCGACCGACTTGGCCTGTGTACCCTTCTTGCTTCTGCGTTTGCCAGTCCGTCAAGCTATCCTGAATGCGGTGCCAACCCTAGGGCCCTGAGCCCCTCCCCCCTCCACCCGCCATGCACGCTTGGCCTCGCATCCCAATCGTAAGCACCGCCCCTTTATTCGATTCGCCGATCCACCCAATGCCCCCCCACCCCGCGCAGTCCTCCAACTCCGATCTGGCTTTGACCTCTGCCTCGTCCCGAGCCCCCCTTCGCGCGAGGTGTATAGCAGGGGCCTGGCCTCCTACGCGTACGACTTCCTCGTTGACTTCGGCAACGCGGTGAACGCACAGGTCACGCAGACTACTTTACTTTAGGCGCGCGTGCCTTGGGATGACGTGGATGCTTTGCTGAGCAATGGCATGACATAGATATCGGGAACCCGGGTGAGACGAGCGCCGACGGTGAGAGCTTGAGAGGGATTGGGTACAGCGCGGGCATGGACCTTGCTGATGTGTGTTTGACGTGCGCGAAAAGCGAATGAGCCTCCCTTTCTCGTTCCCAGGGTCCTGCAGTGGAGCCGTGAGGTGTCATAATAGTGAGGGTCTTGTATCTTGCACCTCTCGCATCCAGCTGAAACGAAATGCGCCAGTGGCAGTTATCGCGTAGCCGTGAATGCCAGCATGTCTGCAGGTATGTAATATCTTCTTAGCGCGTGCCATACCTCGGCGCATGTGGTCAGTCTGTGGCCAGGGGCCCGGGTAGGTGTACAGATCGTGCACGGCCATCGACGCTACTTGGCTCAAGAAGAAGAAAGCGATGGGATGGACCAACTCCAGTACTTCCCAAGGAGAACGTGATAGTAAAAAGTTTGATGTGATTTGTGGGTTCTATCCTGGCCGCTGGCCTGACTATCGGACGTACGAGCTCACCAGATTCGTGTATAATGAGGCGCGGCAGTCTGCAATAGATGCGTATGCGAGAAGCCAGTCTAGGAGTGAGGACAGTAGGGTAATGGGTGATCCTGGCATGCAAGCAGGGTGAGTTGGAGTGTGCTGGGTGTGGCTCGCGACGAGGGTTCACGCGCGTCGAGAGGCCGCGTGCGATGCATGTGGGAGCACGCCGCATAAGGGAGGCTAGCAAGCTTGCATGTGTGATTGCGCGGGTATAAGTGCGCAGTGCACGCGCGCGTTCCTCATGCGGCGAGCGTTTGCGCGTGCACCTTGTCACGCATACGCAAGTGAGGACTATGCAGCCTGCGCGCATCCACACATGCGCGCACACAGTAAGTGGAATATTCGACGCCGCGCTCATGGGACAAGACAGCGTGCAAGTACATTGCGAGTGTGGTACTTTGCTTTGGCGGCTCCCTTCGTCCTTGGCTTGGCCACTCCCCCCCCGCGGGGCGCGACAGGCCGCGAAGCCTTCCGGCAGCGTCACGCACGTCACGCCTTGCAGCGCATGGCAGGAAAAGAACACCTTCTGGGATGTGCTGCAAGAGCGGGTCATGAACCAGGTGGACTTGACGTGTCCAGAGGCGACCCATTACGAACGGTTCGTGCACGTCATCGCCAGCGCATTCAGGACCCATGAGGCATCATGTCTGTCTGTGAGTTGCCCGCGCATGCAATGCCCACATGCAAATGTAGTGCGCAATTTATGCCGACGCGTTGTGCGCATGACACCCTGATCCGCCCCCTCTTCACCTCCTCACACGTGCGTTATCCTCAGCAAGCTTCTGGCGCCAAGCGCGCGCGCGGGGGTCTCCACTCGCGCGGCCTCTTGGGGTCTCGCCGATGCTCTGGGCCCCTCCGCGCCCACGTGCCAGGGCCCCTGGCGCCCCGTGGTGCAAACCCGAACGTGACGAAAGATGAGTGTGTGTCGTCAGTGTCTCCCACTCTGGCTCGTTTTCGCTCTCTCGCTCGCCCTCCCTCCTGCTCTTCCCGTCTTTCTCCTCAATCCCTATATCTCACTCTACCTCTCGCTCTTTCTTCTGCTAATCCTGATCATCTATCTTGCCTTTCCCCGCTGCCACCCCTGTCTCCCCAATTGGCTGAGGAAGTTCAAGGGGGCAGTCCACGCCCACGACATCATCGACATCTGCTCGCTGTGGTTCCCCAGAGTCGGACCGACAGGATGGGGCGCGCGCAGCCTGATCCCTGCAGGACTGCCCGCCCTGTCCGCCAAGCCGACGCAGCGACGAAATATACGGGCTCAGAATGGCCGCGTTGCACGCGAACTTCGCGGGCAGGGTCGACGCGCTGATCAATGGAGAAACAAAGACCGCAGGGGGGGGGGGGAAGCAGTGCACGCGAATAAGGCAGCAACGAATGAGGCGCAAGCTTTCGAATGGAGGTGATAGGTAGAGCTTTTGATTGTGAGTGCAGGTAGGGGGGCCCAACTAACGCGTCTCCTCGCTGGGATTGCGACGGGGCCGCGCAGCGACGTCCAGGTGGGGTGCCAGAGAGCAAGCAATCAAGCCTGGAATGAGCTGAGCATGCGAGGCGTCGGCAAACGATGGGGAAAGCGAGGGAAAGTACGGTGAGGGGGATGGGAGGGGAGGACAGTCACTGGCTGGGGCACGCTGCGGCAGCTCTTCAAGAAGGAGGTCTACAGGCGCTCCTCACTCAGGCCCAGGAAGAGCGACCCCGACTTCGAGCAGCTGCTGCAACAAGTGATGCACGATGCCACGGTGGCGCAGGCCTTGCAAGGGGGCATGTTGCGACGCCGTCTCCCGCGTAAATGCCCGCTTGGCCCAGCTCGTATCATCGCTCCACTGCCGTGCCATTACAATTCGAGTGCATCATTTACTTCGAGCTGCCTCTGCACTCCTGCATGGCCTGTATGGTGGCAATGCCCCCGACGCTCCTGCTATTGCCCGCTTGCCTTATTCGTTCTCTTGCCCCTGCCCTCCACCGTCCTCTTCGGTCCCCCCTCCTCCTCAACCGCCGCTTCTCCATCGCATCCCTCTGCGCCCCCCTCCCCGCCCCCCCCACTTCCAGTCGCCTTCCCGGCCCCCCCCCATGCGCCCGCCGCCGCCAGGCAATCGCCTCAGCCATGGAGGGAGACCTCCAGGCTGATATGGAGGTCGCCATGGACAACAGGCCGTCCGAGGATGCGCTGCTGGAGAGGGCCGCTGAGCTCGACGCCAGCGCGACTGCCTTTGCAGAGTTCGTTGCGAAGTACGAGGTCTTGGAGAAGACCCCGATGCAAATCGGGGTGGCAGCCGAGATGCTGAACTCGACCATGCCTTCCGTAATCTCCACCATCCAGGCCAAGGGGGGCTCCTTGGCCAGCCAGCAGGAGGGGTCTTCGTGCCTTGGGTTGAAGGCGCCTTCTGCGCTTTCCCTTTTAGCTCATGATGTGGCGTTGCGCTTGGCCTAGAGCCCCTAACCTATCTCTTGTCGAGCGCATGTGACCCCTAGACCGCCATTGTTGCTCGCGTGATGCTGTAGCTGGTGGTATGCTAGCTGACCTTCACATCTGCGCGCAGTGCGCGCTGCGCGGAATGGTATGCCTAAGTTACCCCGATAAAAGGATATGACGTGTAATGATGATGTTTGGTTTAGGTGTAAGGCCGATGCGTGTCCGGGTGCCGGGGGTAGGGCGCCTCTGAGGCTTGTGTCCTTGCAGTGCGGGTGCATTTGGTGCTCTCATTTTGCCTTCTGTCCCAATGCGCCGCGCTCAGGCGGCTGAGACCGTGGCGAAGTACATGCCAGTGAACTGGGACGACGTGGTCGAGCTCCTCGAGGAGTGCCGCAAGTGGAACATGCAGGACGCCTTCTCTAACAAGCCAGCGTTCGCCACACTCCTGAGGCTCGGCATCGGTAAGAACGTGCTGCCGAATCTCCGAGGGGCCTTCGCGCTGCACATTCTCTTTGGGATCGGAATGCAATCATTCAATCTGCGCAATGGGCCAGTCTGCGAAGGCCGACCATACCTACCGCCCCCTCAGGTCAGGCTAGCGACTGCGGGGCTGGAGAAGCTAAGTCCTTCTTCTTCTGGCACCGAGGCGCCAGCCACGCTGCGTCAGATTGCAGTGCACCTCAGGACGTTCGACTGGCTCGAGGTCGCATGTGGTGGCGGGGGTAGGCACGGCAGGGTGGCGCGCATCATGGTGCGCAGGGCTGGGGATCCACATGCATGCGTCGACGTCTCACTCATCCGAGTCGGGTTAGGGGCCAAGCATGCGTCACGCAAGCGGCATCACATAGCATTGTGTAGGATAGGTTGCGTGAGGCCAACGCGTGTTCATACTTGTGCATTTGCTTGCGATGTGCATGTGTGAGATGATGGTAGTCGCACGTTCCTCCCATCACTGTGCTTGAAGCGCATGTCACATCAGTGATTTTGTCCATAGCAGGTCTGTAAGTTGCGGTTCATGGAGATGGTGAACTTCACCACGTGGGCGGCTCGCTGTGACCCCGCGGGCTACGCCACCCGCAAGGAGCAGCTGACCAACGCGCTCAACGTGCTGCTGCCTGACACTATCGTGAATTGGCTCGTCACGAGCCAGTTCTTCAGCCAGGGCGTGGCCAACGCGATTGAGCAGCCGCCCCCGGGAATGATCAGCCCTTCTGATCGGCAGGCGCTGGTCACAAAGATCGTCGATTTGTTCGCCAGGGAGCTTGTCGCCGCCGCTTCCCATGTGGGCCCGTTTCTCCAGGCTGCCCCATCAAGCGTGTATACTAAGCCCTGCTCATTGCTCACCAGTCGCTTGCAAGCTTTACATGTCTCCTCTTTCCTATCCGCCACCTCAGCCTCCTCCTGATCGGTTATGCCCTATCCCGTCCACACACATCATTGTGCGGCCTTGTATCCCTCCCCTCGCCTTTGGAAGCAACCCCCAAAGAAGCGCGCGGGGGCAGCGGCGGCGCACCTGGCCATGCAAGACATCTCGAAGGCATTCCACGAGCACGTCAGGAATATCCTGAACCCCTCTCCGCCCGAGCCCAGCCCCCAAATTCTTGCCGAGGCGGGGCAAGCGGACGGGCAACATGGGGCACCGCCTCAGCAAGATGGCAGGCCGAATCGATGTTACCAATGTAGATTGTACTTCTCTTCCCTCCTCTGCATCTGCTGCTCTCCTCCCCCTCCCCTCGCCCCTCCAATTCGTCGCCCTATCGCTGCCGTCCTCGCGTCCTTGCCCCGCCCCGCCTCTTTCCCAATCGCCCTCGGACCCCTCGGTATCCTGAGATTCTGGCTCCATCCCGTTATCCCCGCTTCTGTTGCACTTCTGCCTCCCCCTCCGCCATTTCCCGCACCCCCCCCCCCCCTCCCTGGGGGCCCCCTTTCCAAGCGTTAGGGCTGACGACGAGGGATCCTGTTCCACCCCCTCCTCCGCCTCCACTACCGCCACCTGCCGAGCCCCCATCCCCGGGGCCCCCCTCCAAGCGATGGGGGCGGGGAGGGGCCCAGGAACCCGGAGAGGAGTCACCGCTTTTGCTTGCCCCTCTCCTCCAAGGTCCGTCGCGACGGCGCAGCAGGCGCAGCAGGGGCAGAAGCCGACGGTCAACACGAGCAAGGACGACGTCCACAACGACGAGCTTGCACTGCAGATTTGGTGGGCAAACACCGTCACGCGCGAGCAGGGCTCGCGAGATAAACGCAGCCCTGTCCCACGCTCACCCTTCCAACAGTCTCAGCAGTGGCTTCGTGTGTATTGGTTCGGCCCTTGCCGCCGCATCTTTGGGCCCCGGGCCTTGGGCACTGGTTTCGGCGAGGGTGCGTCGGCGCGGTGGGTGCGTTCCAACCCCTCAGGAGGGAGAACACGACGGTGCCGAGATTGCCTTCTTCAAGAGGGCCGCGATCGCGGCTGTGCAGAACGAGGTGATGATCATGGCCGCCGAGAGCGAGAACGCCCCAAATCTGCACGCAAAGCTCGCGAACTTCATAGACTTGGATGACGACAGTCTGTTTGGCCAGACCGACGGCGAATCTAGCAGCAGCGAGGGCGATGATGGCGATGGCCCTGGCGACCACGCTGAGGCCGCTGACGGCGATGCGGGCGGTGCGAAGGTTGCGGGGGCTGAGGTCCAAGAAACGAGTGGTGCGCCGCAGCCGACGGCTCGGCCATCCGCACTTGCCCCTGCTGCTCCGACGGCGTCTGCCGACGCGGCGTCCAGCAGCGGCAGCGGCAGCGGAAGCTCTTGCGTAGCGACGGTACCGTGCTCAACGGCCGCGGCAACTGCAGCTGCTCCAGAGGGAAGTGGCCCGGGAGGAGAAGTAGTGGCAAGTGCGGCGTTTGAGGCGCCTGTGGCAGTTGATGGCGCCGATCCATTGTCTGCCGACGGGGGCCCTACCTCTGGCGAAGCTGACTGGGGTCGGGGTCGGGGCGCGCTGCCCAAGACTGTCTCTCAGCAGAAGTGCAACCTCCTTTTGCGGCAGGCGAAGGAGCTCAAAGGTCAGAGGGAGAAAGAGAAGGCAGAGGAGCTGAAACATGAGGGCCCCTCGGCCACCAACGCATCAACCGCGCCGCGCCCGGGGCATAGGGGGGGGGGCTCCCTGGCAGCCCGAGTAGGAGACGCATCGCCAGGTGCTACTCATCTCTATTTGCAGGAGTCTATAGGCCAGGGCGGGGCACGCATGTAGGCGGGGCGGCTTGCTGAATCTTCGATTGGCAGGGGGGGTCGATTTCGTTCGTGGGTTGGTGGCGGCGGCGCCCTCTAATTTGCCAGCTCGTTTCTGGCCTGAGGTCTGCAAGGTTGGGCGAGAGGGGGGGGGGGGGTCATTGCTATCTGATTCGTCTAGGACATAGTCGAGTTCGGCAAGAAGACCTAATGGATGTTGGCGCAGCGAGGGGATGGGCATGGCCCCGAAGGCACATGCCGCATACCGTTGCGGGGCAAGGTCGTGGACATGCAGACTGCGCAGTACTTGAACAAAGGATCGAATTCCAGCTTACTTCGTCGCCGTGGTGTATTTCATCGTTTTTTTTTTTTTTTTTTTTTTTTTGTTTCTCTCTCTCTCTCTCTCTCTCTCTCTCTCTCTCTTCTCACTTTCTGGCCGTTGCTTCTGCGCGTCTGCGACTTCAGAACCCTTGCCCGCCCCCCCCCCACCCCCCCCCCCCCCCCCCCCCCCCCCCCCACCACCCCCCACCCGCCCACCACCCACCCACCCACCCACCCACGCACCACGCACGCACGCACACACACACACACACACACACACACACACACACACACACACACACACACACACACACACACACACAACACACACACACACACACACACACACACACACACACACACACACACACACACACACACACACACACACACACACACACACACACACACACACACACACACACGCACACGCGCACACACACGCACACATTCACACAGTAAGGCGCACATCGTCCTAGACCCGTCCCTGGTCCGTGAAGCGTGCCACCGTGCTCAGTGTTCGCGGCGTTCTTTCAAGCCCAACTGGGGTCGGCGGGGCGGGGTGGGCTAGGCATTACTAAAACACAATCCCCAGCAACCACCTTGAGCATGAACATCGACGACGACGACGATGAGGCGGACGACATTCTCGACCACGGCGGCAAGTCTTGGACTCCGCCGAGGCTGCGTTCTCTTTGATCAGCGCTCATTGTTACGTAAGTCAGCTGCATATATTTTTCGTTTGTGGGCATGGTGATTGGCGCATCCATCTAGCGCGCTTTGCTCCCCAGCTTTTCTCCTGCAAACCTCTGTCACCATGCCATCTTGCTCATTCCTGACTTCTTCTCATGCTGCGCGCTGCCATGCCATGCCCCTGCGAGCCCCATCCCCCCTCTCCAGGCTGCACTTGGACGGCGCCCAGTTCACGAACCCGATGCGCTCCGACTTCCCCCCTGGGTGGATCACCCCGCCTGTGCCGAGGCCGAAGGCCAGTGCCGAGCCCGAGCCGAAGAAAGACGTGGGGCGCGGCAAGAAGAAGGCACCGCGCAGCCAGGGGGGCGCTCGTGGCAGATGGGGGGGGGGGAGGGCCCCCCCGGGGGGGCGCTCGCAGAGGGAGGTGGGGGAAGGGCCTCCCAGGGGGGGGCAGAGTGGCATGACAGATTGCGACGAGAAGGCGAGGGGCGGCGAGGAGGGCAGGATGGCTGGGAGGGCGAGGGCAAACCGGGATGAGTTGAGACGGGGAGGGGGGGGAGTGAGAGGGATAGAGGAACAGGGAGGGTAAGGAAGCTATAGTGGAGTGGAATGCCCCCCTCCTCGTCGCCAAGATTCGAGTCAATACTTCCGTCGTTTCTCTGGTGCCCGTGGGGCCCTGGATGCTTTCTTTTCGATGGAAGCCGCCCGTGCAGCCCTGGGGCAACAGCGGGCGTCACGTTACGGGGCGCGGGTCGTGCCGCCAGAAAGTCGAAGCCCGGAACTCGCGGGGGGTCGGGGAATCGGCTTGGCACCGCGGCATCGTATGGCAAGCAATCAATAGGGTTATTGCCCCATTCTGCGTTGCAAGCATCTGTGAGTTCAATGTTGTGCGTTTGCCCTTCCAGCTGATGCTCGTGTTCCCCTCCTTATCCCCAGTTCCCCCTCGCCCTCCCCCTGTATCTCGAGCGCTACCCCTCGCCTGCTCCAGCTCCACCGCTCCCTCCCGAGATCGTCGGCCCGATCGGCAGCCCGTCTCATCTGGGCAACTCACAAACGGTGCAATGGTCATCGTTATCGCGTCGTTACTCCGCACTCTTCCCCGCGCATGGCCATTCATCCGTGGCGAGCCTGTTTGGGCTCACATACAATGTAGGTGTGCTGAGCTGAGCCCCAGCTGGAATCGCTGGCAATCTGGCAAGCGCCCCATGGCATCATCGCCTGCGCCGACGGCGCCGCAGGGCTCGCAAGACTCTAGCGTGTCGTCGCGAAAGCGAGGAGAAGATGCTGTGCCCGCCGCCCCTGCTGAGGTAGCTGAGGAGGTGCCATTTCCATCTGCGGGCGTACTCACTCAAAGGTTGACCAGTCAGATTCGCGGTTTGGGCAACGAGGGGTGGGCGGACATAGAAGAGCAGATCGAGGGCATGGAGAGAGTCGTAGAACGTGCTGTGGACGAGGTTACACGGCAAGACGCTGCGCGGGACAGGGGCCGATCGCCAGCACGATCGGGCAACCGTCGCGCCCCCGGGGCTCCAGAGGGACCACCTCCTGATTGGATGTGGCCCGAAGTTCCTGAGCCTCCGATTGAGTATCGACTGCCAAGAGATGGCGACGAGAATCTGGTCGCCAGTCGGCTACGCGAGCATCCTCATATCCCCCCTGTTGAAGCACGTGCAATGGAGGGCTTGGCGTCTTGGGATACGGAGTGGAGGAGTCCAGGTATGAATCCATTGTCCTCGCACAGGGCCTCTGGCAGCAAGTCCTGCATGCTCTCCAAGGGCGGCGGGAAAGGTCAGGGCAAAATGCCGTCACTGGTGGCTCGTTTCTCGTTGCAGTCAACAATGTGGTCGAGCAGCTGGATGACAAAGTGGAAAACTGTCCTCGACAAGACCATCTACAACGTTGACATGGTTGCATTGTCCTGGGACGTCCAGACTGGCTATGTGACAGATAAGTGGGAGTGGACAATGGTCGGCATTGTCGAGGCCAAGGACGAGCTGGGCGATTTCGAGGCGGCGGTGACCGTGGACGAGGCCGTGGCTCGGGCGACCCCGCGCCACCACGACGACCACAAGGGCTCGGACATCAGCGCCGGCGCCGCGGAGGCCGAGGCCGAGCAGGGCGGCGCCAACAAGGATGGCGACGCGCCGGGTCGCAGCTCGCCGCGCGCTGGGCCGCATTGGCAACAGCACGGTCCGACCACCCAGGAGGCTGTGCTCCAGCAGGTTCAGGGGTCTCATGCAATCGAACGCAGCGTTCTCCATAGAATGCTGTGGGGCGGCGCGGTGTCCAGCCGCCTGACTACCCGAACGAGCCGATCATCGTTCCTGATTCCTTGGGTCGCTGAGCCCCCGCATCGCGCAGCGGCCCGGCCAGTCGGACTCGCCGTGCCGAAGTGCATGCGAAGGGGCGGCGAAGAAGAAGGGGGGGGAAGGGCGAGTCTGGTCGGGTCGGAAAGGAAGATGTGGATTCGGGATGGAAGTGGAGCGCGCGTCTCTGAATCTCTGAGCTATCTTCGAATTTGCACTCCTCCGCCCCGCGCCCCAAGCACTTGGGAACGGCGGGGCCACGAGGTGCGGGGAAAGGGCACAGATGAAGGCGACGTTGATTTCGCCGCGTTGGTGTTGCGCGGGGCGCCCTTGGCCCAAAGTTGGCGCGGGCGTCCGGCGCTCTGCTGCGCGTCTGGGCGCGCGCAGCTAGTTCGTGCAGCTGGCAGCGGCCTTGGAAAAGTGAGGGGTGCAAGGAGTGATGGATGGGTGGGGCAGGGGGGGGGGGGAGGCAGCACGAGCAGGAGGAGCATTAGAGATAGCGCAGGGGGGTAGGGGCTAGGATGCACCAAGAAGATCCTCAAGACACGGCCCGAGGGCGATCTACTAGAGAGCCTGGGGCGAAACATTCTGCACGCCTGAGGAATGCAGGAACTCCGCTATGACGAATGGCGACGAGAAGAGGGGGTCGCACGCGGGAGGACTGCAGGATTCACGGACGCACGGAGGCGAGAGGTGGTAGGCTGAGGAATGAACGAGACGAGCGAGGGCCGATGGTGGAGTCAAGGTTCCCCTTGCCTTTTCCTCGCGTCTCAATGTCTCTGTTATGTGCTCCTCCTCCTCCTCGCAAGTTCAATGCGCGCGACCTCCATCCCCCGCTTCTCTCTCACTCTCTCTGCCTCCCACCTCTCTTTCCCGAGCCTCTCTCTCTCTCTCTCTCTCTCTCTCTCTCTCTCTCTCTCTCTCTCTCTCTCTCTCTCTCTCTCTCTCCTTTGCTTCCCCCTCTACCTCTCCCTTTCCGACCGCCGAGCTCGCGCCTCCCTCCCTGCGCTCGCGCCTCCCTCGCGCGGAACGCTGCGACTTTCAATCGCGCTTTGGCGCGTCATTAGCTTCGCCCACGTATATGCCCTTGGGGGTGTCCAGTTTTCGCTTGTCAGCATTTCCACTTATTCCCCACGTGCGTCGTGGGGCTGTGGTTTTCTTCCCTGCCGCGCCGCGCCCGCGTCTCCTCGCACCTCCCCATCCTCTCTCTTTCTTCCTCCACTCACGCACGCGCACGCACGCATCACTCGCCCCCCCCCCTCGTCACAGCACTGCTCAGCTCAGCTCAACTCAGCTCAGCACAGCACAGCTCGGCTCAGCTCAGCACAGCTCAGCACAGCCCAGCACGGCTCAGCTCAGCACAGCACAGCACAGCTCGTTGCACCTTCTCGACACCACAGGGGGTGCGCAGGGGTTGGTCTGTCAGCTCGGCCGTTATCCACGACACTGGCGCAAAGCTTAGCAGGCGTGGCACTCTCTCGACACCAAAGGGGGTGGGCAGGGGGTGGTCTCTCAGCTCGGCCGCTATCCACGACACTGGCGCAAAGCCTAGCAGGCGTTGCACTTTCTCGACACCACAGGGGGTGCGCAGGGGGTGGTCTCTCAGCTCGGCCCCTATCCACGACACTGGCGCAAAGCCTAGCAGGCGTGGCACTTTCTCGACACCACAGGGGGTGCGCAGGGGGTGGTCTCTCAGCTCGGCCGCTATCCACGACACTGGCGCAAAGCCTAGCAGGCGTGGCACTTTCTCGACACCAAAGGGGGTGGCAGGGGGTGGTCTCTCAGCTCGGCCGCTATCCACGACACTGGCGCAAAGCCTAGCAGGCGTGGCACTTCTCGACACCACAGGGGGTGCGCAGGGGGTGGTCTCTCAGCTCGGCCGCTATCCACGACACTGGCGGTGCGTCTCTCAGCGGCCGCTATCCACGACACTGGCGCAGCCTAGCAGGCGTGGCACTCTCGACACCAAAGGGGGTGGGCAGGGGGTGGTCTCTCAGCCCGGCCGCTATCCACGACACTGGCGCAAAGCTAGCAGGCGTGGCACTTCTCGACACCACAGGGGGTGCGCAGGGGGTGGTCTCTCAGCTCGGCCGCTATCCACGACACTGGCGCAAAGCCTAGCAGGCGTGGCACTTTCTCGACACCAAAGGGGGTGGGCAGGGGGTGGTCTCTCAGCTCGGCCGCTATCCACGACACTGGCGCAAAGCCTAGCAGGCGTGGCACTTTCTCGACACCACAGGGGGTGCGCAGGGGGTGGTCTCTCACCGCGGCCCTATCCACGACACTGGCGCAAAGCCTAGCAGGCGTGGCACTTTCTCGACACCACAGGGGGTGCGCAGGGGGTGGTCTCTCAGCTCGGCCGCTATCCACGACACTGGCGCAAAGCCTAGCAGGCGTGGCACTCTCTCGACACCAAAGGGGGTGGGCAGGGGGTGGTCTCTCAGCTCGGCCGCTATCCACGACACTGGCGCAAAGCCTAGCAGGCGTGGCACTTCTCGACACCACAGGGGGTGGCAGGGGGTGGTCTCTCAGCTCGGCCGCTATCCACGACACTGGCGCAAAGCCTAGCAGGCGTGGCACTTTCTCGACACCACAGGGGGTGCGCAGGGGGTGGTCTCTCACCGCGGTCCCTATCCACGACACTGGCGCAAAGCTAGCAGGCGTGGCACTTTCTCGACACCACAGGGGGTGCGCAGGGGGTGGTCTCTCAGCTCGGCCGCTATCCACGACACTGGCGCAAAGCCTAGCAGGCGTGGCACTTTCTCGACACCACAGGGGGTGCGCAGGGGGTGGTCTCTCAGCTCGGCCGCTATCCACGACACTGGCGCAAAGCCTAGCAGGCGTGGCACTTTCTCGACACCACAGGGGGTGCGCAGGGGGTGGTCTCTCAGCTCGGTCGTTATCCACGACACTGGCGCAAAGCCTAGCAGGCGTGGCACTTTCTCGACACCAAAGGGGGTGGGCAGGGGGTGGTCTCTCAGCTCGGCCGCTATCCACGACACTGGCGCAAAGCCTAGCAGGCGTGGCACTTTCTCGACACCACAGGGGGTGCGCAGGGGGTGGTCTCTCAGCTCGGCCGCTATCCACGACCTCAGCTCGGCCGCTATCCACGACACTGGCGCAAAGGCTAGCAGGCGTGGCACTCTCTCGACACCACAGGGGGTGCGCAGGGGTGGTCTCTCAGCTCGGCCGCTATCCACGACACTGGCGCAAAGCCTAGCAAGCGTGGCACTTTCTCGACACCACAGGGGGTGCGCAGGGGGTGGTCTCCCAGCTCGGTCGTTATCCACGACACTGGCGCAAAGCCTAGTAGGCGCGGCACTTTCTCGACACCACAGGGGGTGCGCAGGGGGTGGTCTCTCAGCTCGGCCGCTATCCACGACACTGGCGCAAAGCTTAGAAGGCGTGGCACTTTCTCGACACCACAGGGGGTGCCTAGCAGGCGTGGCACTTCCTCGACACCACACGGGGTGCGCAGGAGTGGTCTCTCACCGCGGCCGCTACCCACGACACTGCCGAACAAAGCCTAGCAGGCGCGGCAACTTCTCGACGCCAGGGGGGGGGTGAGCAGGGGGTGGTCTCTCACCGCGACCGCTATCCACGACACTGTCGAAATGCCTAGCAGGCGCGGCCATTTCTCGACGCCGAAGGCGGTGCGCAGGGGGTGGTCTCTCACCGCGGCCGCTATCCACGACACTGTCGAAAAGCTCTGCAGGCGTTGCAATTTCTTGACGCCAGAGGCGGTGCGCAGGGGTGGTCTCTCACCGCGGCCGCTATCCACGACGCTGCCGAAAAGCTTAAAAGCGTGGAGTTTCTCAACGCCAGAGGGGGTGCGCAGGGGGTGGTCTTCTCACCGTGGCCGCTATCCACGACGCTGTCGACAAGCATCGCGGCGCGGCAACTTCCCGACGCCAGGGGAGGTGCGCAGGGGGTGGTCTCTCACCGCGACTGCTACCCACGACGCTGCCGAAAAGCCAAGCAGGCGCGGCAATTTCTCGACGCCAGGAGGGGGTGCGCAGGGGGTGGTCTCTCACCGCGGCCGCTATCCTTGACGTTCGTCCAAGCACAGCAGGCGCGGCATATTCTCGAGACCATAGGGGGTGCGCAGGGGGAAGTCTCTCACCGCGGCCGCTATCCGTGACGTTCGTCCAGGCACAGCAGGCATGGCATAGTCGCGAGACCATAGGAGGTGGTCTCTCACCGCGGCCGCTATTCGCGACGGTCGTCCAGGCACAGCAGGCGTGAACACGCGCGACCTTACATCAGTATGTGGGGTTCCTCGGTAGTGTTACGTTGGTCATCGTGTTGTGCGCCGCGCCGCGTGCGCGGGCCAAGAACGTGAACGCGCGTTTCTTCGCCGCGCGTGTGCATCTCAAGTTCGCTATGCTACGCTTGTGCGTGCATGTTTATTTTGTTTTCTGGCGGCCCACGCGTTGCCGCCGCGTTTTCACGCGCGCCGTCTGCTACGGCCGCCACGGCCAACGCCGAGGGCCGTTCCAACGGCCTGCCGAACATCGAGGTTCGGATCCACCCGTCGCCTAAGTTGGATTGCTGACCTCCGTCTCCTCCGTTTCCTCACCTCCGTTTCCCGAGCTTGTGCTCGCTGCTAGGCGGCACTGCTCGCTCACGGCGCGTGCGTCGAGCTTAACTAGCAGGCGACGCGCATGCCTGGAGGCCAACGTGGCCGCGTTCGCCTCGAGCAAGCTGGTGGCGCCGAACCATTGCGCTGACTTGGAAACTCGCACTTCCGTTGGCCCTTTCCCCAAATCATAAACAATAAAACATGCCCCTAACCTTGCCCTCCCAGCTCTGCTGCGCCGCCCCCTTGCTGCCACCCTTCCCTGTGCGGCTCCCGGCAGGCGAAGGACCTGCCGAAGGCCGCCGCGCACAATGTGATCTTCAAGAAGTTCGTGGTCTCGGCGCTCGGCAGGAACACGGTGTACCAGATGCCGCACATGGCGCCTTTGCCCCGCAAGGGGGAGGCCATGGGGGCGTCGTCCTGGTTCGCTGTGCCGTCTCGTCGTCGTCGTCGCGCCATCTTCGCCCCTCTCAGCCTTCCTGGTGTTATCATTTTTTCTCTTCTCCTCGTCATGGTCATTTTCCCTAGCGTTCCTGGCGTTGTCACTCTTCCTCCTCATCGTCCTCCTCCTATGTACTCTTTTGTGTCAATGCGCACCCTCTCGCAGGGGCGTGACGGGGCACATCCTCGCATACTCATATCCACCGCTTTCCTCCGATGCGTGACCGTAACCACCCAACTTTCGTGCCCCTACTTCCCTGACCTCTTGGATCCACGTGATCCCCCCGCATATCCTCGGCGTCGGCCTGGGCCCGCCGAGTTGAATCCCGCTGCCCGGGCCCGAGGGGTCTGAGGAGTCCGAGGGGTCCGAGGAGAGGTCGTCGGACGAGGAGTTCGATGATTCATAAAGTCATGACGCTGCAATCTGGGACGTCGGTTCACAAGCTTCAACGGGCCAGCGGGGGACGATTCCACATGGTCCTTGGGCTCTGCGCGGGCATCCGCGTTCGACGTCGACGTCGACGACGACGTCGACGTCGACGAGGCTTCGCGACGCCAAACCTTTCATTCAATTTCCCCCCATGCTTGGTCTCGACAATGCCCCGCCCGCCGGAGGCGGAGGCCGAGCCGCCGAAGGGCGACGAGGAGGCCGAGCCGCCGAAGGACGACGAGGAGACCGCCGCGAGTAAGGGCGTCTTGGCCACAGGACGCCGCGGGGGGACACAGGGCTTCCTTGTCACCTCGCCACCGCTCCTCATCTGCCCTCTGCGCTTCCTCGTGGAAGCACCCTGCCGACCTCCTTCCATGTATGTGTATTATTCCTTCCTTCCCTCCTCATCCTTCGACTCATCTATCCCGCCGCAGCTCGCTCGTCGTCGTCGTCGTCGTCGCCTTCGTCGCCGTTGCCGTCGCCATTCTCTCCGGCGCCGCCCCCGAGGAGAGAAGCGGTGCTTCCGCGAAGTCATGGCGCGGGGCGACGCGGAGGTGGCAAAGCGGGTAAAGGTGGCGAAAAAGCAGGCGCATTTCGCGTTGCGCTGAGGCAGGGGCTGCCCTTTTGCAGCCTGGGCAGCAGGGCGCACGGGCAGGAAGCCAGGATGCAGCATGCAGGGTGTAGAGAGGAGTGAAGGAGGGAGAGGGAGAGGGAGAGGAGAGGGCGATGGGGGAGGGAGAGAGAGAGAGAGAGAGAGAGAGAGAGAGAGAGAGAGAGAGCGAGAGAGAGAGAGAGAGAGAGAGAGAAAGAGAGAGAGAGAGAGAGAGAGGGCGGAGTAACAACTACAATATATATATATATATATACCCATACTCAGCGCGAGGGAGGGAATGAGAACGGGGGAGTTCAGACACTCAGGAGCGAGCCTAAGGATGCAAGAGGTTAAGGGGCGGATCAGAGAGAGGGGGAGGGAAGGGGTTGAGCGCGAGAGAGAGAGAGATAGTGTCCAATGTCCAAGTGCGTGCATGTGTGCGTGTGTTTGTACGGTGTTTGTCTGTGTGCGTGCGCGTGCGTCTGAGTGCGCGCGCAGTGCATGCGTGCGCGTGGTGACAGGTCGGGGCCAGCAAGCAGCAGCGGCCAGCACGCGGCGCGGGCGGCGGCAATTCTTCCCTCCTCTGTCTCATGATCATGTTTCTGTCATGTCTCCATATGGCTTCCACTCTTGTCCTGCTCCTACTGCTGTTTCGTCCTACCTCGGGCTCCCCCGCGAGACTCCTGAGGTCACGTCGGCAGTTTCTGAACATATCTCTCCTTGTCCTGACCTGGCTGACTGGCACGTCACTCCTGACTCTGCCTCCTGCTCCTCACCCTCCTTATGTTCCTCCTCCGCCCTCTCCTCCTTCTCCTCCTCCTCCTCCTCCTCCCCGGGACTCCCCTCGCCGATCCGAGCTCATTCAGCCGCCGCCGCCAGCGGCAGCGGGCCCATCGCATCGCGGCCAGCGCGGCTGCCGCGCTGCCGCGCACCGCTCGCGCGGAGCCGCGCGGGGACGACGCGGCGCGAGCCGCGAGCGGTTTGGAAGAAAGGCCGCGGAGGATGATGATGATAATGATGATGATGAGGAGGAGGAGGAGGAGGAGGAGGAAGAAGGTTGCCCGAGCGCGGCGCTGAAGGATGATGATGATGATGATGAGGAGGAGGAGGAGGAGTCCTCGAGGAGGAGGAGGCGCAGAAGCAGGACCAGCAGTGACCAGCAGTAGAAGGAGCAGGAGCAGGAACAGGAGGACGGAAGAGGGAGGAGGGGGGGGGAGAATGATGGGGAGCAGGAGGAAGAGGAACGGAGGAATAGGGGAGGGGCGCTGAGCATGAGCACGAGGAGGAGGAGGAGGAGGAGGAGAGGAGGAGGAGGAGGAGGAGGAGGAGGAGGAGGAGGAGGGCGAGGAGTCCGCGGCGAGGAGGAAGAGGGGCAGGAGGAGGAGGAGGAAGAGCAGTAGGATGATGGATATGACGAGAAACCTGAGGACGAGGATGATGGGGGTGGAGAGGGGGCGACGACGACGAGGAGGCGGAGACAGAGGGGTGGATGAGGAGGAGGAGGATATGAGGAGGAGGAGGAGGAGGAGGAGGAGGAGGAGGAGGAGGAGGAGGAGTGAGCAGGGAGGAGAGTAAGTAAGGGGGAACGAAGGATAAGGATACATGAGGGGGGGGCAAGGGTTGCCGTAGGATAGACGATGCTGGACAATCATCTTCACCCCTTTCCCACGCCCCGCGCCAATCTCTGAGCATAAGGCGAAGCAATGGCAAGATGAGGGGGGAGGAGGATGGAGGAGGAGGAGGAGGAAGGTGAGAAGGAGGAGGAGAAGGATAAGGCATTGGAGGCGTTGAGGGAAGAGGAGCACCATTATATTGGGACGGGTTGCTCGGAGGCGGATGGGTGGATGCTATACCCTTTCTCTCCTCCCCACTCCTCGCCAGCATCTTTCGTCCTCGTCCTCTTCCTTCTGCTACCCACGCACGATCCCCAACTATGCTCATTGTATCGCTTCTCATATGCCCACTCTGTAACCTTGCCCCCGCCTCGCACTGTCAGCATTCCCATCCCTACCTTTCTGCAGTCCTCCTCCTGACTCTCTCGTGGCTCTGTGCCGCCCCCCCTGGCACCACCAGGTGGTGGCCGTTCGTCCGTTCGTGCGGACCGAGGAACGCCCCCGCGAAGTGGCCCGAATCGGCCCGAACGGCCGAGGGCTTGCCCGAGTCTTACTTTTCCGCCTCCCCCTCCTGTCCCCATTCTCCTTTGCCCCCGGCGTTCGCCACTTTTTTTTCTTTCTCACTCTCCCCCCCCATTTCTCCTCCTCGTCTTCCTCTCTATCCTTCTCCTCCCCCCCCGTCTCCCCCCCCCCTCCTGCCGCGTCGCTGTAATGTGGGGCGGATCTGGGGACATGTGTACCCACCCAGCGGACCAGAACGAAGAGCACGGCAGAAAATTTGCACTTCCCTAGGGACAACCTCAACAAAATGAGATGTCCTCAACGTCGTCTTGACATCGTTCTCGAAGTACCTCAAGATGACGAAACGAGAGGTCAAAAAAAAACACGTCAGGATGGCTGTCAGAACGATTGGGGGGCTTCCGAAAATAGCGATTTTGCTAGGGACATCCTCAAAAAGTGAAAACATACACCAGCATCGACTTGAAAACTGCTGTTCTTACATAGTTTTGACATTGCTTCAGAAAAAAAAAGAGGCAGCCTTCAACAATTGTCGATTTCGGTAGGGACATCCTCAAACATTGATGCGTGCGACATCGCATCGTAATGATTTTAGGAAGGCACCAGGAAGCAAAATAAGGCCACAACATGGCTCCAATAGCGCCCTTAAGGTTGCTGAGAATAGTGATTTCGCTAGGGACGTCTTCAAAAACATAACAAATCGAACAACATCGTTTTGAAAACTGCTGTTTGAACATCGTCTTGGGGTTGCTCCTGAAAAAGGCTTCTAGATGGCTTAAGCCAGTCATATAAAAATGACGATTTCGCTAGGGACATCCTGAAAAATAGCTTGGCGAAGAACCCAACCATATGCAGTTGTCAGTACCGCAGCTGCGGGTTTCATCTTCAGTGGAACTCCCCATAGGACCACGGAACGTGTGAGGGGTGTGCCGAGATGGGTGCCACTGGGGCATTCGGTGAAGCTCCCTGTGGGGACATGAAACACGCGCGGGGCGTGGGCCTTCTGTGGAGCTCCCTATGGGGCCACGAAGCGCGTGAGGGGTGTATTGGGATGTGCGGCGGGGACGCATGTGGGCGCCGCCACTGGGGCCTTCGGTGCAGCTCCCTATGGGGCCACGAATCGTGTGAGGGGTGTGCCGAATTGGGTGCGGGTGGTGACGCATGCGGGCGGTGCCAGTGGGGCCTTCGGTGGAGCTCCCTATGGGGCCACGAAGCCTGTTGTTGTGAGTAGCGTGCCGGGACGGGTGGCGGGGACGCGTGTGAGCGCGGCCGCTGGGGCTTTCGGTGGAGCTCCCTATGGGGCCACGGAACGTGTGAGGGGTGTGCCGAATTGGGTGGGTGTGGGTGACGCATGTGGGCGCCGCCACTGGGGCCTCCGGTGGATGATGGGGCCACGAAACCTGTGACGGATGTGCCGAAATGGGTGTGCGGGGCGCAAGTGCATGTGAGCGCCGCCACTGGGGCCTTCGGCGGAGCTCCTATGGGGCCACGAAACGTGTGAGGGGTGTGCCGAATTGGGTGTGACGCATGCGGGCGGCAGCACTGGGGCCTTCGGCGGAGCTCCTATGGGGCCACGAAACGTGTGAGGGGTGTGCCGAATTGGGTGTGGGTGACGCATGCGGGCGGCAGCACTGGGGCCTTCGGCGGAGCTCCTATGGGGCCACGAAACGTGTGAGGGGTGTGCCGAATTGGGTGTGGGTGACGCATGCGGGCGGCAACACTGGGGCCTTCGGCGGAGCTCCTATGGGGCCACGAAACGTGTGAGGGGTGTGCCGAATTGGGTGTGGGTGACGCATGCGGGCGGCAGCACTGGGGCCTTCGGCGGGCTCCTATGGGCCACGAAACGTGTGAGGGGTGTGCCGAATTGGGTGTGGGTGACGCATGCGGGCGGCACACTGGGGCTTCGGCGGAGCCTATGGGGCCACGAAACGTGTGAGGGGTGTGCCGAATTGGTGTGTGACGCATGCGGGCGGCAGCACTGGGGCCTTCGGCGGAGCTCCTATGGGGCCACGAAACGTGTGAGGGGTGTGCCGAATTGGGTGTGGTGACGCGTGCGGGCGGCAGCACTGGGGCCTTCGGCGGAGCTCCTATGGGGCCACGAAACGTGTGAGGGGTGTGCCGAATTGGGTGTGGGTGACGCATGCGGGCGGCAGCACTGGGGCCTTCGGCGGAGCTCCCTATGGGGCCACGAAACGTGTGAGGGGTGTGCCGAATTGGGTGTGGTGACGCATGCGGGCGGCAGCACTGGGGCCTTCGGCGGAGCTCCCTATGGGGCCACGAAACGTGTGAGGGGTGTGCCGAATTGGGTGTGCGGGACGCATGCGGGCGGCAGCACTGGGGCCTTCGGTGGGTGGGGGCTCCGCTGCGGGACGCATGGGGCCACTGGGGCCTTCGGCGCTCCCTAAACGTGTGAGGGGTGTGCCGAATTGGGTGTGGGTGACGCATGCGGGCGGCAGCACTGGGGCCTTCGGCGGAGCTCCTATGGGGCCACGACGTGTGAGGGGTGTGCCGAATGGGTGTGGGTGACGCATGCGGGCGGCAGCACTGGGGCCTTCGGCGGAGCTCCTATGGGGCCACGAAACGTGTGAGGGTGTGCCGAATTGGGTGTGGGTGACGCATGCGGGCGGCAACACTGGGGCCTTCGGCGGAGCTCCTATGGGGCCACGAAACGTGTGAGGGGTGTGCCGAATTGGGTGTGGGTGACGCATGCGGGCGGCAGCATTGGGGCCTTCGGCGGAGCTCCCTATGGAGCTACGAAACGTTGTACTGGGTGGGTGAAACGCAGGGAAGAGGGGGAGGAGGGAGGAGGAGGGAACGCGGGGCACCGTCTCTTCAAAACGAGGACCCAACACCACAGGATGGTTGGGAATGAATGTGTGTAATATCGGACTGTAACGGTTTTGTAAGGCATCAAGAAAGGCCCCAAAAGCCCAAAACAAGCCCAATGTTGACCCTTAGGAGCGCCCTCGAGACGATCCGAAATGGCGATTTCGTCTGAGACATCCTTACAAAAATGAAATGTTCACAACATCGATTTCATCACAAATGAGCGTTTCGCCTGAGACATCCCTTAAACATGGGAAGCCGCGAATTCGACAGATGTTCAAAAACGGGTGTCTCGCCTGAGACATGTTAACAAACATGATATTTTGGAGTGGCGGTTTTAATACCTCGCATGTTAAACATCGCGCTCTCGCTGCATACATCCTCAAAAAAATCGGGCGGATCATGGTCGGCGAAAAAAGAGCAAGGCAAAGAATGAGCAGTTCTGCCGTGCTCCTTCGCTCACGGGGTCTATTCTGCAATGCTCGTTGTTTTTTTTGTGCCGTGCTCCTTCGCTCTACGGGCCTATTCTGCCCTGCTTCTTAGCTCCTGGGGTCTATTCAGCCCTGCTCCTTAGCTCCTGGGATCTATTCTGCCGTGCTCCTTGTTTTTTTCTGCCGTGCTCCTTCGCTCTTGGGGACTATTCTGCCCGGCTCCTGGTCTTATTCTGCCCGCTTCTTAGCTCTTGGGGTCTATTCTGCCGTGTGCCTGGTCTTTCTCTGTCGTGCTCCTTCGCTCTTGGGGCCGATGCTACCGTGCTCCTGTGCTTTTGGGGTCTATTTAGCCGTGTTCCTTGTCTTTTTCTGCCGTGCTCGTTCGCTCTTGGAGCCTCTTCTGCCGTGCTCCTGATCTTCTTCTGCTGTGCGCGCCCAGAAGCTCCGCCAACACGACCACCGCGACGATCCGCACGGCAGAATACAGGAGCACGGCAGAACAGACAGAGCACACAGAGGCACGGCAGAACACAGAAACACGGCAGAACAGGAGCACGGCAGAACACACAGGAGCACAGCAAAACACACCCCGCACGCACGCCGACACGCGCGCCGCGGCATACCTGCGCGGCGTAACAACAACAGAGCATATTCCACATGCTTGGTGGACTAAAGCGACGCTTCCCGTTATTGCCCGGTCAGGCTCGTCCTTTCAATCTTGCTTGTCTCCTACGGCGTGATATAGGCCAGCCTACGCCGATAGAGGTATTTGCTAAACCCAGCTCTGCTAGGTGGAAGGCCCCATACTTTCATTACCTCCACCCTGCTCATTTATTTTCGCCCTCCATGCGCCTCTGGCTATTTTATACGGCGCTGCTGGCAGGTCACCCGGGTGCTGCATGCCTTTGAGCTTCGCTGAGCCTAGGATTTTTTTTCTTTATCATATATCCTCTCCTTGCTGCAGGGGCCAGAGGATCGGCATACTCATCCTGTAGAGGGACACGCCCAGCTTAAAGCTATATCCATGCTGCAACGGCGTCAGGGACCATGGAACATCGAATTTGATAACTTACTTTTCCAGCCTTCCATTGCTCGCGCCATCCAGAGTGTCTCCATGGCAATTTCCACCGCTCCTTTGGGTGCGCGGCCATCCCCATCTGCGTTCGGTCGTGAAATCATCGTATCATTCGCCTCCTTCTCACTTCAGGCTCAGCGAAGCTGTCTTCCTCTAGATCGGAGCCGGCTCATCATTGGCTCCTTGGTTGATACTTGTCCTTTCAATACATGCGCCTCTGGCTAGTCTAAAGGCTGCCGCCTCTGCCGCCGACCCCAATTGAGCGACGTATGTATGATGATTCGTTCGTTGTCGGGGTGTCTTTCCGAGTACGGCAGGAAGGGTTCAGGTGAGACATCCAGGCCTGAGCCTCGCCCCCTGGACTTACGATTCTCTGTTGCACCTCGGACTCCTCTCTATCGAATGGCCTTCCCGCAACTGTGCCTAAGCCTATTAGATGTTCGTTGGGATTTCGTGGTGGACCTTTTTTTCAGGCCTCTTGGGGGCAGTTTTGCTGCCTCTTGGATGCAGTGTTGATGCCTCTTTGGAACAGTTTTGGAGCCTCTTGGGGTCGCTGTTGGGTCCCTTGGGGGCCTCTTGGAGCGTCTTGGGGCCTCTTTGGTGCCTCTTGGGGCTCTTGGGGCCCTCTTGGAGGCCTCTTGGGCAGTCCTGGGGTGGTATTGGGGACCTCGGGCCGTCGGGCAGCGTCGGAAAGGAAACAGGCGAGAACGCCAACATTTTTCAAACAACGAAGGCACGTCAATGATTTTTGCCTCTCAGGGTCCTCTTGGGAGGCATCTTCGAGGCCTCTTGGGGCATCTTGGAGGCCTTTTGGACCATCATGAGGCCATGTAGGGCGTCTTGGGACGAAATTTGGGCGTCTCGGGGCGTTCTGGGGCCGTCGTGGGCCACCTTGGGCCCTGTTGGCCCGTTTTGGGGCCCCCATTGTTCCGAAACAGTCACGCGAGACCCAGGAGAAGATTTCGCGATGTGGGGTCTGGGTCTCTGAACGACTCCTCAGGAATGAGGACTGAGGTTGAGAGGATGATGAGGGCACGCCCACTCCGTGCCCAGAGGCACGGGGGCGAATCTACATAACCATGATAATATGATGATCATGGTTCTGACGGATCGCATCGCATTTCCGAGCTCCACTGGGGGCGCCGCCTGGGGGTATTTCAATTTGTTTTTGATTGGAATCGTGGGGGTGGCAGTGACTCGGGTTAGCGGTCGGTGGATTGGTCGAGGTGGCAAATATTATCCAGGAGCAGCGATGACCCCATCCCCGAAGGGGAAAAATTGGGTTGGACAAGGAATCGCGATTGACCATCTCCTGCCCAGAGGCAGGGGGGGTTTGAGCTAGGAACCCCATGCGGGAAGTTGTCCAGGTCGGTTTCGGCGAAGCCATCATCGTTGTTGTTTCGGGCCTTGAGATGCCGCTTCTGAGGCGGTCCGGTCGGTCTCGCCTGCGACATCCTTGCAAGTGTGGGTTTCGAGATGCCGCGCGAGAGATAGTCCAGCCCATTTCGCTTAGACATCCTCACCGCTGTCCTGAGGTGGTCCAGCCCTTTCGGCTTGAGACATCCTCGCAGTTGTGGGCTTCGAGGCACGCGAGAGGACCATCCAGCTTCCCCCACACACTCGCAACTCAGGGCCCATGGATGCCCTGACCTGAGCTGGTCCAGCCAGTTTCGCTTCACACTTCGTCACAACTCTGGGCTCGGATATGACCTGGCCTGAGGTCGTCCAGCCACCTTCGCCCGATGCATCCTCGTTCTTCTGGGTTAGCCGATGCTCTTGCCTCACGGTATCCGATCCCGTTTCCTCGTTGTTCTGGGTTTGCAGTTGCCGTGGATTGATCGTTTCGCTTGAGATCTCCCTGCAACTCTGGGTTGATGTACTTATGTCCTCATCTCACGTGGTCCCGGTCCTTTTCGCCTGGGACATCGTCGGGATTGTATTTTTGGGGATGCCCCACACCTGAGGTGGTTCAACCAATTTCGCCCGAGATCTCTTTTTCTAGGCTCAGAGATGTCTTCTCAATGCTGTCGCCGATGACCCATTCGACAATTTGTGTCACTTGTCAGTCAGATGAACACTCGGGGAGACTGGAACCCCCCTTGTTGTCAGACTCGGGGAGACTGGAGCCCTCCATGTTGCCAGACTCGGGGAGACTGGAACCCTCCCTGTTGCCAGTGGCACTTATGTCAATCGGGGCCACTTGTCAAACGGGCGAGGGTACTTAGCTGGGCATCGCATGAGGCGAGTTGTCCGTCCTCTACCGATGGGATTTTGTGTGGAGGTGATTTCACACGCTTAGTCACCCAAAGTGGTGGGCGGATTTCACACGCGAGTCACCCCATCAGTCAGGTTACTGCTGCTGCACCGCGCCTTGCCTTTGCGCAAAAAATGATATCATTTCGCCTTCAAGGCCGGCGGATTTGGAAGTCATGATGCGTCGCGTCAAGTTCGCGGGAGTAGTCAGTGATATGCCAGCACCAAGTTTGGCCAGTCCTTCCATGGGCTTTCGCCAGTGGCCCCTGAGAGGTCTGGCCAACTTAGGAGCGTCCATTCCTGGCCGATCTGACTCTTGGATTACAGTTTGGGTCCGATCCGCCGTGCACCATTGAGATGTATATCGATCCAATATGAGGGCTCCAATGGTGAACCTCTTGCCTTCGGCCTGGTGGAAACTCGGCGGAAATTAGCGGAGGAACAGTGTGAGACTCCATGAGAGGTCAATGCTGGCTCCCCGAGAGTTTTCGGAGGTTGCCAGCTGTCGTCCGACCGTTTTCTCTGTCGTTTCCATGACTCGGGCTGTGGACAAGCCCTGTGCCGAACTCGGTCGTCCAACTCACTGACGGTCAGGTTCACTTCACGTTCTCAGACGGCCCAAAAGGCCCCTAAGGTCGTCCCAGGACCGACTCAGGCGTCCCCAGAGGGTACCAATGGAGCCCCTGGTGGCCCAAAGACGGCCCTGGAAGCGCCCCTGAGGCGCCCGAAGTGGCCCTGAGACGGACCAAGATAGCCCACAGACTCTTGGGATCTTCGTTCAGCGCCTCGTCTGGAATTGTTTCTGCTCGATCCACGTTCTTAGTCTGAGGCAGCAGCGTGGAATGGGGATTCCCCGCTGCAATGTCCCGGCGGAGATCCGCGGGCAGCGCCCGACGGCCGCGAGCAGGACCTCCACCTCTACGCGCACAGTCTCCTCTTCACCCTCCTTATCGTCCTTCCCATCTTGCTAAAGCCGACGCCCGGTTGCGTTTGCAGTTGCGTCCACGAGCGGGTTGCAATGTGTCGTTTGATTTGGATTGCGGTTGCGCCCGCGGGCGGGTTGAAATGTGACCTCTAGTTGCGGTTGCGGTTGCAGTTGCGCCCGCAGGCGGGTTGACATGTGTCCTCTAGTTTTGGTTGCGGTTGCGCCTTGCGGTTGCGGTTGCAATTGCGGTTGCGCCCGCGGGAGGGTTGAAATGTGTCCTCTAGTTGCGGTTACGGTCGCGCCCGCGGGCGGGTTGAAATGTGTCCTCTAGTTGCGGTTGCGGTTGCGCCCGCGGGCGGGTTGAAATGCGTCCTCTAGTTTCGGTTGCGGTTGCGGTGGCGGTTGCGCCCGCGGGCAGGTTGAAATGTGTCTTTTAGTTGCGGTTGCGGTTGCGCCCGCGGGCGGGTTGAACTGTGTCCTCTAGTTGCAGTTACGGTTGCGCCCGCGGGCGGCTTGAGATGCGTCCTCTAGTTTCGGTTGCGGTTGCGGTGGCGCCCGCGGGCGGGTTGGAATGTGTCCTTTAGTTGCGGTTGCGGTTGCGCCCGCGGGCGGGTTGAACTGTGTCCTCTAGTTGCGGTTGCGGTGGCGGTTGCGCCCGCGGGCAGGTTGAAATGTGCCCTCTAGTTGCGGTCGCGGTTGCGCCCGCGGGCGGGTTGAAAGGTGTTTTCTAGTTGCGGTTGTGGTTGCGGTTGCGCCCGCGGGCGGGTTGAAATGTGTCCTCTAGTTGTGGTTGTGGTGGCTGTTGCGCCCGCAGGCGGGTTGAAATGCGTCCTCTAGTTCGGTTGCGGTTGCGGTCGCGCCCGCGGGCGGGTTGAAATGTGTCCTCTAGTTGCGGTTGCGGTGGCGGTTGCGCCCGCGGGCGGGTTGAAATGTATCGTCTAGTTGCGGTTGCGGTTGCGCCCGCGGGCGGGTTGAAATGTGTCCTCTAGTTGCGGTTGCGGTTGCGCCCGCGGGCGGGTTGAAATGTGTCTTCTAATTGCAGTCGTGGTTGCGCCCTAGGGCGGGGCGAAATGTGTCTTTTGCTTGCGGTCTTGGGGCAGTCTTGGAGGCCTCTTGGGCCCCTCTTGGAACCCTCTTGGGCCATCTTGTAGTCATCTTGAGGCTTCGGAAGGCCATATGAAGCGAAAAGGCGAGGAAGCAACCAACAGTGATTGTCTAGGCTTACGCCACCACGGGCCCCTTGCTATAGTCGGGTGCTTTCCATTGGTATCCTGGAGCTGTTTGGGGTCGTCTCCGGGGCCTCTTTGGCATTTTGGGGGCCCTTCCGGGGGAGGAGGATCCCGTCAAGCACGAGGACGAGCTGTACAGCGACGAAGAGTCGGACCCGACAATTGTCGATGCGGCCACCAGGCGGAAGACGCACGTGGGGGGCACGCCCATGGAGAAAGAGGACAGGCGGATCAACGCAGTCGTGGAGGGCGACAAAGAAAGACGTCGGGAGGCGATGGCAAGATGCGACGCGGTGTGGGGCGCGGACATGAGTAAGAAAGGCAGGGCGCGACGGACGCGCGGAGGAGATGGTGCGTTGATGGGGATGACGGTGCAGCGCAGCGGGCACAGGCGGCGGCTGCGGCGTCGAGGGCCCAGGGAGGGAACGGCCAGGGGGAGGCGGAGAACGCCCCGCAAGTGGTGGCGGGAAGGAAGGCGACGGCGTTGAGCGCGCGCAGGAGATTCTCGATTTATCCTGAACCGACCTCGTTTTGGATTGGTCTCACGTTTCCCTCAGGACCCGTTCCTGTCACGCCAAGGCTCCGGGGCCGCCCGCCCCGCGGCTCCGCGGAGGGTCTCCCCGACGGCGGGGCGCCTCGAGAGGGCGATCTTTCGCCTACCCCCCCTGCCCTGAGTCAGCGTCGTCGTCGCCCTCTTCTCCCTCGTCCTCTCCCTCGGAGTGCGTGTGGCCTCGTGCGTTCGCTGTCGCCCGTGGGGGGACACGCTCCTTGCGTGCCAGGACCTCCTGGCTGCCCGCGTCGCGGCCCGCGTCGTTCGCGCGCGCGCGCGCCCGAGCCGCAGAGGACCACATCCTGACCCCCCGCGCCGCGGCCGCCACGCCGTGATGCCCGCCACGGGGCATTCGCGAGTGTCGCCTACGGCCGAGGAGGAGGGGGGACGACGCAGCACGTCGTCCTCCCCCACCTCGCCCCTTCCTCCCTCCCTCGTCCTCCTTCCCCCCCTCCCCCCCCCGCCCTCCCCTGTCCTTTCTCCATTCTCTCCCCTTTTTCCTCCTCCTCCTCGTCCTCCTCCTGCATCCCACCTTCTCTGTTCCGTCCTCCTCGCTCCTTCACTTGGTCGTCCTCAAGTTCCCCCCCTTCCACTTCTCTCCGCTGGAAGTGGAAAAGGGGCCGAGGCGGGCCAGTAAGCAAAAGCAGGGGGAAGGCGGTCTCTGTGTCCCTAGCCCCTAGCTCTGCCCGCCTCCGAACAGTGCTGCTGGAGAAAAGCGGCAGGAGGAGGAGGAGGAGGATAAGGAGAAGGAAAGAGGAGGAGGAGGAGGAGGAGGAGGAGGAGGAGGAGGAGGAGGAGGAGGAGGAGGAGGAGGAGGAGGAGGAGGAGGAGGAGGAGGAATTAGGAAGGAGGATTAGGAGGAGGAAGGAAGGAGAAGGAGGAAGGAGGAAGTAGGAAGGAAGATAAAGGAGGAAGAGGAGGAAGGATGAAGAGGAGGAGGAGGATGAGGAGGAAGGAAGAGGATGAGGAGGAAACGGAGGAGGGGGGAGGAGGAGAGGAGGAGGAGGAAGGAGGAGGTGGAGGAGGAGGAGGACGAGGAAGGAGGAGGAGGAGGAGGAGGAGGAGGAGGAGGAGGAGGAGGAGGAGGAGGAGGAGGATGGGGTGGGCCGCATGGCGTCGTCGCCGAGCCCTCATCCTCCGCATCCATCCTCTTCCTCATCCCTTCCTCTTCTCTTCCTCATTCCTCATTCCTCCCCTGGGTCGAGGGCGGCGAGAACTGGGTGGGTGAAGAGAGGTGGGCTCTTCGTGCACGGCAGGTGCACGCGTCTTCTCCACTTTCTCCTCCTTCTCCTCCTCCTCCCCCTCCACCTCCTCACTCCTCCCTCCCCTTTCTTCTCATCCTCCTCCTCCTCCTCCTCCTGCTCCTCCTCCTCACTCCTCACTCCCCCCTCCCTTCCTCAAGGCAGCCCCGGCGGCCGCGCCCGTCGCCCCTCGCCCCTGTGCCTGGGCGGCGCGCCCGGCGCCACTGTTCGCGCTGTGCCGGGTGCCCGCGTGCACCAGGCGGCAAGTTTGTTTCATTCGGCGGAGGCAAAGGGGAGCGGATACTTCGGACGGGGCTAGGCAGGACGAGGATAAATCCATTCCAGAGCGTTCCTGAACACTCAGAGCGTTCCGAGACGCTCTGGGAAGGCCGCGGCGTCCGAGACATTCTCCAGAACCGCCGGACCTCAGAAAGTCTCGATTTATCTTCGCCCGATGTTATCCTCGTCCCGACTTCGTCTTAAGATTGGAGCCGTCTAGGGGTCTGCAGGAAGCGGGGGAAGAGGTTTCGAGGCTCTGGGTTCGAGCAGGTTTTTTGCAGCTTTCGGCCTCTGGGGGCCGTTTTGGGCTCTGGGGCCATCAAAAACGGATCCAGGGTGAAAAACTGCGCCAGATGGAACCTGCCGGATGGCTTTGGGAATCGTTTTTGAAGGATTTGGCTCCATCCCCCTCCTGTCCGGTTTTCTGGGGTTCGAAACAGTTCAGACACCCGGGCCGCCTCAGGGCCTCAGGGACTTTGGCTTAGCGTGTCGCTCCGCTGGTTCTGGCCCCCGACGCTTTGGCGCGACACGCTGTCCACGCTGGCCTCAAAGCGTCAGTTCCCCGAGCCTTGCCCATCCTCCCGCTCCGCGAAGCGGAACGACACGCTCTCCGCTCGCAAGGCACAGCGTTTCGCGGGGGCCGCCGCCATGTTTTTTGCGTCGGCGGCTAGGCAGGGGACGTCTGCGCTGGCGGATGGACCCAGCAAAAGGGGGGTGCCGTCAAAGCGAAATGTGCCACCATGCAGGAGGAGGAATAGGCGAAGGACGCGGCCGAACGAGAGGGCGGGTGGAGCGAGCCGCCCGCTGCCGTGACGCGCTATCCAAAGTTCCCGACCGTAGCCAAGGGCGATTTGTTTTTTTTCGATCCGGGCGTTTTCTCCTCCCTGTCGTCTCTCGGGGGCAGTTTCCAGGCCCTGGGGCAAGAGAAAGTTGGGTCCGGAACGAGAGTTACCCCTGGGAGATGGGGTCGGGACTTCGGGGGTGGCAGGTCAAAGTGGATTCGGCGGAGGCGCACGGGGTGGATAGCCCCCCCCCCCGCGTCGCGAACAAAAGCGCCACGGGAGGCTTTGGGCCGCGTTGGTCGCCCTCACCGAACCCCAGGACCGCAGAAGAGAAAATTGCCCGGGGTGAGCAGCCAGTCCTGGGGAGGTGGCCCAGACCTCGTGGGGGTCCACGGTGCGACAAAGATCACTTCGTCGATGCTCTGCAGAGGCCCAGAGATTCGACGTCGCGTGATTTTCGTCTGGCCCGGCCCAGAGCCTCCAACAGGCCCCCAGTCGATGGGTGGACCCCCGTCGTGATTTTCGTCCGGCCCGGTCCTTGCGTCGAAGCTCGAGGTCGGGCCTGCGGGTGCACGGTGCCGGAAGAATCACGGCGTGTCGCCCAGGGGCGGGTCGGGCGAAGGGGGGCATTTAAAACATGGCCAGGATCGGGATGAATCGCTCCAGGAGCGGCCGCGGCGCCCAATACATCCTCCAAACCCGCCGATTCTCAGAGATTTCGAGTTATCCCGATCCGATTTTGTCCCGATCTTCGCGTCGTTTTAGTCAGGAGCGAAAGAAGGACGTACATGTACATGAATCCACGCTGGTTTCGAGAGTAGGCATTGCGCAAATGTTCGTATAACGCGGCCGGTCTCGCGGATCGAGGGGCCGTGTTCATGTACATAGCTGGGCGCGTACGTCCTTTGTGGGCTCCCTAGGGGGGGGGTGCAGAGATCTGCTGCAGGCGTCGGCCCCGCCGCCGGGCGCCTCTCCTCGATGCGTCGGGGGCGCCTGCCGCTCCCGCCGCCTGGCTGGCGCCGGGAGAGTCTTAAGTCGGGCCATGGGGGGTTCTCGACGAGAAATAATTACCCTGCGACGTACCCAACCCAATGGCATCAAGTGGCAAGCGGAGTAGGGAAACAGTAGGAAGAGGGAAGAGAGGAGGAGGAGGCGGGAAGGAAGGAAGGTGGAGACCGCAGTGCTCTATTCAAAACGAGTACCCAACGCAGGAGGGTTGGGAAAAGATACCCCAAAAATAGTCCAAAAATAGTCTGGGGACTAGTTTTGGACTATGTGTTGGCCTTTCTAGAGCATTTTTGAGGTATTTCTTTTTTTCGTCGAAGATCCCCCTGTTGGGGGACAGGCCCGACATAAGCCTGGATGGCGCCGGGAGAGTCATCCATGTGCTTGAGCTGGTTTGCCAGCCCCTCGTTTGCTACCTCCCACGTCGCCTGGGCCGAAGAAGAGTGGGTAGCTTTGCAGAACCGTCTGGGGGTCTGATGTGGCCCGGCACTTTTGGCGAGCAAGAAGGGGGTAAGAAGAGAGGAGTTGTTAAGTGATGCGAGCAAGAGGGGGTTCGAGCAGGTTTCTCGCCGTTTTCGGCCTCCAGGGGCCGTTTTCGGGCCCCGCGATCAAAAACGGATCTGGGGTGAAACAGAGTGCCAGATGGACCCCGCGAGGGGTCCGGGGGATCGGAGTTTGGCGAATTTGGCCTCCTCACCCCTCGTGACTGATATCTGGGGTCGCAGCCAGTTCAGCCGCCTCCAACTCCTGCTACCTCCCACGTCGTCCGACCCGGAAGAAGAGCGGGCAGGGCTGGCATTTTCCGGCAGGTTCGCGTCGTGTCGGCGCGGCGGCAGCCCCAGCGCGGGCGTTCCAGGTGGAGCGCCGCCAGCGGCCCAGGGTCGGCCATTGTGGAAGGACCTGGCGATCGAAAGGCCGTCGATCGTTCCAGGTCGAGCAGCCCACGCGGCGTCGGAAACCAACGCCAAGGCCGCCACGGCAGGAGAGCCCGCCGCAGACGTACTCGCCGGGGGACCTCGCCAAAGGCGTGGGCGACCGGAGCCCCCCTGGGTGCACGCGGTGCTCTCCCCCGGCCTGAGCGCCCCTGTGGCCGCCGCCGAGCAGCGAGCGTGCTGGAGCCTGCTGCAACGGACCAGCGCTCGGCCCGAGCCGAAGGCTCCGTGCCTCCTCCTCGCGGCGAGAGCAAGCGCACTTACAGCAGGCACATCGAGCCAGGCATCGGCCTGCCAGCGGGTGCCCCGCAGAACTCTCCCATCCCCCCGGTGGCCCCGGAGGCTCTCGGACGCCCTGGGGCACCCTGGGAAGCTCGAAGCTCGACGATAAAGTGGCCCCTACTAGTGGCCCCTAGATCCCTTATAGCTGGATTTCTTATCTGATGTGTCTGTAGTCCCCGGGCCACACTGCATCGCCGATGCCTCGGCGCTGCGGCACGATCCGGGGCCTGTTCTTGCCGTGCCGGTGTCGGCGGCATCGTCGGAGATGCGTCGGAGGTGCGGTGCGACCTTTGGGCCTCCGCTTGCTCCAGCCACACCTGGGAGGCCTCTAGGTGCTCGCTCCGTTCCTGCTCGCCTCAGCAGAGGTAACGTTAGGAGGGACAGGCTCACGGGGGCGAAGACTCGAGGTTCGGGGTTCTCGTGCGTTTTCGTCGCTTCTCGTCGGCCTCCCAGCCTCGGGATGTCTGCAGCGGCTGCGCCTCGCGGGAAGCGTCCTGGGGGGTGCCCGAATCGTCCCGAGCGGCCGCCGGGGGCCCGAGGTGTGGCCCGAAAGCCGCGAGAGGGGTCAGGCTGCGGGGGGGGGGCCTCCTCCTCCTCCTCCTCCTCCTCCTCCTCCTCCTCCTCCTCCTCCTCCTCCTCCTCCTCCTCCTCCTCCTCCTCCTCCTCTCCCCATCGCCCACTCGTCGCCGATGGGGGCCCGGTGGCCCACTCCGCCCAGGAGCGTGCGGTCTCGCTGTCGGCGGCCTGTGAGCGGGTTCCCCTCCAGCGTTCCCGCTCCCTCACGCCTCGCTGCCATCCTCGACCCACCCATCGAGCACGCGGACCTGCCGCAGAGCGGGGGGCGACGGCGTCATGGCTGGCGTGAAAAATTGACGTCCTCTTTCTGCGTGTGTCTTCTTCTGCCTCGTCGGGGAAGCTAGGCCACTTCTCTGATGCCGTTCTGCTTTTCTGTTTTCTTTGACTCCGCAGTCGTGTATCCCTTTGATTGCATTGCCCTCGCTGCTGCGTCTCGGCATCATTGTACGCCCCTGCGTATACCTCTCGCTCTGCCTCTTGATCTTTTTTACCTGTCGAGTCTCTCTGCCTAGATATTTGTCTCGCTCTCTTTCCCGTCTCCCCCGTGCCCCGTCTCGGGCTTGGAAATACGGTCAGGAGCTTTGGCTTAGCGTGTCGCTCCGCGGGTTTGGCCCACCACGTTTCGGCACGACACCCTATCCACGTCCTGGTCCCCCAGCGTGGACGTCGCGAGCTTGTCGAAGCCTCCCCCGACCCGCGGAGCGGAGCGACACGCCATCCGCTTGTAAGGCATGGCGTGTCGCCTGGGCCGCCGCCGCGACACGTCAAGCAAACGTTCCCGACCGCATCACCAATAATGCACGATCTCCCGATGGGTCACCTCGGGAAGCACAGCCGTTCTTCTCCCAGCTATGCAGCGCTGTCTCGCCGACCGCGCCGGCAGGCGTCGCCGAGAGGCGCGCGGAGCTCGCGCACGGGCGCAGCTGGCGGGCGCAGCCTTCTCCTCCTCGTCCCCCTCCTCCTCCTCCTCCTCCTCCTCCTCCTCCTCCTCCTCCATCTCCTTCCCCCCTCCAACTTATGGTGGTGGTGGAAAACAGGCCCATCAGAAGAGAGGTGCGCCTTTTCGTGCACTTCAGGGGCCCCCATTGGGGGGCCCTCCGATGCCCCAAAGTGGCACGAATTGGCGCACGTTGCTTCGCCCCTCATCGTTTTTCTGTCGCCCTGCCACTATCAGGAGGGAAACAAAACACAGACACAATTCATCGTCGATCCCCCAGAAAATATGGGAAGTGGGGGGGAAGACTAAAACCCAGAACATATGGGAAAATATGGGGAATCCTGTTATTGGTGTCTATTTATTTGTGTGTCCCAGGGCCCCTTCACATTAAGCAACGCTCCAAGGGGGCGGGGGGGCGGGCGCTCTCCTCGTCCTCGCCCTGCTCCCTCGTGCCCGTCCTGCTCAGCGCGCGCACGGGCGCTGCTGGCCGTGGCCCCGGCCCGTTGAGCTCCTGGGGGTCACCAGTCGAATCCGAGGCCCAGACCCCCGCCCTCGAGAGCTTGGGGCTGTCTTTCCCCACTGTTGTTCAGGCCGTCGCTTGGTTCGGAGGTGGTGCACCTTGCGCTCGTATCTGCCCGTGTCTTGGTTTTCTGTCGCAAGTCCCTGGTGGTGCTGCGAGTGGGCCTCAATGTAGTTCGACCAAGTTGGGCATCGGATATACCGGCCGCCGCTGCTCGCATTGCTCTTCCAGGGCCAGGTGGCGAAAGTCCGATGTAGGTTTCCGCTGTTTCACGGACAAAATATGTGAGAGAGCGTGATCCACCGCCGCTTTACTGTGGAAAATTGCCAACCTTTTCCTCCGGAACCCGGGGGTCTCCCCCCCCCCCCCCCCTCCGAAAATCCCCCCCCCCCCTGCCGGAACCCCTCCCCCCCCCACCCCCCCCCCCCCCCCCTCTCCCCCGGCAAAACTCCCCCCCCCTCCCCTAACACCCCCCCCCCCCCACCCCCCCCCCCCCCCCCCCTCCCGCGGAAAACCGGGGGGGGTCACTACCGGTTCGAACCCCTCCCCCCCCCCCCCCCCCCCACCCTCCGGATCCGGAAAACTGGGGGGGCCACTACCGGTTCGCACCCCCCCCCCCCCCCCCCCCCCCCCTACTCACCGCCAGCAAACGACTCCCGGTCCCCACCACCGTCCGCATCACATCCCCCACTGGTGTTCCCAGCACCACTGTCCTCACCACCGCTGTCCCCACTGGTTCCACCACCGCCCCTACTGTCCCCACCAGTGGCCCCACCACTGTCGCACTGTCCCCGCTGTCCCCAGAACTGTTCCCACCACGGTTCCACTCTCCCCACTGTCTCCACGGCCCCAACCACTGCCCGACTATCCCCACTGTCCCCACTGTCCCACTGACTCCTCCGCTGTCCCACTGAGCTGTCCCACTGTTCCCACCACTGTCCCCACTGTCCCCACCACTGTCCCCACTGTACCTCTGTCCCATTGTCCCACCGCCGTCCTCGCCACCGCCTTCACCACTGTCCCCACCACCATTGTACCCTCCACTGTCCCACTGTTTCCACCTCATTCCCATTGTCCCCACACCACTGTCCCCACCACCACCGTCACCACCACTGTCCACTGTCCCCCCCTGTTCCCACCATTGTCCCCACCACTGTCCCCACCACTACCGTCCCCACCGCTGTCCCACTGTCCCACTGTCCCCACCACTGTCCCGCTATCCCCTCACCACTGTCCCCACCACTACCGTCCCCACCACTGTCCCACTGTCCCCCCACTGTCCCCACCACTGTCCCGCTGTCCCCTCACCACTGTCCCCACCAACACCGTCCCCACCACTGTCCGCACCCCCACTCGGTTTTCGAGGGGGGGGGGGGGGTTCGAACCGGTAGTGACCCCCCCCCCTTTTCATGATGAGCTGGGGGGGGGGGGAGGGGTTCGAACCGGTAGTGACCCCCCCCGGTTTTCCGGAGGGGGGGGGGGAGGGGTTCGAACCGGTAGTGACCCCCCCCGGTTTTCCGCCAGCAGCGGTAGAACACGCTCTTTCAAATATGTAATACACACGCGCTTTTGTAAAGATTAGTGGGTACTTTAGTAATGATGCTTTGGCATGTTCAACACATATTTATTTTCTATCTGATATTCGTGTTCTTTGCGGAGTCAGCCTTCAACTAGTCGCCGCCGTGGGATCTGGGGACGTCGTCGCCGCGGTAGGGCGCACGGTCACAAATAGCCGTGAGCTCAATTAGGGAGGGGGGCAAAGACGTGATTTGTGAGCGAACGGCGTGGAGATAGCCGAAAGTTTCGAGCGCGTTCGCAGACAGGGTTGAGTGCGCGGTCTGCGCGGCGACATCGCAGGCTTGCTCCACACGAGGGGGCGGAGTGAGACATACCTGCGCAGAGGAGTGTCAAGTTGCTTTCGAGGGGGGTTCGGGGCCTCGGATTGCATTGGCCGGGGTGGGGACGGGAGCCATGATATCTCCCCTGATCTCATGGCGCCTCTTCTCATGGCGCCCACATCGAAGAGCGGATTTCGTTCGGAAAACGATAGGGTGGGCCCGGGGGGTCCTGGAGAATTTCGTTCCGGATTTTGAGGTGAATTTCGTACGGATTTTTTGAGGCCAGGGATGAAGACTCACAAAACATCCACTTGAAATTCACTTCGTTTTTCGCTCGCCGCTTCGGGCAAACATCCACGCAGAGATCCGCGCAGAAATCCGCTGCAGCACGTCTGCAAGGCCTGTGCAATGACTATGACTCTTCTTCTTTCAGTGTGCCCCTGGCCCCCCCTGGGGCCGCGAATGTGCCTCGGGCCATGACTGCAGTGACCTCCGGCGAGTGCCGCCGATCCAGGGCGCTTCGGATGGTGCTCGGGCTCGCCTGGGGGCCCCCCTTGGGGCGCCCCCCTCTTGGACCCCCCGAGCGCCCGAGGGGCCGGCTGGAGCTCTCCTCGTCCTGCCCACTCCCCCTCCCGTGCTGTGCTGTGACCGAGCGCGACGGGGTGATGCGGTCCCCCGTCTCCTTTTCTGTATTGCGAACGGCCGGTGCCACCGACCCTGAATGGCGACGACGACGACGAGCTCTCTCGGGGGCCTCTTGGGGGTAGTTTGGGGGCCTCTTGGGAAGCTCCTGGGAGCCGCTTGGGAGCCTCGTGGGTGCCTCTTGAGGCTACCTGGGGGTCTCTGGGAGGTTCCTTCGGGCTTCTTGGGGTGCTTCTTAGGGGCCTCTAAGGGTTTCCTGAGAGCATCTGAGGCCGAGGGCTCGAAAATGTCTGTTCGGGTCCCCCCTCTGGGCTCCTCCTTGGAGCCGGCTTGGGGGTCTCTTCGGCTGTCTTTTGAGGCCTCCGTGTCGGTCATGGGGCCCTCTTGGGTCGTTTGGGAACTCTCTTGGAGGCCTCTTGGGCCATCTTGGGGCGGTCCTGGGGGCTTCTTGCCCTGTCTTGGATCGTCGGGGAGTTCACAAGGTGACAACGCCGAAACTTTTTCAAAACGTACGGAAAATCTGATTTTTGTTCCTGGAGGCCGTCTTGGAAGTCATATTGGAGGCTTCTGGGTGCGTTGTGGAAACCTCTTGTGCCGTCTGAAAGTTATTTGGCGACTTATACCGATAATTTGACGATGAGGAGCCCTGGGGGATCGTCTTGGGGACATCTTGGGGCAGTTTTGCCGCGTCCTGCGGCTTTTCTTGGCCGCCCAACCGCCCGAGGGGGGGTGGTATCTGCCCCGGGACCCCCCCTGGACCCCTCCCCCATGCAGGACCCCTCCGGGACCCCTCCCCCAGGACCCCTCCGGGACCCCCCCGGGACCCCTCCCAGGGACCCCTCCCCGGGACCCCCTCTGGGACCCCATGGGACCCTCCCCCCCCCCCGGCGGGGAAGGGATTAAAGGGAAGGGGCTTCCCTTCGACTCAACTACAACGTTGCTCAATGTCGCTGTGGCTGGCGCGCTCGAGGAGGAGAACCTGGTGCAAGTGGGGGAGCGGCGACGGGCCTCGGGAAAGGGGGGGAAGCGAGCGGCGAAGGCGACGACGACCACGACCACGACCACGACCACGACCACGACCACGACCACGACGACGACCACGACGACGACCACGACGACGACGAGTCAAACGGAGCAGCCTCTTCCACACGCCGACAGGGTCGGCGGATTTTGTGATGTGCAGGCTCGATCATGCAGAGTGTCTGATCTCCTCACTGCGTGGTTGCTCTTTTGGACCGACGGTGCGCCCTCGATCCAGATCCAGATCCAGATGCCCCCCCTCCGAACTCCTGGCGTCCCTGTCATTTTTTTCGCATTTCGCATTTCGCAATCATAACAGCCTCCACGGCGCGCGCGCCGGCGACCGCCGACGCGCGTTCCGCGGACGCTGCGGCTCAGAGCTGCCCGGCGTGAGCAGGTCGGAGTCGTGCAGCCGACCGGGGACAGGAGGTGGTCGCCCGCTCTCGCGCCCCGGGGCCCTCGCAGATCGATGCGCGCCCGAGAGATGGCGCGGAAGGCGTGGGCTCTGAGGCTCTGCATGGTCGTGGCTGCGGCCCGCGATGCCGCCTGTTGCCGCAGCGTCGGACCTCGGGTCCCTCCTCGCCCCCTCGCCGCCCCCCCCCAGCGCCCTCGAGCTGAGGCCTCGGCTGGGGGAGGAGGAGGAGGAGGAGGAGGAGGAGGAGGAGGAGGAGGAGGAGGAGGAGGAGGAGGAGGCCACGCAGCGCGGCTGGGCCGCTCGCGGAGGTTGTCGCAGGCCCAGAGGTTGACACCAACACCAATGTCGGCGGTGTTCCTCCACCGCGGGAAGGAGAGATCCCGATCTCGGTGATGGTGGTAATAGATTCTGGCTTCCAAGGTGACCGAACTATATTAGCACCGACACCGAAATCTAGGATCATCTCCCCCCGGTGGAGGCAGCCCCCTGTCTTGGTGTTGGTGCCAATTTCCAGGCCTCCAAGGTTGGGTTTCCTGGCACGTTGGTCGGTGGGGAACCCTGTGCCGCTGGTCGGTGCAGGGTCGTTCCTGTCAGCCTTCGTTGCTGGACGGCCCAGCGTTGTCCGCTCGAAGTGTCCGATCCCAACCTCCTCAGACGGCCCAGGAGTCCCTCAGCCTCCAGAGGAGTCTTCGAAGCCTTCCCCGAAGACAGAACACCTCTAAGAAGGCCGGAGGGCTTCTGAGGAACCCCGCCGCCTTCAGCGGGGGCATTCTCCTTCTCACCTCTCTCCCTCAGTCTTCGGCCTCCGGGGGCCCCTCGGCCCGGCCCCCGGAGGCCGTCGAGAGAGAACCGGCCCGGGAGAAGAGGCCGGTGCCCAGGGGGCCCGGCATGGTGGGGCGCGGGTCTCGAGAGGGAAGCGGGTCGTCAGGACCGCGGGTCTCGGAGCTCCGCGGGCTCCGCGCGGAGATCTTGGATCGGCGCTGACGCCCCCTCCCTGGCGCGCGGAGCGTGCCAGGGAGGGGGCGCCGGAGGCGCCGCCAGGGGGCCCCAGCAGCACCGAGCCAAGCAATCCGTGTGGAGCTTTTGAGCTTTTATGCTCATGCCGCTGTGCCCTCCTCGAGACTCGTCGCCGGTGCCCCGTGCTGGTGGAGGAAGCGGGCCCCGAGGAGGAGGAGTCCTGGACCCTGGGGCCTTCTCCCCCAGGACGAGCCCTTCATCGTGAATCGTTGTCTGACAGTCTCGTGGCCCGTGGAGGGCCCCGGGGGCCTGAAAGCGGGGAGAGGCCTCGGGGCCCGTTCGCCTCGAGGACCCGCTTCCCCACGGCGGTGGCCCATGGCCCTCTGGGGGTGCACGTCGTGGAGGGGCCACGGCGTCGGAGCTCCGGGTCGTCCGGCGTTCACCGCGAGTGGTCGGGCTTCGTCCGGAGGGGGGCGGGCGGCGCGGAGTCCGTTGTCCACGTGCTGCCCGTCGAGCAGCCCGGACGGTTCGCCGCCGCCTCTGCAGCCGAACGGGCCTCGAGACCCGCGGCGGGCGGTGAGCAATCCCGGGTTTCGCGAGGGCGGGTCGGGCCCATGGCCTCCCTCAACGCCGTGTCCACGTACAAGACCGCGCCCAAGTTCTCCTTCCCGCACAGCGGTGGGGCGGCGAGCGGCGCGGCGCGTGTCGGACTGGTCGAAACGTGTTCCCTCTCCCTCTCCGCACGCTTGCTCTCCCCCTGCGCTTGCTGTGCCCAAGTAAGTCGGCCCCGTTGCATCCCACGGCTGCCCCCCAGCGCGGTGAGGACTCTCTCAGAAGAGGAACTGGTACCCCTACCCCTACCCTCGCCTCGTTTTCCCCTTTTAGGGCCTCCTGGGCGGCCCTCGTCCCCACCGCTGGATTCGCCTCGAAATTCTGGTCAGAACGCACCCTGGGAGAGGTCCGGGGAGTAGCGGTATCGGTACCTTTTGATGCCCCCTGTCTCGTCGGACTGGGCTGGGACGAGGAAAAGTCTGGTCCAGAGCGTTCGGGAACGCTCTGAAAGCGTTCCGGAACGCTCTGAGGAGGCCGCGGCGCTCGAGACATCCTCCAGAGCCACAGTATCTCATAGATTCTCGACGTATCCTCACCAGAAGTTGTCCTCGTCCTGGCTTCGTCTTAGGTGGGGCCTCGCCGCTGCGACAAAACGATCGGCGGTGTCGTCGTCGATGGTGCTGTCTGTCGGCGCGGCTTTTGAGGCGCGCCCTGGGACATCGAGGATGGGCAACTTGCCCAAAGGGTACCCTTGCATCCTTGCCTCCTCGGTCCATCCTAAGCCCCTTTCGATGTCCAGCCCCTCTCGACAAGGTTCGGTATGGGCGCCCAAGGGGCTTGCATCCTCATCGCGAGCATCCTTACTATCAGCTTTGACTGTGCAACAAAGACGCCGGAATGACGGCCACTGGGACCAGGAGGGGCTCTGGTTTTCGGGCCGTTCTTCGAACCTTTGGTCGGGGAGCCTATACTCGAAGCCTATAAACAGAAGCGCCACCTCCCTGCCTCCTCCGGCGCTCCTCATGGCACAGCACCACGGCTGCAGGGAGGGGTGGGCTTTGCTCGGGGCGGGCTCTGCTTTGGGGGGCTGGGCGAGGGGCGGGGCCTCCGGGGAAACGGGGCGCAGAGGCCCGGCAGCGCGGGCCTTCGGGAGGAGGGGCTGGCCCCGCTGGCCCTCAGAGCGAGGGCTGCGGACCAGCCAGAGGAGGGCGGGGTGCCCACCAGCCGCTACCCCTCGCCCGTTGTCTCCTCCTTCTGCCTCCCGGGAAGGCCCTCGTCGCCACCGCTGGGTTCGCCTCGAAGTCCTGGTCAGACCGTGCCTCCGGAGAGGTCTGGCCCCGGGGGCCGTCGGGGAGACCCACGGAGGGGTCGTGCCATAGGCGTGCCGCCGGGCACGGCCGCGCAAGCGACCTCGTGCAGCAGCACCGTGAAAATTCGGGGAACTGACAACGGCATGAACAAAACAACTCGGAGGTCCGCGCGGATTTCTCGGATCGGCGCTGGACCCCCAGCGCGCCAGGGACGGCGCCAGGGGCGGCGCCGGGGTTAAGTCGGGCGTACCCCTCTACAGGAGGAATATTCAAGAATAGTAGGAAATAGTCTGGGGATGATTTTTGGATTATTTTCGTACTATTTTAGACTATTGTTGGACTATTTTGCATTTTTCGCCCAACATCCGCCTGTAGGGGGACATGCCCGACCTAACGCCAGGGGGCCCCAGCGCCGATCGAAGAAATCCGCGTGGACCTCCGAGTTGTATTGTTATTCCAGTGCTCGCCCTCCTGAAAACGCATGGAAGCAAGGAGGGAAGGTGAGCACCAGAAGTGCTCTCTCTGGCCTTCTGAGAAGCCGTCTCGGACGCCTCTGCCCCTCTCAGAGTCGGACGGTGCCAGGACGAGGATAAATCTGGTCCAGAGGGTTCGGGAACGCTCTGAGAAGGCCGCGGCGTCCGAGACATCCTCCAGAGCCACCGGATCTCACAGATTCTCGACCTGTCTTTGTCCGAAGTTGCCCTCGTTCGTCTTACAGGAGGCCGCCCCCCCCCCCCTGGCCCTGCCCACCTCGGGCGCGCCGTCAAGCGCGGGGCAGTCTTGTGGAGGCGCGGGTGCGGCCGCGCACGCGCCTGTCACGGAAGGGTGCAGTTGCAGTGACTTGGCGCTTCCCAGCAGGAGCGGCAGCACCCAGACAACCAAAAAAAGCAAGAGCGCAAGGGAGGGCAGATGAGCACCTGGCAGGTGCCTTCTTTTCTATTCCCCATCAGCTTCGTGGTGCCTTGACCGTCCCTCTCTGCAGCCCTGGCCGCCGTGCAAAGGGGCGGCAGGCATTGGAGCGGAAGCGCCGAAGCGGGGACCCGAGCCCGGCACGTACAACATTGTGGGCGTGGACAAGGTGCGAGGGCCAGGGGGCTGCCCTTTTTGGGGGGTGGCTCGGCAGAGGCTAGCCGGTGCGGTTGGTTGCAGGAGGACTGCGCAGAGGGAGGGAGTCCGTTGAGCGCAGGAAGTCGGCGGCGGAGTCCGAAATCTACACTCGCCGATCCACGATTCAGGCAACTCAATGGGCGGCTGGTGCAGGGTTCGAAATTCGCAAAACACGTGGCGTAATCCGAATCCCAATCTTGCCTCCCATCTATTCAGAAGAATCGATGGTTGGGGGGGGTAGGGCTCGGATGCCGCTACCTAGTGCGGGTAGGGAGGGAGGGAAAGGGAGAAGGGAGCGGAGGACAGGTGCGAGGATGATGAGGCAGGGGGGCTGGCGGCAAGCGAGTGGGAGGGGGAGCGCAAGAAGGGGCTCTACAGATGGTGGCTCCCCAAGAGAGGCTGGCGGTCTGTGCCTAGACATCATGCCTGGATATGAGGCGTTCCAGAAAGGCTTTCGCCTTTCTGGAACGCCTCATCGGTCGGCCTCAGCCCAGGAACACTCCCAGGCCCTGTGGAAACTAGAATCAGGAGCACCGCATTTAGGCCACAGACCTTGGGTCTCGTATCCCCAGTGTTTTAAAGTAAGGCCAGTGGGACATCGGCCTGTGAAAACCTGCTCCAATATCCTCTTGACACTCTTTGGAAAGGACTTACTCGCCAGCAGTCGACGCGGGCCCAGGGACCAAAGGCTTCGGTCCCGTATCTCCTTGGCCCGAGGATCCCGAGTCTGGGAAAACGCCCTAAGTATTGCTGGCTTAATCAGCTGTTTTTTGTCATCACCTGCCTCGCGCAGCCACAGGTGCATGTCGAACAGCGGCCCCGAGAGTTTGCGCATTCAGGATGACGACCGCGGTATATTGTCCAGCTGCTGTTGTGTGAGGTGGAAGGCGCGTTGGAGCTCCTCCTCACTGAGGCCATCTGCTTGAATCAGATCTGGATCTGATGCCTGCCACCATTCCTTTGCATATCTCTTGAACGTGTCAACTGCTCTTGCCGCTGGATCTCTGTCTGTATGGAGTGACCAGGCCGCAGAATGCCACCTGCAATGCCGAGTGCTCGAGCTCCCGCTTGCCGCAGACTTTTGATCTCAATTGGCGACCATCCCAAGACTTCTCCACCGTAGGTCGCACAAGCTTGGAACCCCGAGAAGAAGATGCGTGCTCGTTTATGCGCATGGCCCTTCATACCTTTCAGACGTCGAAGGCGAAGCTTCATCGTTTGCAACCTTTTGCGGCGAACTCTACCATGTCCTGGCCGTCGGCGGTGTCAGCCTGGCGCATAATCAACTCCAAGGTTTCGAACTGCAATCTCTGATCGCCCCGCACGTTGACCTAATGAGGCCAAACATGCATCAGTTATTTCCGTCGACGAGCCCGTGCAGCATATCTTCTTCTGAGTCAGTGGTGCACCAAGTACCTGATCCACCAGTCGTGCCAGGCACGTGACTCTGTCGTACATTGCCTGGACACGCGTATGGAAGCTCTTGGAGTCCACATTCAAACCTAGATCATCCATGTGCATTGTGAGAGTGGCCAGTCCAACTTCGGGTAGTCTCTCTTCAGTTGGTCCTTGATGCCACAAGTTGACAGCTGGAGTGACAACCATTCTTGCTTCATAAGTTGCAGTCCCAGTGCCAGCTATGATTCCTCTCCCTGCGAAGATGGTGTCTGTGACAAGTCCATCAAGTGGTATTCTGCGTGGCCAGAAGTATGTACTCCAAGAGTGTTGAATAACTGAAGCGGGGTACTCCATCTCAAAGGCTGCCTTCCATAATTGGCCATGGCACACATGCTCGTAAAATCGTTTGAGATCATATAGTACCGAGGGAAGATGATATCCGTCATGTGCAAGGGCCTCCCCTCGAGCTGCTTGTCGCCATACTGCGTCCAGGGGTCCACGCCCTGGCGCCATGCTAAAGGATGGATGTTGACCTTCAGCTCGCTCCCATTTCCTCGCTTCCCATGCCATCGTTTTGCCGTGTAGCCGAACTGCACTAGTGAAGAAGCCGATGGGTCTCCTTCCAGACTCTGGCTTGCAAAACTGCTGCAACATAACCTGCTTGAGGTTGCTGGGAGCGTAAGAAATCATGGTCATGATCGTAAAGACGCCCGAGAGAGCGGATAGGGCTGGTACACATAATAGAGAGAAACGCTTTGGGTGTAGCCCATCAACTGCTATGGTTCGCGCCTTGAACTTATATGATCTTCTTTTCAATATCTCTGGGCCCACTCTGGGCAGTACAATAACTTTCGCCTCCAAGAACTGGCTGGGCTGATCTTGCGCAAGCCAAGCCTTCTGCCACATGGCTTCCGGTTGTTCAAGAACGCCGTCCAAGGATGCTGTGACCGTTCCGTCTGCACGCGTATAAGTTTCTTCTACATGCTATTGAGGTAGCTGAGTGTAGGCATGTGTTCCTCCAGCTCTTCCCTCCAGTGCTTCTTCACACCACGCGGTCCATTCTTCTCGCTGCTTCTTCTTCGCTGTGAGGATTGTTGTTTCTCGGCCAGGGTAAGAAATTCGATCCACGCTGAAGCATCTCCCTCCAGCTCCTCATCTAGTTTCTCTTGTTGTCATTGACAAACCGCTTGATAATATAATCTAGAATGAACTGCCAAGATGGGCCTACCAAGCTAAGATGCTTACGGAGAGGGCCACCTCGTTGTTGTAGTCGCCGTGTTTTGCGCAGCAAATTCCAATAATATTCAGCATTGGCTCCTGAGGAGGTTACCTGTCGGCGCAGAAAACGTAGCTCCTGCAGCGTGGATCGCATCCAGTGCAGCGCCGACCCTGGGAGGGGCCTGGTGCTCTCTTTGGTCGATAGGCTTTGCCGAAGGGGCCTCTTTGTGGTCCTAATTGGGGCTCCTCCATGGGTTTGTTTGGGGTGGGGCGTCGTCTGTGTGACTTGTTGGAGTTCTGTCCACGCTTTTGTCACCCACTCCTGATAAGTGCTGTCGAGAAAGCCCTGCCCCTCCTGCCGCTGCTGCCCGACGACGCTGCTGATATCCCCATCCTCGTTAATGTGGCGGGCAATATACTCGTCAACCTGGGCGTTGATTCTGGCGTAGTCTGGGGGCTCCACAGGCGGTCCTATACCTGGCTTTGCAGGAAGGGTGGCATGTCGAACTCGAACCTGGACCTGGACGTTTTTCGTCAGGCGTCGAACCCGAGCTGCTACTGATCTGTGGGGTCCTGGTACTACTGGATTGGCTACTTCTACTTCTGCATCAGCTGTTAGTGTATCCAGAGCTCGGGTAATCAGGTAGTAGTCGATATGACTTGACCCTTTATCCCCATCGTATCTATATATATATATATATATATATATGTGACGGCGTGGTCTGATCAAACCTATATGTTCTATGCAATATATTCATCTGTACTCCAGCTCTCAATTCGCCTGGTTCCATGTTCCAGTCCCCTCCAGCTATATACGGGATACCTCTATCAAGTAAGTGTTCACCTAAAGTCTGGTCTCCTCCTCCTCCTCCTCCTCCTCCTCTTCCGTCCTCTTCCGTCCTCATCCCTCCCTTCCTCCCTCGTTCCTTTATCCCTTCCGCTCTCTCTCCCTCCTCCCTCCTCCTTTTCTTGCTCTGTTCTTCCTCCCTCCTCTCTCCTGTTTTTCCCTTTTCCTCCTCCAGCCTGCCTGCCTGCCTGCCTGCCTGACAGCCTGAATGCATTCTGCCTGCATGCGTGCCTGCCTGCCTGCCTGCCGGGCCTTCTCCCTCCTCCTCCTCCTCCTCCTCTTCCTCCTCCTCCTCGTCCTTTCTCCTCCTCCTCCCCCTCCTCCTCCTCCTCCTCCTCCTCCTCGTCCCTCCTGTGACCCTCGCCCGACTTGGCCCCAGACGGGGGCCTCAGCTGGCCGCCAGCAGTGGGTTCAGCTCCCGGAGGAAGCTGTCAGCGCCGTGGACGAGACGATTCGACCTCGCCCCCCGCTGTTGCTGCCTGGTCCGCCTCTGTCCTCGCCTTCGTTGCAGCGCGGCGGGAGGAGTGAGGGGGGCGGGGGAGGAAGGTGGGAGTGAAGGGGGGGCAGGAGCAGGGAGGAGCGAGCAGGCAGGATGGAGGAGGGAGGAGAGAGTGGAGGGGGGAGAGAACCAGGGAGGAACGAGGATGGAGGCGGGAGGAGGGAGGAGGGAGTGAAACGGGGAACGAGGGGGGGGGGAAAGGGGGGAACGAGGGGGGGGAGGTGGGGGGAGGTTGGTCCCCCCGCCTCCCTCACCGAGAGATGACCGACTCTTCTCCTTTGGCGCACACCTCGGAAGGGTGATCCCGCGCACCCCATTCAGGGCGCCGGGCGGGCGGGCACGATCGCGCCCGAGCAGACAGCTGCGCGGCGCGCGGGTGCCGAGGGGAGGGGGGATCCCACTGGTGAGTCCGAGAGACCAGCAGGAGGAGGGAGAGACGGGGGCGAGGAGCAGGGAGGAGCGGGGAGGGAGGACGGAGGAGGGAGAGCTGAGAGAAGTGCCTTCGCCTCGGCGCCTCCGCTCGGCGGGAGGACAAGTTCTCGAGGTCGGCCTCGTACTCGATACTGGGCGCGAGCAAAGTGGGCGGCGCCGCCTCCGTGGTCGCGCGCTGCCCCTCGCCTGTCGCCGGCCCCCACCCCCCCTCGTGGTGGACGTCGTCGTCGTCCGAGGAAGATCGGCCACGCGCAGGGGGGGCTACGGTCGGAGGTTTATGGACCTCCTACCCTAACACGTCGATCAGCGAATTGGCCGTTTTCGGTTCGCGAGAGGGTGTCGCTGCCGTCATTTTTGCCGGTCCAGGTCCGTCGGTTTCGATCCTAGGCCGTTTTCACTAAAGAGTGGTTTACTAAAGGGAGGTTTGTCCACCGCCGATATGGTGGAGGGGGGGAGGCGTCTTAGAAGCACCCCTGCTTCGCGGGCCTTGTGTATAGATACAAGGCCGGCGCCTTCTGAGAAGTAGCTTCCTTCCAAGAAGCCTTCCCCCCTCCCCCTGCCCCCTCATGCGCGCCGCCAAGAAGAGCGAACTGCGCAGACTGCCAAGAAGCTGAAGTAAGCACCATGTTGTGCTCGTGGGTCGGGGAAACGTAAGCCTCGAGAGCGCCAGAACTCGGGTTCGCATGCGCTTTTTGACGAGCCCGCCCTTGATTTCGACGGCCCAGTTTTCGTGGGATGTCTGCAGTGGGAGCTTGCGTCGAATTTCAGAATGGGCCTCGCCATTTTCCCGATGGCCACGTCCGGCCGGCCCGAGCCCCCCGGGCCCGAGTCTTGCGCCTCCCCGAGGGAGGAGTCCTGGTTCTCGGGCCGTGCTTTGGATTTGGGTCTGGGGCGCTGTTCGCGGCCGAGGAGGAGGAGGAGGAGGAGGAGGAGGAGGAGGAGGAGGAGGAGGAGGAGGAGGAGGGGGAGGGGGAGGAGGAGGAGGAGGAGGAGGAGGAGGAGGAGGAGGAGGAGGAGGAGGAGGACGGCTCGCCGTGGCCACAGAAGCCCCTGGGTGCCCGATTCAGCGTTCGAGCGCTCCTGCAGGTAGCATTTGGAGCCCCGCGCGGATTCCTCGGATCTGCGCTGGGCCTCCCTGGCGGCGTCTCCAGCGCCGGCCCAAGGAATCCTCCGGAGAACTATGTTAATGCAGTTCTTTGCTGCTGCATTGGTGACCGTCGTCGTCGTCGTCGTCGTCGTCGTCGTCGTCGTCGTCGTCGTCGTCGTCGTCGTCTTCGTCGTCCTCGTGTGGAGCAGGCTAGCTTCCGGTAGTGGACGTGGAGATTGGCCGCGTCGACCACGAACGAATTTTCCAGTTTTGCGACTTCAGTACAAGCTGCATCTCTGCATATCCAGATTTCGCTTCAGTTCGGTCCTTGGGCCGGTAGGAAACAGGGAAACAAGTCGTCACCCGAGCAGGCCTTGGGGGTGGTGATCAGAGGAAGAGCAGACACCTTATGAGGAACATCCTGGAGGCTTCGCGCGGCGCGCAACAGTTGCATTATCTGGTCGGCACGTCCGCCCCGTCAGATATGGGACGACGTTCGCGCAGCGATGTTCGAACCTGAGTCCGACGCGAATCCGACGTACATCCGACGTAATCCGACGTGATCCCGACGTAAATCAGACGACGTAAATTGGGCCTCAAGGGGCCGCACTAGCCTCCAGGATGTTCCTCATCAGACCCCGATATCGCTGCCCGCCCCTCGCTGCCAGGGCTGGACTTCGCCAAGAAGCCATGATCAGAACGCACCGAGGGGAGAGACACAGGGAGAAGCAGCACTGGTATATCTTTCCGTCCCCCCTGTGAAGGCCGAGCTGGTGCCCTCCTCCTCCCTCTTGCCCTCTGCGGCCGCTCCTCCTCCCGCGGGTCTTCTCTTGCAGCCGGACAATTACAGTCAACCCGCGTAATGAGGATGAGCAAGTCTCCAAGGGTACCCCCTTGTATCCTTACCCCTTCGGCCCGTCCTTGGCCGCTCCCGCTGGCCGCTCCCCGCTCGCCAAGCGTCAGCACGGCCTCTCCTCGAGGCCCTTGCATCCTTGTCGTGCGCCCTTCTTGCACGGGCTGACGGCAATGAGCCACGAGTCCTGGACAACTCGAGCGCCCGTGGTGACGGCCTAGCTATCACGGCAGTGGCTCCCCGTCGAGGCTTCCACAAGCTGCAGAGTAGTCGCGCCATCGCCCGAAACCTCTTCACAGCTGGCTCCGGAGCCGCGCCCTTGATGCTGCCCCGTTTTCAAGCGCCCAGGCTTCCAATCTGCACGACAGGCCTTCTCCCTCCCCACACCTTTCCCACCTTTCCCACTTCTTTTCCTCCTGTCCCCTTCCTGTTCCTCCTCCTCCTCCTCCTCCCGCTCCCCGACTGATTTAGGGGCCGAGTTCTACGTTCGCATGCTTTCTGAATGTTTGTCGGGGTTTACCCTGGGGCTGGCATCAAGAAACGCCTTACAGTAGTCAGGGCGAGGGAGGGATGGTTCGCGATCAAGCCAGGTCGAAAGGTCTTCGATCGTCGTAGTCGCCGTCCTCGTTGCCGTCGCCGTCGCTGTCGCTGTCTCCCCCTTCCTCCCCCCCAAACCTCTCAGGCTCCTTCGCGTTCCCCGCCCCAGCGCCCCCCCAGACCACTGCCACCCCAAGCGAGGGAGATTGGAGGCGAGATGGACGAGCAGGAGGAGGAGGTGGGGGCGGTGTTTCAATGTAGGACACCGAGTTGCTGTGCAACCGCTGCCGTTCGGCTCAAGATCTATAGCCGCCATTTAGCGGTGAGTGTATTTTCAGCGGTGACCGCCTACTGCAGAGCAGAGCCTTTTGTTCGCCACGGCTGTTATGTTAAACTTGCGTGGTAGAGGAACGAGGGTATAGCAACGAGGACAGGTGCAGTGAGACCTACTTCACGACAGGAATTGATTGTGTACAACCTTGCCAGCTTAGGACTTGATTGCTTTACCACGTATAACCGATGTGATTGTGAGTTCGTGAAAGAGCTGGCCATCAGGCGAACCTTGGCGCGATGACGAACTACTTTGGCGATTCAACGTATCGGGTACGCAAGAGTTGTCCACCGAACACGCAGTGTCACGAAATGGAGGTTAGGAAGATGGAATGCAGCATTACTGAGCATCGTCCGTCGCGTGGCGGGGACCACGCAAGCGAAGATGCGACTGGCCGAATTGGAAAAATAGCCAGGGAACAAATGAACGCCACTGTGATTCTCGCCCAGATAGCTAAAAAGGTAGGACCCACCGCAAGCAAAACCCACGGAAGGCCCGAGAGTAAATCGAAGGCAGTCATCACCGAAAAGCTTCAACGCAGACCGGAACAAGTTTCGGGAACGCAGCGACAGGCTTCTGAACGGACTGGCGCAAGTCGGCATTGGGAGCCGCGAGGCTCTCACTTGTTTGAATTCAGTAATGAAATCAATGGGTGGGGGTGTGCCAGACCCTACCGAGGAAGGCGATAAAACGAGAATGATGAGTGGGAACATGAGTACAACAAAGCAGCAGCTGAGAAGAAGCGCGAAGAAGACGAACGCGAACATGACTGCGTTCTGGACGAGAGTGCAATTTACCAATTGCACGGAAACGCATGGCGCATTCGAACCATAAAAGTGGAAAGTACGGGGCAAGCTGCCCTGCGGTAATAAGGTTGAAAGGCTGATCGCCTACGTGGAGCTATGTAAATGGTGCTTTGCCGAAATATAGGGGTATCGCGATCGGCTAAGGTGAGCTCATGCATGAAACCCTGCCAGCCCAAGAAGATACGTGGCACATGCGTCCAGCTCGAGCAATGAAGCGCGCTGGTAGAAAAACGCGACATCTAAGACGAAGCAGATGATCACCCTTGCCGTTTAAGATAACAGTTCAAACATTCGTTACGACACGCGCCGAGGAGAAGTTCGACGACTGGCAGCAATATTGCGCTCTTTCACCCGATTCCCTAAATGGCGAATCGTGCCAGAAGCTCTATGTTCGATGCGAGGACTGGCCTCGGAAACAAGGACTGGATGCCGACGCAAAGAACAGCGATGCGATGGGCATCGGGGGTGCAGGCAGTGAAGGAGAGCGCCCAGGGCCAGGGGCGCACCGGGGAAGTCATCGCGGATTGTGTGACGAAGAGGGCAGCTGGTGGCCCCTGGGCGAAAAAGGCAATATAGGCTGCAATGACGACCCAGGCCAGGGTGAAAGAGACGTGGGTGCAGCCAATTAAATGTTGAAGTAATGGAAGGGCCATGTGCTGCACGTGCAGCAGACTGGGACGCGTGTCTAGCGGTTTCCAGAGGCAATGGCACAGGCAAGAGCAGCAGCATAGGGGAAGGAAGCCCAGGCTGGCATCACTGCTACTCCACGGGTAACTGCGGCAAGTGCAGGGGAGCTGTTCAGCAATCTGGGCAACCAGCGTGCAAAGCAGGCGGCAAGGGACCAGGCAACCATGGGGTGAACCAGGCGGTGGATTCGGAATCGTCGGGGGCCGGCCTCGGGCTCGCAGGGGGTCAGGGATGCGACAGGGGCGGGCAGGGGGCCGGTGGGAGGACGGGGGAGGGAGAGGGAGGGAGACAAACGTGTGGGGGGAGGCGTGGAGGAAGGCGGCGGTGGAGTGAGGGAGGCCTCAGTCATGGAGGACGCCGCATCCTTCCCTCTCCTCCCCCTCTCCCGAGAGCGCCCGCCAGCCTCGCCTCTCGCGTGCACTTTTTGTGTCGCGCCCTCCATCCTGCACGCTGCACGATGTCTCCCTTTCGCCCCCCCTCCTTGCGATTCCGAAGGCCACGACGGGCTCGCGCTTGACCAAAACGCAATTCTAGTTTTTCTGAGACAAATGCAGCTCTCCCCTCCCAGCGGCATTCACTCGAACCCAGCGTGTTGTTTGCCAGAACATGTCCGAATCAAGAAGAGGAGTCTGGGTGGTGGTTGAGGAGGTGGGAGAGGATGATGAGGAGGAGTCCGAGTATGAGGAGGAGGAGGACGACGAGTGTAGTGATGATGACGATGCTGATGGTGATGCTGATGGTGATGTTGATGTTGACGATGATGATGATGATGATGATGATGATGATGATGATGATGATGATGATGATGATGATGATGATGATGATGATGATGATGCTGATGCTGATGCTGATGCTGATGCTGATGCTGATGCTGATGCTGATGATGCTGATGATTCCCAAATTTGAGTGGGTCAATATGGCAAACGCGACCGCGGTCCTCTTTGCAACAAATCTTTGGAAATATCCAGGACAATATCCAAGCTGAGTTTGGCCATTTTCAGAATATTTGGAACATTCCCAGCTCAGAAAATATCTGGGGAAATCTTCGGAAAATTTCCGGGCTCAGACAATCTCCCGGGAAATCTCCAGACAATCTCCAGGTTTTAGAAATCTCCAAAAAATCTCGGGCGATATGTTTTTAGACCTTTCCCAACCATCCTGTGATGTTGGCCTTCGCTTTGAAGAGACGGTCCCCGCGTTCTCCTCCCCCCTTCTTTCCTTCCTTCCTCCTCCCTCCTCCTCCCTCCTCCCTGCGTTTCACCCACCCAGTACAGCGCTTCGTAGCCCCATAGGGAGCTCCACCGAAGGCTCCAGTGGGACCGCCCGCATGCGTCACCCACCGCCCAGTACAGCGTTTCGTGGCCCCATAGGGAGTTCCACCGAAGGCCCCAGTGGGACCGCCCGCATGCGTCATCCACCACACAGTACAGCGCTTCGTGGCCCCATAGGTAGTGCGCTACACCGAAGGCCCCAGTGAGGCCGCCCGCATGCGTCATCCACCAGCCAGTACAGCGCTTCGTGGTCCCATTGGGAACACCACCGAACGCCCCAGTGGGACCGCCCGCATGCGTCATCCACCACCCAACACAGCACTTCGTGGCTCCATAGAGGGCTCCACCGAAGGCTTCAGCGGGACAGCCCGCATGCGTCATCCAACACCCAGTACAGCGCTTCGTGGCCCCATAGAGGGTTCCACCGAAGGCCCCAGTGGGGCCGCCCGCGTGCGCCATCACCCAATACAGCGCTTCGTGGCCCCATAGGCGGCTCCACCGAATGCCCAGTGGGGCCGCCCGCATGCGTCACCCACCACCCAGCACAGCATGTCGTGGCCTCATAGGGAGCCCCACCGAAGGCTCCAGTGGACCGCCCGCGTGCGTCACCTACCATCCAGTACAGCGCTTCGTGGTTCGCATGGCGGCGATTTTCGATATTCGGAGGTTTTCCGTGGTATTCGACGTGTTGAGGCCGCTTTCGGGCCGCGCATCCCGGGCGGGAGCCAGCCTGCTCGCTCTCCCTGTTCCGCGCAGCGGACGACCCGCGCGCGTCGCCGGGACCCCTTCGGAGCGACCAGCGCGCGTCGCGGGGACTCCGTGCGGCGCCGCGCCCGCAGCCTTGGACGTGGGCGTGCACGGGCAAAGAGGGAGAAGAAGAACGGGAAGGAAACGGGCGCCATCCTCGTGAGAGGCGTGCCGACATGGGCGTCGACATTTATGCAGAACTGCTGGCTCTCAGTCTCTCGCGCACAGACCTAGCGTCTTCGCTCGCGATGTGCGCCCCGCCACGCATGTCCGCACGCCACTCACACGGTTCGTGGCCCCATAGAGAACGCGGGCGAAGATGAGCTTCATAATTGCGGTATTCACAACTGCATATGGTTGGGTTCCTCGCCAGGGAAAGTTTGGCACATGTTTTGAAGATTTGTCTGGGCGTTCGCAAGGCGTGAAGATTTGTTGCAGATGTTTTAAATATTGTTTGAGATTCGTAAGGCGAGAAGATTTGTTGGAGATTTTTTGGGGTTTTTTAGGCGCGGAGACGGTTTGGGGATTTCGTCTGCGTTTCTTTTGGGGCGCGAAGATTATTCGGATATTCGCCTGTAGATTTGTGGGGGGTTGGAGATTGCAGAAAAGTCGCGGGAAAATGTTTGGAATATTTTGGGGCGGTCGAGTTTGCCATGATCGACCCGGCCGAAGTAAAATGGTGACGATGTTGATGAGGATGATGCGGATGATGATGACGATGGCGATGACGATGATGATGAGGAGGAGGAGGAGGAGGGGGAGGAGGAGGAGGGGAAGGTGAGGATGAACGGGGGAGGAACTCTCCAATCCCTGCCTGTCCTTCATCATCGTCGCCCTCCCCCCCCGCCGCGCTCGAGACCCGCTGGAAATCAATCCCCCGACGCTTTTTCCCGGGGTCACAGTGGCGACGAGAACCTCCCGAAACCGCCCCCCCGCACCACCAAAACCTCCCCGTCCCTCTTCCCCGCGTGCGCGTTGGAGCGCGTGCGGGGAAGGGGGGCGACAAAGGCTCGTCCTCCTCCTCCTCCGCCTTTTTCCTCCTCCCATTCCTCCTCACGAAGGAGGAGGAGCAGGGGGAGGAGGAGGAACAGGAGGAGGACGAGTTGGAGGAGGAAAGGGGGAAGGGAACAGGAAAAGGCAGGAGGAGGCAGGAGGCAGGAACAGGCAGGAACCTGGAAAGGGGGGGGGCCCAGAAAAAAAACACGTCATGTTTGTTCGCGACGTGGACCCAGAGGTTTTGTTTTTTAGCCCAGGTTGGGTTTTGATTGCCCCGGCATTCGGTAAGGGCCCCAAGACGCCCAGAAATCAGAATGTGTCAACCACCTTGCGCCGTTGTTTTTTGTTCATTGCGCGTGCAGGGAGAAGGGGAAAGGAGAAGGAGGAGGAGGAGGAGGAGCAGGAGGAGGTGGAGGAGGACAAGGAGGAGGAGGAGGAGGCGGAGGCGGAGGCGGAGGCGGCGGCGGAGGAGGAGGAGGAGGAGGAGGAGGAGGAGGCGGAGGAGGAGGAGGAGGCGGACGGGGAGGAGAAGGACGAGGGGAAGGAGGAGGAGGAGGCGGAGGGGGAGGAGGACCTTCGTAAACCCAAGACAGCAAGACATACCAACGAGATTGCAATACACGCTCCCTCCTAGCTTCCTCTTCATAGGCTCCATACAAGGGATCATCTTTACTGAGGGAAGTGTTCCTCTGGAAGACAATCGTTTGAACATCCGGAACTGTACTAGAACACAATTTCTGGGATGTCAACGCTGCGAATCCTTGTTATTGCTGCGTGTTGACGATCCTCAATTGTGCCAGAACGTCATCCCTGGGGCGTCAGCACCGTGAAACCATGTACTTGCTGCGCCCTGGCAGCCCAACATCGTGCCAAAACGGAATTCTTGGGACGTTAGCCGTGGGAGCCCTTGAAGCTGATGTAAACTCTTAAAACGAATGTCGACGGCGGTACGGGGAGCCACATGCTGGAAAGGAACGGCCCTCCATCCGTGAAGCTTTTTTTGCCATTCGTTTGAGACGGGTGCGCTCAGCGCTAAGGCGAGAGCCTCATTTTGAAGATTGCCCGCCTTTTGTGCGTGTGTGTGTGTGTGTGTGTGTGTGTGAAGCTGCTGCAGTTGTTCAAGACGAAGATGCGCTATGCTAAGGCGAGAGCCACATTTTGAAATCGGCCCGCCCTCAATCCGTGAGATTCTTGCAAATTTAAAGCTATAGTGCCCTACGTGGTGAAGAAATGAAGAAGTCTCAGGCGAAACGCCCGGTCCGCCCTACGGGCACCTCTCGGGGGGCGACAGGGAGGAAAGGAGAAGAAAGAGGAGGAGGAGGAGGAGGAGGAGGAGGAGGAGGAGGAGGAGGCGGACGGGGAGGAGCAGCAGGAGGAGGAGGCGGAGGGGGAGGAAGAGGAGGAGGAGGAGGAGGAGGAGGAGGAACAGGAGGAGGAGCAGGAGGAGGAGCAGGAGGAGGAGGAGGAGGAGGAGGGGGCTCTCGCCGCTGCGTTCGGTCCGCCCCTCCCGTGCCCAGGGTATGATGAGCAAGAACCCTGGGCCTGGCGCGTACGCCCCGAAGGACCACAAGTCCATGAACCCCCCCAAGTGGGCGTTCGGAAGCGAGGAGCCCTGGCTGCTGCTGATGCCCCATCCCTCCTCTGCCTCCTCATCCTCCTCGGCCTCCTCCTCCTCCTTTTCCGCCTCCTCCTTTTTCTCCTCCTCCTCCTCCTCCGACTCCTCTCTCCTACTAATTCCAAATGCTGAATATACGTGCTCTCCTCTCCCCTGACGCTGATCCGCAATATGCTCGGTCCTCTCTGCGTATTGCTCCTGGTGGTTAAAGATGCAGGATTCTAACCGTCTTTTCCTGATCATGCTTGTACGATCCGATTGCTTGAGGTTTTTCCCAACCATGATGTGGTGTTGGGTCCTCGTTTTGAAGAGACGGTCCCCGCGTTCCTTTCCTCTTCTCTTCTTCTTCTCCTCCTCCCCCTCCTCCCCTCCCTCCTTCTTCCATGCGCTTCACCCACCCAGCACAACGCTTCGTGGCCCCATAGGGAGCTCCACCGAAGCCCCCAGTGGGACCGCCCGCATGCGCCCCCCACACCCAATTTGGCATTTTCACCCACCCAGTACAGCGCTTCGTGGCCCCATAGGGAGCTCCACCGAAGCCCCCAGTGGGACCGCCCGCATGCGTTCCCCACACCCAATTTGGCATCTTCACCCACCTAGTACAGCGCTTCGTGGCCCCATGGGGGGGGGCCCACCGAAGCCCCCAGTGGGACCGCCCGCATGCGCCCCCCCCCACGCCTAGTGTGGCATTTTCACCTGCCTAGTACAGCGCTCCGTGGCCCCATAGGGAGCTCCACCGAAACCCCCAGTGAGACCGCCCGCATGCGCCCCCCACGCCCCAATCTGGATGTTTCACTTATCCAGTAAAGCGCTTCGTGGCCCCATGGGGAGCCCCAGCGAAGCCCCCAGTGGGACCGCCCGCATGCGTCCTCCACACCCAACTTGGCATTTTCACCCGCCCAGTACAGCGTTTCGTGGTCCCACAGGGAGCTCCACCGAAGCTCCCAGTGGGACCTCCTGCATGCGTCCTCCACGCTCAGTTCGGCATTTTCACCCGCCCAGTACAGCGCTTCGTGACCCCATCGGGAGCTCCACCGAAGCCCCCCAGTGGTACCGCCCACATGCGTCCCCCACATCCAATTTGACATTTTTACCCACCCAGTACAGTGCTTCGTGGCAATAGGGAGCCCCAGCGAAGCCCCCAGGGGGACCGCCCGCATGCGTCCTCCACACCCAACTTGGCATTGTCACCCACCCAGTACAACGCTTCGTGGCCCCATAGGGAGCCCCACCGGAGCCCCCACTGGGACCGTCCGCGTGCGTCCCCCGCACCCGATTTGGTACTGTCACCCACCCAGTACAGCGTTCCGTGGCCCCATAGGGAACTCCACCGAGGCCCCCAAGGGGACCGCCCGCGTGCGCCCACCATGCCCAATTTGGCATTTTCACCAGCCCAGTACAGCGTTTGTGGCCACATAGGGAGTTCCACCGAAGCCCCCAGTGGGACCGCCCGCATGCGTTCCCCACAGGGAGCTCCACCGAAGCCTCCAGTGGGACCGCCCGCATGCGTCCCACACACCCAGTTTGGCATTTTCTCTGACCCAGTACAGCGCTTAGGGAACCCTACCGAAGCCGCCGTCCGCATGCGTCCTCCACACCCAATTTGGCATTTGCACCCACCCTTTACAACGCTTCGCGGTCCCATGGGAAGCTCCACCGAACCCCCCATTAGGACCGCCCGCATGCGTCCCACACGCCTAGTTTGGTATTTTCACCCACGTGGCCCCATCGGGAGCTTCACCGAAGAAGATATTCAGAATTGCGGTACCCACAATTTCATATGGTTGGGTTCTTCGCCAGGATAATTCCAAATGCCGCTCCCGCTTCAGCGTGGGCCTCATTTTCGGATCGGCGCTTTGACCCCGTCGTTCAGACTGGCGCTCTCGCCCCTGCGCGGGCCGTTTTTCTGGATCCGAGTCTTTTTTTATCTCTGTCGCCCCCTGTCCCCCCCGCCTTCCCCTTGGTCCCTGGAGTTCCACAAGTCACAACGCCCTGGGCCCCCTAAAACTCCGAGGACTGTCATGCCTCCTCTTCTCCCTTCTCCTCCATCCCCTCGGCATCCTTCCTGAGACCCGCATGGTCATCCAGAAGAGGAGGAGGAGGAGGAGGAGGAGGAGGAAGAGGAGGAGGAAGAGGGGGAGGACGACGACGACGAAGCGAACGACGAGGATGCCGTCGCTGTCGTCGTCGTCGTCCTCCTCCTCTTGTACTCGTTCTCGTCCTCGTCCTCCTCTTGTTTTTCCTCCCTTACTTTCCGCGCGCGTGCGCCCCCAGTCCAGATCCGCACGGTCTTCCTTGGGCCTTCACAACCCCCAGGGTCATTTGGAATCCCTCAGGTCTTTGCTGTACAGTGGAGACCCATGCCAAGAAACTCCCTGCTCGCCTCCAGGGTGCCGCGGGTTTCTTGGGTTTCGATGGCTTTGCGATGGAGTGCGTGACGTTCCCGCACCACAAAAAACCAAGAGACGTCGTCGGGTCTCAGGGTGAGGCTTCTTGCGGAAGGTTTCTTGTGGACTGGCCCCACCTGTATTCCTATGGGCGCCAGCAGAAGTCCCGGTCGATTGGCATCACGTGGGGGATGCCCCTTGTCAGCGTTCTTCGGGGGAGCGCGACGGTTTCTTTCGGCCGGGCCAGCTCCCGGGCCCCGCAGAGATCCCAAGAGCCGTTCTGTGTCCTCCGCCCTCGCCTCTGCGAGCAGCGCCGACCTCGAGGACTGTCGAGGCCCGCGCGCAGACGTTTTGCAGGCAGCTCTGGACGCCGTCCTGCCCAGTATCCGAATGGCCAGCCAGAAGACAAGCGTCACTGTCGTTGTCGTTGCCGCCGCCACCGTCGCCGTCGTCGTCACGGACGGGCTATCTTCCGCTCTGGAGCGTACACGGGCGGGGGGGGATGATGTAGTGGTGGAGAAGGAGGAGAAGAGGAATGAGGAGGAGCATGAGGAGGAGGAAGAGGATAATGAGGACGCCAGCGTGCGCAAGGGAGGGAGGTGAAGCCTCCTCCTCCTCCTCCTCCTCCTCCTCCTCCTCCTCCTCCTCCTCCTCCCCCTACCCCTCCTCCTCCAGCTTCGGCTCGCGAGGAACTGCCCCTGCGGGTGCCTGCCAGCGCAGTCGAGGGCCCCCCCGTGCGCGCCGAGATCAGCGCTCGGCCACGGCGGCTCCGAGGGAGACTGCTGTGCACCATCGAGCGCGACCCCGCCGGGCTGCGGACCGCGCCTTGCTTCACGCCTGGGCGAGCAAGAGGTTTGCGAGACTGGACAGCCTGTTGCAAAGCGCCGCGGCGCGGCTGGACGCCCTTTACGGCTCGTCGTCTCGGAGGATGGCGCCAACAGGCCCGCGCGCCCGCGGCCCTTGTCCTGCTAGGGGACAAGAAACCGTACTGGGGCTGCCCGAGCTGCGGGAAATCAGCAAACTGGGCGTGCCGCATCGTCTGCAGTTGTGGGCGGCGCGCACCAGAAACAATTGTTCGAAAAACGCAAAAGGCTGACAAAGAGGAACGTGTTCGGCAGTACCCTTCGAAATTGGCTGGAGGAAAGCTCGTGGCCAAGCCAGCACCGTGGAGCAAGGAGTGGCAAGGCATGTCTGATATGCTGGCCTTCCTCAAGGCAGAGCTTGCTAATGTCAAGGGGAGTGCAGGCGGGGGGGCACCTGCGGGCACATCACCTACGGCGCCGCGCCTGGACGGTGACGGGGGCAAGGGCGGCAGAAAGTTTCCCAATTTCAGTCAGAAGACGGCGCTTCAGGAAAATACTATCAAGGACGGCGTTGCGCTGAAGACAATCAAGGACCTGGCCAAACACGGTGGCATGGACAACGGCTCCATCGGCGAAGGGCACCAGGCGGAGGTCGAGAAGCTGCGCGAGCAGATCCGTGAGCTGCGACCCCCAGGATCAGCACATCGGCAGGCTGTTCAGAAGCTGGGGAGAAGCACGCGCAGCTGAATCGGTCCGGCAAGGACTTCAAGGGCATGTAGGCGCAGCTCGCGAGGTTTCAAGAGCAGACCAGCGAGAAGGAGGCGAATATCGTGGCGAAGCGCAGCGAGGTCGAGCGTCACAAGGCAGAGTTGGCTATGCACGCGAACCATCATGGATGCGCGAGGTGAAGCACGACCTGAAGCTGACGACGGCCCAACCCCAGCGAGCTTCACCGGGATCAACTCTCATGATGGGAGCTTCAAGCAGAAAGCCGGGGCCCGTGGATGTTACAAGGAGTTTTGCGCTGACCCGAAGTTCGTTGAGTTCCAGTCCGTCTTGCACAAGAAGGTGGGCGCCATGCGGGCGACTCGTGAACTGTGGCTATGCCTGTCGACGGTGATCGGCCTGACATGGAACTCGACAGCGACGGCGACGGCGACGAGCCCGCGCAGGGACCTGACGCAGCAGGCAATGACGGAGGCGGCAAGCGTGAGTGCACCGCAGGAAGGCGGGCGGCGCTGCTGTTCGGACGGGGGGGCGCTGATCACCACCTCCTGCGCGCGAGCGGGTTGCGACCCGATGCGGGGGTCAAGTGGGCCGGCGCCCCGACTCGAGAGGCCCCCATCGGCTCGCGCCCGCTCGAGACCTTCAACGCCAATCAGGCGAAGGGCGCCCTGAAGCAGAGGTTGGGAAGGACGCGCGCGCTGGCGGCCACCTTCGCTGGGGCCGCGAGGCGCTCAGCACATGGGCGAGCGCGCAAGGCGGGCAGGTTAACATTGCGCCAGGCGCGCGGGCTGGAGGCCATCTACCTGCGGCGGGATGGGCTTTCTTCGCGCGCGAGGGCGTCTGTCGGACACTCGGGGCCACAGCGCGTCCATCGGGGGCGGCGCTCGGGCGCGCGGGGGCGCTGAATGACGAGGCGGCCTTCGGCTGGGAGCTTGTCGCCCACCGCGGTCAGCGCCTTCTTGTCGAGCCCCCGGGGCGGCCACCGCCGAGCGCGTCCAACGCGCGCGCGCTCGGCGGTGGCGATGCGCAGCGCGAAGGTCCTCAAACATATCGGGCCGGCGATGGCAGGTCAGTTTCACCGGTCGATCATCGGCGGCGACCGGGACTTGAGTGCGCAGGAGGTTGCGGACCCCAGCCTCCCAGTCCACGCGCAGGTTGGCCCGGCATCGCCAGGGCAGATCACGCGCGGGACGTGGGCGTGGGCGACAACGATTGAGTTCTTTGCGCCCAGCTCGGGCGCGATGAGCAATCCCGCGGGGTGGGTGAGGCATGGGCGCCGGAGCGGCATCGACCTGTCCAGCTGAAGCTCTGCGCCCAGAGCGAGAAGCTGCAGTGTCTCGCGCGCGCGGGCGGCCAGGAGATCGGCGTCGATCGGGTCGCGGGGCCCGCGGGCCCGGTGGATTTTTGGGATCGCTGGCGCGCCTATGCTGCAGAGGCTGTCCGACTTGCCGAGCAGGAGGAGAACGCCACGGCGGCGCGGACATTCCTGTCCAGAGCGCGGGGGGCGCAGGCCATGAAGGCGGCGGTTCGTCTTGCGATCCTCGCGAACACGGGGCCTCGATCGACGTCGAGTTACGCGAAGGCTTGGTTCCGCGATGGGCGGGCCCTGTCCATCAAGGGAAGGATGCCGAGGGGCCCTGGGCTGCGGCAGAGGGCAGCCAACGGTTTCAGGATGGTTCGGCCCTGATCGCGAATTTCAAGGCGAGCCGTTTTGACAGCCAGAGGACCCAGCTCGACGACGAGGCGCAGGGGTTTTCATCGCGGACTACCCTGGACAGAACACCGATCACCGACTCGATGCAGCATTTTCAGGCCCGACGCACGCTTGGCACGAGCTCCACCTCGGCCGACGCACGCTTGGCGCGAGCTCCACCTCGGCCGACGACATCCACGCGTGCCTCGAGGAGTGCGAGGCCGACGTCCAGCATGCGTAGCAACGGGCCGATCGTGACAGCAATCGCAGATGGCGCGACTGATGCTGCCTATCGGCTCACGCGGGCGCGAGACGCGCGAGCGCCGACTGTCGCGCGAGCGCAAGCTGGGGAACTTGATCAGTGGCACGACATGGATGCGAAGCACCAGAAGCCGTGAAAACGCGACGGCCATGGCACCGCGTGCGCGGGCGCCCGACAGGAGTTGCCTGGAGAGACCGACGCCTAATCTGGGCGGCATCTCAGAGTTCCTCCCTCAAGCCGCCAAGTAGTCTCGACAGATTACGCCTGGCGCACTTTCGGTACCTCAACGACAATGTTTCGGAGGGCCTATGCGACATCTCCGAGGCATGCGAGTGCGTCGGGCCCCCCCCGTGCCAGCTGACATGGATGGCGCTGCCGATGCTTCCGAAGGCGGCGGGCGGGCACAGGCCCGCCATCTTGTGCGCGTCGATATATAGAGTATGGCAAACGGATGAGGAAACCCGCCTTGCGCGATGCGCAGAAGTTGCTCGGTCGCCCCTGTTGGGGCGCTGCTGCAGGGGGGGCGCGATCAACAGCGCGCGGGTCCTTGCTGCGGACAACGCGCAGAACGTGAGCGTCAGGGGGCCCGCGGCGACGAGCGTGGCGGACTGCGGCAAGTTCTACGAGACGACCGAGACGATATCTTTAGAACCAGCCAGAGATAAACTACGTCACCTCCCGGTCCCCGTGGCCCTGGTAAAGGCGCCGTTGAACTAATCAGTGGCGAGGGCCGAGGATCGCGCGGCTACGGCTCCACCATGGCGCGGTAGCGCGCTTCGCTCAAGATCGTCTTCCTGCTGGCGATGCCTATGCCGACGCAGCGATCAAAGCGCGCGCCCTGCAGCGGTGAGGAATCTACGTTGCGCTTCACCCGCCGGTGCGATTCTCGTTGTATATCGATCGCCCCATCGTTGGGCGTCGACAGCCGCTCGAAGGCCGCAGTGATCGTCGCGGCAGCTGAGGCGGCGAAAGGGGTTCTTCAAGACGGCGAATGCCCTCGGCGCGACGATCAGCGGCAAGCTAGCGGTCGTGAGCAGCCCGAAGGACATCAGCGATGACATCGCCCAGAGGCTGACGGTCGGCGCGCTCGCGAGTCAGCGGGCCACCGCCCGCCTTGGGGCGGATTCTGCAGGGGCCTGGGCCAGGGGCGCGAAGGGCGCGAGAGTGAAGCAGCGAAGTAGACGGCCACAGTGCAAGGATCGGCTTAAGAAGCTGAGGAAGTACCAGAGAGCACTGCCCAAGCGGAAGGTGCATCGGACTGGCCAGATCCATCGCGCGGCAGCAAGGCCAGGAATGACACGCGGCATCGAGATCAACAGTGCTGGCGACAACGAGCTGCAGCGTCCATGGCGAGAGACTATGCTCGTCATCAGAAACCCTGCCACGGGGGCATCCCCACGAGTGCATAGCTGGTCCTGCTCGGGGGCCCTGTTGTTCGGCAAGCACTTGCTCCGGCGCTCCAGTGGTTACGGATGGTCGGGGCGGCAGTGGCCACTGCGTCAGGGCCGCTCATGTTGCCGCGGGCTTGGTGGCGACGTGCTGCGACGGGGCCCGGGGCCGTCTCGACGTGGGGTCAGACACGTGGACCGCTGCAGCGAGCAGCAATCTGCGCGCGACGAGCAGGATGGGCAGTCAAGATGGGGCTCCTCTGGGTCAACCACCGCGGCGACGAGGTGCACGTGGGCCAGCTCGCGCCAGGACTCCCTAGGCGTGCTGCCAAGCCACGGACATGCTTGCCAGCGCGCAGGAGCATAGCCGACGAAGTGGAACATGCCCGGGGAGTCCCGCGTGATCCTTGACCTGCTCAAGGGCTGCGTCAGGCCGCGCAGTTGGAAGTTCAATGAGCACCAGAAGTTCTGCATCGTGAACTGCGCGTGGGAGGGGGCTGGGCAGAGGCGAGGGCGCAGTTGCGAGGATATCACTGACGGGAAATGTCAGTGCGGTCAAGACGACGCCCTAGTCCGTCGGCTATATAATCGTACCGAGCGGACGTGATCCAAGCGAGGGAGGAGGCTGAAGTATCTGCAGCTCACCTGCAGCGTCTGCGCCATGAGGCCCCCGACCGACCCTTACTTCAAGGTGGGTTCGCGTATCCAGAGTACGAGCTGCCCGACACGGGCCCGGGGGCGCGGGGCGTCGTCGCGGGCGGCGACGGCGGCGACGTGGATTGCACCCCCAAGACGATGACTGCCAGGGCGCTCAGAGAGCACGCTCAGGTCATGGAAGTGGCGATCGACGGGTCCTGCTCCAAGCCAGCCCTTGTGGAGCTGCAGAAAGCAGCTTGGGCGATCGCCTTGCTCGATCCTCGCTCCGATCTGCCGCTTCGGATGATGTATGCGGCAGTGCCAGCGTCGCTTTCACAGACGCCGGCCGTGGCGGAATATCTGGCACATGCGTGAATTGATCAGATCGCTGACCGTCGTTCTTTCGGATCTGCTGACTTCGTGGACACTGCGAATCTGGCGCGCAGGTGCCCCAAGCGGCAGGTCAGCTCCAGGTCGCCATGCGCATGCGCGGCTGTTGCTCAAGGCTGCCCAGGTCTCCGGCGCGCGTGCCGAGGCCATCGCGCGCATCGAGGCGCGCCGCTCTGGCCAGGAGTGCGAGAGCCTCGGCGCAGAGGCGAGGGGCATCGCCGACGGCAACATCGCGGCAGACGTCAGGGCAGGAGAGGGCGCAGCGCGGCACGAGACGATCAGCTCGGACTTCGCTGAGGCCATCGAGAAGGCATCGACGCAGAGGCTGCGCTTTGTCAAGCTGGTTGCTGCCTCCTGCCCGTCTTCGACAAGTAAGAGAATGCAAGGTTGACGAGACGACCGGTGACGGCGAGAAGGGTCTGGAGCACTGGAGCACGCGGAAGGAGGGCTTGCGTCGGGGGGGGCGCCGAGCTAGGGAAGCATCACAAGGCGCGCCTCAAGCTGCGCGCCCCTGGGCAGGGGCTCGCTCTCACAGGTAGCACGGGCGCGCCGACCTTCCTGAACGGACACTTGCTGGAGCCGCTCGGCCACCTGCCCCAGGGCGCCTTGCGCGGAGGCGGCACCCGCGGTCTTCGCGCGCGCGCGGCGCGGGGCCTGGGCGCGACAAGGGCGGCGCGAGAAGCTTCGGGCGATGCGCGCGCAGCCCGCCATCGAGGGGCTCGAAGCTCTGTCCAACCTCCGCCGAGGGCTCGGGCCGCGTAAGACGCTGGCGAGGTACGTCGACGCGCTCGCGCCCGTCCACATGGAGAAGACGAACGTCGTCACTCCATTGGCCACTGAGGAGTCCGGCAACGAGAGCAGGATGGCTGCGTCCCTGGAGCAGATCAAGGCAAAGGGGAAGCAACGCGCAGAAGGGGGAGCAGCGCAAGAACGCGATCCTCGGGCACGCGGTGCTGGATGCTGGACAGGGGGCATCCGCAGCACCACCACGGCGCGGGATACCTGGTGAAAGAAAGGTCGCGAGATCCTTGGCCACGGAGGCAGCGGCGCCCAGGCCTTCGCTTGCGCCAGGGGCGTCGCCGTCGCCGCAGGGGGGGGGGGGCTCCTGACGGGCCCGAAGTGCATGGCGGGGTGGCTCGATTGGGATGTACTCGGCGCCCCGAAGACGCTTGCAACGGGACCTCTCTCGTCGGCGTCAGCGACGAGAAGCAGTGGGAAGGCTGCGTTCCGACCTGGGAGAGGGGCGCGCGAGCCCCCCGAGCGCAGCGAGTGGCGTCGTCGGGGGGCCTCTCCTGCAGTATTCTCTGCCAGGCGAGGGGTTAGGCCTGATGGTGCTGTAGCGAAGAGATCATCACCTGCGACGGCGACTCCGAGAGGCGAATGACCACCTGCTGCAGCAGCAAGTGGCCCAGCACAAAATGAGCTGCGTCATCGAGGAGGCCGCGAACGCTCTTTCCCGGCCAGGCCGTGGGGTAGGCCAGATGGCGCTGAGGCGAGAGGGCCGTCGCCTACGACGTCTGGCCCGAGAGGCGAAGGGCCACCTGCTGCAGCGGCGGGTGGCCCAGAGGACAGCGAGTTGCGTCATCGAGAAGGCCGTGCACATGCGTTCCCTGCCCGGCAATGGGGTTAGGCCTGATGGTGCCAAGGCGACGGGCTCATCACCTGCGACGCCGGCTCCGAGAAGGCAGCGAGTTGCAGAACCGAGCAGGCCACGCACGAGCGCCCCCTGCCAGGCGAGGGGCGTAGCTCGGGGGTTCTGCTGGGAGCAGGACGTGATGTACGAGTACTTTTCCATCGTCCTGCTGCTCGCCGTGCGCGCCGCGACCCGGGGTCCGCAGGCTTGTTCATTGTTTATATATTTCTTGTTGTCTGTCTTTCTTAACTTCTTCCTCCCCCTCCTCCCCTTCCCCCTTTCATCGCCCTCCTCCCCTCCTTTCTCCTCCCTTCCCCTCCCCCCTCGCCGTTCCCTCCTCCTCCCCCCTCCTCCTGCCTTTCCCTCCTTCTTCCCCACGCCCCCCTCCTCCCCTCACCCGCCTCTGCAGCCGCAGCCGCCGCTGTCTTGGGATAGTTGTGGGCCTCCCGAGGTCCCCAGAGCTCACCGGAAATCCCAGCGGAGGGTTCTGAATATTTCCAACGGGCCGAGGTCGTTGATGCGTAACGATGACTTTTCGCCCGAGTGACTTTTGGTGCGGCACTCGGGCGGGTGGCAATTGGGGGTGGCCCGAGTGCGGGTTCAGGCAAGGACTTCTTCAGGGTCGTTTTCTCCCCCCCAATTCGGTCACCCCCATTACCACCCGCCCGAGAGGTCCCCGGGTAGTTGAATTCGATTCGATAGCAGCGTCTTGCGCACTCCTGTTCGGCCCCCCGCTGCCTCCGAAAGTCGCGCACCAAAGGTCACCTGTTGCCGATGGTCACTTTTACGCGAAGCCGACCGAGAAGAGGAGAAGCTCGCCAAGAGTTTTGACCTTCGGTTCCCGACCGAGGATCGACTCGACGTTGGGGTATCGGACGCCCCCGCTGGGGTTCCCCTGGCTGCAGACATCTTTCGACTTGCGAACCCCAGCCGACGTTTTAGAAATTACGAATTACGAATTACGAACTACGAACTACGAATTACGAATTCGAATTACGAACCCCAGCTGGGGTCAGACATCTTTCGAATTACGAACCCCAGCCGACGTTTTAGAAATCTGCCCTGCAGGGGTCTGGGCCTCCCAGGTGGTGTCAGAGCAGGTGGGGTCAGAGGAACGCGCCGCATCGCCGATGCATCGCCGACTGGCGAAAATGCCCGTTGCAAAGCAACGGCATCGCACAGATCTGAGGGGCAGGGTTCACTTCTGATTGCCCACCGCCGCCGCTCAGACCCGCATGGCCGAGAAGAAAACGATGAAGGCGCCGGGCCCTGGCCAGTACAACACGTGCGGGCCCCAGCCCGCGGCGCGCGGCGCGCGCACGCGGCGCGCGGCGGCAGACTCCGCAGGGCCGCGCGCGTCGCTGCCGTCGTCGTCGTCGTCGTCGTCGTCGTCGTCGTCGTCGTCGTCGTCGTTGTGTCGTCGTATTGTCGTCGCCGTCGTCGTCGTCGTCGTCGTCGTCGTCGTCGTCGTCGTCGTCATCGTGTCGTCGTATCGTCGTCGCGCCGTTGTCGTCGTCGACGTCGTCGCCGTATCGTCGTCGTCGACGTCGTCGTCGTCGACGTCGTCGTCGACGTCGTCGACGTCGTCGTCGGCGTCGGCGTCGGCGTCGGCGTTGGCGTCGGCGTCGGCGTCGGCGTCGGCGACGGCGTCGGCGTTGGTGTCGGTGTCGGCGTCGGCGTCGGCGTCGGCGTCGGCGTCAGCATTAGCGTCGTCGTCGTCGTCGTCGTCGTCGTCGTCGCCGTCGTCGTCGTCGTCGCCGCCGCCGCCGCCGCCGCCGCCGTCGCCGTCTCCGTCGCGTTCCTGGAATATGTTCGTGGTTGCGAGAGTGCGCGAACGCATTATGGTGATCATGCGTATGTGAGCAGTCGCGTGGACCTCCCAGAAGCCCTCGTAAGGGCCTCTTTTGGAACCTTGGGGCACTCGAGGAGCCCTCCTGCGACCCTTAAGAGCACCCCTTGGGATCCTGCAGGGATTCAGTCTTAGAATGATTGTTGTTGTTGAGCTCACTTTTGAAGAATAATTACTGTTCATCCCCAACGTCTGGTCCACATTTTTTCTGTTGAAATGCCCTTCCCCGGGCTCGCATCCTATTTTTAATCAGGGAAAGTCTTGAGGGTCAAACTGCGTTGGTGGCCCCCGGTTTACAACTCCCGCCTGATATTTCCTCACAATGTATTGAAGAATCGCGCTCTCGCTTGGGACTCCCTTGCAATTTACCACCGGATCGCGGCTCCCGCTAGATACTTCCTCACAATGTACTGAAGAATCGCGCTCTCGCTTGAGACCTCCTCGCAACTTACCACCGAATCGCGGCTCCCGCCGGATACTTCCTCAATTTATTCAGATGCCGCTCTTCGACACTCAGGAATCGCGTTCCCGCTACCTATTGCCTGGCGGTTCAAGCAGAATTTACGCTTCAACGACCCGCCCGCTTGACCCGCCCGTCTGGGCCTGCCCGGCCGACCAGCCCGTTAGGGACTGCAGTCGCCGCTCGCTGCCCTTCGCCCGGCTTCGATGCCCCTCGCCGCCCCTACTGGTTCCGCGGTCGCCTTCGCTCGCTGCCCTTCGTGGCCCCGTTGCTGCCCTCAGTGGCCCCGTCGCTGCCCATTGTGGCCCCGCATTATATTCCCTTCGTGGCCCCCGGTCGCAGTCGCCCGTCGTGGCCCCATAGGCATGCCCTTCATAGCCCCACTGTTGCCCTTCGTGGCCCTCTCGCTGCCCTTCGTGGCCCGTTTGCTGCCCTCGGTGGCCCCGCTGTCGCCCTTTGCGGCCCCATATACGAATGCCCTTCGTGGCCCCCGCTCGTTCGCGCCCGTCGTGGCCCCATATGCATGCCCTTCGTGGCCCCGCTGTCGCCCTTCGTGGCCTCCTCTCTGCCCTTCGTGGCCCCGTTTCTGCCCTCAGCGGCCCCGTCGCTGCCCTCTCTGGCCCCGGATTATTGCCCTTCGTGGCCCCCGCTCGCTCGCGCCCTTCGTGGTCCCATACGCATGCGTTTCGTCGCCCCGCTGTCGCCATTCGTGGCCCCCTCGCTGCCCTTCGTGGCCCACTTTCTGCGCTCAGTGGCCCCGCTGTCGCCCTTTCTGGCCCCATGCCTCCCTTCCTCCGATCCCTCCCTTCCTCCGATGGCCCCCTCCCCTGCAAATCATCGTCCTCCCTCCTTCTTGCCCCTCCCCTCCCTTCCTCCGATCCCTTCGTCCTCATTCTCCCCCGTTATCTGCTACCCTTCGTTTCCAAGGGCTTCACCAACCACACGTGGCAGGGAATGAATATACCCCCCAAAAAGGGGTACGATTGAAGACGAAGAGGGCGGGTATCCAGGGTTTGGGATATGCATATAGAGTGACACGCGAGCAGATCAGAGCGAAGAGTCTTAAGCTGATTGTTGTTGTTGAACCCTCACTTCTGAAGAATGATTCTTGTTGATCCCCGCTCACCGGTGCATGCTGTTTATGTTCTCAATCAAATTGCGCCCCTTGACGCTCGCACCCTGTTTTTTGACAGAGGAAGTCTTGGGGCCCCCCGGATTACAACAACAACGGTTCCCGCCTGAGACTTCCCTCAAATTTTCTCCGGACCCCCGCTCCCGCCTGAGTTTTCCTCACAATTTACTCAGGATCGGTGCTCCCGCCTGCGACTTCTTCGCGATTTAGTCAGGACCCCCGCTCCCATCTGAGACTTTCTTACAATTTACTCAGGAACGGCGCTCCCACTTGAGACTTCCTGGCAATTGTGTCAAGACTTCTTCGCAATTAAATCAAAACCCCCGCTCCCGCCAGAGAACCCTTCACATTTTATTCAGGAGTTGCGCTCTTTCATGTGACTCCCATGCAACATATTCAAACATCCGCTTTCGACGCTCAGGAAACACGCTGCGCCAAGGACGCCGTCACAATGTACTTAGGATTCGCGCTCTCGCCATACTCAGGCATCCCGCTTGAATGTCCCACCCGCCCGACCCGCTCGTCAGGGGATCGCCCGCCCGTCGTGGGCTCCCGCCCGAGACTTCCTTCAGGAACAGCGCTTTCTCCCAGGACGTCCTCGAACGTTTACGCTCTTAACTTCCTGCTCCTCCTCCCTCTCCCTCCTCCCTCCTCCCTCTCCCTCCTCCCTCCTCCCTCCTCTCCTCCCTTCTCTCTCCCTCCTTTCTTCCCTCATCCTTCTGCCTCTCTGCCCTATCCCCTCTCCCTCCCCTCCCTCCTCCCTTCTCCCTCCCCTCTCCTGCCTCCTCCCTCCCTCTTTTTTGTTTCCCCCTCTCTCTCTCTCTCGCCTCTCTCTCTACCTCTCTGATCTGTTTTTGCTGCTTTTCTCTCTCTGTCTCTCTCCATCTCTCTCTCTCTCTCTCTCTCTCTCCCTCTAATCAACCGCCCCCCTCTTCGCTTCTTCTCTCCTGGCGTTTTCCCTCTTCCTTCGTCCCTCCCCTTCCCTTCCTCCCACTCTCCCTCGTTCCCCCCATCCTCTTTGCAGGGCCCACACCAATTCCAATGGTGGACACATGTACCCCAACGAATGATTGTCCGCCCGTTCAGGTTTGCCCGCCTGTCTAAGCCCTCCGCTTCCCGCGAAGACAAATATTCCCCCCAAAGGAGGCGTGTTCGAAAACAAGAAGGGCGGGTCTCGAGGGTGTGGGGAACTCGTTTTGAATGACATACGGGCAAGTAAGAGGGAACAGTATTATAATGATTTGTGTTGTTGGTGTTGTTTTTGTTGTTGTTGGTGTTGGTGTTGTTGGTGTGATTGTTGTGATTGTTGTTGTTGTTGTTGTTGGTGGTGTTGGTGTTGGTGTTGGTGTTGGTGTTGGTGTTGTTGTTGTTGTTGTTGTTGTTGTTGTTGTTGTTGTTGTTGTTGTTGTTGTTGTTGTGTTTGTTGCTGTTGCGTATTCGCCACTCAACAATTATTATTGTTGGACCCCCAGGCGCTCTGGCGCTCTCTCCTCGGCGTTGGCTACATGTTCACAGAAAATGCGGCTCACGTTCGAGCGGTTTGGGCGGGCGCCCAAACCGGCCCCAACAACAACCGCAACAGCAACAACAACAACAGCAACAACAACAACAACAATCATTTTAAGACTGTTCGCCCTTATCTGCTCGAGTGTCCAATAACGCCTATTTCCCAAACCCTCGATACCCGCCCTCTTCGTCTTCGATCGAACCCCTTTTGGGGGGTATACTTTTCTTCCCTGCAGGCCGGGCACCGGCAAGCGGCGGGCCGGCCGCGGACCGTCGGCCTGGCCAGCGGCAGCGCTGATCGGCGGGGCGGCCGCGGACCGTCGACGGACAGGGGACCGACCACGACGACGACGACGTCGACGACGACGGCGACGACCACGACGTCGACGATGACGGCGACGAGCGAAAGCGAGAGCGAAAGAGAACGACAGCAAGGCCACAAGGAAACGAAGTAGGCCACGAAGGGCAATAGCGGGGACACGAAGGGAATGCGCACGGGGCCACGAAGAGCGCGAACGATCGGGGGCCACGAAGGGCAGATAATGCAGGGCCACAGAAGGCAACAATGGGGCCACTGAGGGTAGCAACCTGGCCACGTAGGACATATGCATATGGGGCCACCACGGGCGCGACCGAGGGGGGGCCACGAAGGGCATGCATATATGGAGCCACGAAGGGCAGCGGGGGGGCCATGAAGGGATGCATCGGGGCCACGATGGGCAGCGAGGGGGCCACGAAGGCCTGCAACGAGGCCACGAAACAAAGCGACGGGGCCACGAAGGGCTTCAACGGGGCCACGAAGGGCAGCGAGATCCCGATTCCTGTGTAATTTGTGAGGGAGTCCTAAGCGTGAGCGCGACTCGGGAGCGCGGCGCTTGAGTAAATTGCAGGAAATTCCAACGCAAGGGCGCTATTCTTCAGTAAACTGCAAGCAAATCTCCAGCATGAGCGCGACTCCAGAGCGCCGGGAGAATAATTCCTAAGGAAGTCCCAAACGAGAGCGCGATTCCTGAATAAAACGCGAGGAAGTCTCGGGCGGGAGCGGGGGTCCTGGCTAAATTGTGAGGAAGTCTTAGGCGGGAGCCGCTCTTGTAAACCGGGGGCCGACGAAACAGTTTGACGCTCAAGATTTCCCCTGGTAAAAAAACAGGGTGCGAGCCCCGGGAAGGGCATTTCAATCAAAAAATATGTGCACCGAACGGGGGGGATCAACAATAAAATTTTTTCAAGAATGAAATGAGAGTTCAACGCTCCCGTTCGGGACTTCTTCCTTTTTTACTCAAGGCCGGTGTTTTTGCTCGCCGCCGAAGGCCGCCGTACCAACCAGACCAGCGCTACCGCTCGAGAGTTCCCGTTTTTTCTTGCACTGGCGCGCTACTTTTTCTGTCATCGGCGCCGCCCCCAGCAACATCAACGCTCCCGCTCGAGAATTCCCTTTTTTTGCTCAAGGCGGTGCTCCTCCTCGCCGCCGACAACCGCCGTCCCGACAAGACCAGCGCTCCCGCTCGAGACTTCGTTTTGTTTTACGCTGGTTTAGCGCCGTACTCTCTTCAGCATTGGCGCCGCTCCCAGCAACAACAGCGCTCCCGCTCGAAGCTTCATTTTTTTCCCTAGGACGGTGCTATTCTTCGCCGCCGACAGCCCCCATCCCGACAATATCACGGTTCCCGCTCGATACTTATCCCATTCTTACTCCAGGCGGTGTTCCTCCTCGCCGCCGACATCCGCCGTCCCAACAAAATCAGCGTTCCCGCTCGAGACGTCGTTTTGTTTTACGCTGGACTAGCGCCTTACTCTCTTCAGCATTGGCGCCGCTCCCAGCAACAACAGCGGTCCTGCTCGAGACTTCCTCCCTGTCCATTTCAGGCCATGTCCTTGCCTCGCCGCCGACAGCCCCCATCCCCACCATGGCAATCCTGTCGCTCGATATTTCCTTGCGCTTTACACTTAGCTGGGGCTCCACTGGCGTTCTTGCATCGGCGCAGCAAGGCGCGGGCATGCGTTTTCGATGCGGGATGTGTTCTCCTCCCCTCCTCCTCCTCCAGTCCTCCTCCCCTCCTCCTTCCCTCCTCCTCCACAAGCGTCTTCCTCCTCCTCGTTCACCACACCTTTTCGGTCGTGGGGTTGCTGATTGCTGTTATTGAGGGGAGTGTCGACCTGGGGCACCGGGGCTTCGAGCCCGGCCTTCACAGCGGTGGAGGGCCAGGAGCCGCTGGCAGGTGGTGCAAGGGCTCTGTTGCCGGCCTTTTCCTTGATTTCTCATTTCTGAAAAAAATTATTGTTGATCCCCTCCCACCGGTGCATACTGTTTTTTCTCAATCAAAGTGTGCCCCTCGACGCTCGCACCCTGTTTTTTGAAAGGGAAAGTCTTGATGCTCAAACTGGGCCCCTGGCCCCCGGGCTACAACAACAACAACGGCTCCCGCCTAAGACTTCCTTACAATTTAGCCAGGACCCTCGCTCCCGCCCGAGACTTCGTCGCATTTTATTCAGGAATCGCGCTCTCGCTTGGGATTCCTTACAATATATTCAGGAATCGCTCTCCCGGCGCTCTGGAGTCGCGCTCTCGCTGGAGATTTGCTTGCAACTTACTGAAGAATGGCCTTGCGTTGGAATTTCCTGCAAGTTGCCCAAGCGCCGCGCTCCCGACACCCAGGCACCCAGGAGTCGCGCCCGTTGTGGCCCCATGTGCATGCCCTTCGTGGCCCCGCTGTCGCCATTTGCGTCCCCCTCACTGTCCTACGTGGCCCAGTTGCAACCCTCAGTGGCCCCATAGTTGCCTTCTGTGGCCCCGCATTATCTGCACTTCGTGGCCCCCGCTCGTTCGTGTTCTTCGTGCCCCCATACGCATTCCCTTCGTGTCCCCGCTGTCGCCCTTCGTGGCCTACTTCGTTTCCTTCGTGGCCCTGCTGTCGTTCTCTCTCGCTCTCGCTTTCGCTCGTCGTCGTCGTCGTCGTCGTCGCCGTCGTCTTCGATGTCGTCGTCGTCGTCGTCGCCGTCGTCGTCGTCGTCGTGGTCGGTCCCCTGTCCGTCCCTCTTGGGGTCGGGTCGACGGTCCGCGGCCGCCCCGCCGATCAGCGCTGCCGCTGGCCAGGCCGACGGTCCGCGACCGCCCGCCGCTTGCCGGTGCCCGGCCTGCAGGGAAGAAAGGCATACCCTCCAAAAGGGGTTCGATCGAAGACGAAGAGGGCGGGTATCGAGGGTTTGGGAAATAGGCGTTATTGGACACTCGAGCATATAAGGGCGAACAGTCTTAAGATTATTGTTGCTGTTGTTGTTGCTGTTGTCGCTGTTGGTGCTGCAGTTTTCGGCCTCGAGGCTTTCACGGCCCTTGGGGCGAACGACCCAGGATGAGGAGTTGGTTTTTGGAGAATGCCCGGGGGTCCAGGAGCCGTTTCCTTCAGGACCAGTCACCTTCATGCCACAGTTTGTGCGCACCCGTGCACGCCTGGTCATCTGCTTTTTCCTGTCCCTCTTCCTATCCGTCGGCGTGTTTCCCTCGGCAACTCGCTCGGTTCGAAGTTCGCGAGCGATCGGTTGTGCGATCAGCACTGAGGGGATGCATTACTGGCGATGGGGGCGGGTGGGCGGAGCCTGCGAGGATAACGAAGAACGATGCGGTGCAAATCTCCATGTCGAGCAGGTTCGACTACACCACCAAGGACTTTATCGAGTAGCCCTGTGCCACGGGCTGGATGTTGATCAGACAGGTTCGAGTCCGATGCCGCGTGCCAGAGAGAGGGAGAGAGGCAGGCACGCTGGGCGACGTCCTTCTACGATTTGGGAAGGGGCTTGTGCGGACGTGTCGAACATTCTAGGGCCTTGCCAGGATTATCCGCATGCACGGCTCGCCATTGAGAGGGCGCCCATCACCAGATCACTTTTTGTTTCGTGGAAGCCCTTCGGCTGCAGTGTAAACATATCTTAAGTGCCGATCTCGCAGCCTCTTGCGCAGGTATCCCGTAGCTACCTTCATGACGCCATCGTGTTTGTTTTTCCGTGTTTGCAGCAATTGCCAGCCAAGAAAGCATAGCAAGGTTCAGCTCGGGTCTGCCCTGTCTTTGATAGGGTCTGCAGTTTTCAGCTTGCACTGTGTTGTTTGGAGCCGGAGTGCATCTTTTTTTATTGCCGTCTGGATCGTGTTGTGTTGGACCTCTTGCCCAGGCCAGGAAACAGCTGTTTGCGCAGGCCCGATGTCAGACCCTGCATCTGGATATCACCAGGCGCCAGACCAACGTTGTGATTGTATTAAGTCACGGCGTCGTCTGGTCTGGAACGCTACATGGTTACTTACATGTTATGTGTTGTGTGTTATGTTTATCCCTCTCTCTATATATGTATGTTCTCTCTCTCTCTCTCTCTCCCTCTCTCTCTCTCTCTTCGTAATTGTTGTTGTGTTGTTCCTCTTTCTCTCTTTCTCTCTTTCTCTCTGTCTCTTCATTTGTCTCCCTCTCTCTCATTTGTGTTCTCTCTCTCTCTCTTCTCTCGTTCTCTCTCTCTCTCTCTCTCTCTTTCTCTCTTGATGTCCCTGTCTATAGTTGTCTTCTCCTTATACATATACAATTACACCTACATATGCATGGAGATGTACATGTACAAGCACATGTATACATGTATGTATATACCTAGATATACATCTACACATTTATGTATCTATATATATATATATACATATGTATGCGTGTCAAATGGATGAATACGCCCCTCACCCCCCTGGGGGCCCAGCACCTCGCCACCATCGGGCCCCTTTTTGTTACCCCCTCCCTGGCCTCCAAGAGGCCTCAAGACGGCCCGCGAGTCCAAGACAGCTTGAGCTACCCCGAGGACGGCCTAAGAGAGGCCCACGAGGACCCGAAGACTGACCAAGAGCGCCCCCAGAGCGCTCAAGATGGCCTCGAGGCCAAAATATGGATGACCCGTGGGTTTGGGACAGTTTTACGGTTTTCGCCGCTGATAGTTTCCGACGGCCCCAGACGGCCCAAGGGGGCTTTCCGGAGACCCCCAAGGTAGCGTCAAGACGGCCCCAGAGATAGCCCAAGAAGGCTCCAAGATCGCTCCAGGAGGGCGTCCGGGAGTGGAGTGGAGTGGAGTGGAGTGGAGTGGAGTGGAGTGGAGTGGAGTGGAGTGGAGTGCAGTGGAGCCCATCACAAAGTCGTGATTCGAATTACACCTACCTGCGGCACCCACCTGCCCTCCCCGCAGATCACGAAGCCGAACACGTCGATGTAGTCATGGAATTTTCACCACTATTTCAGGCTCCTGAGCCCCCACGAGAAGAAAACCCACAATACTTTCACCATTATTGGAGGTTCTTCGCCACCAGGGTAAAACCAAACGTGACCACGGAATGGCGTGCTTAACATGCCCACCAACCGACGCTGCATATTCTGAATGGAATAACGCAACTGGTACTGAATGCAGGCCGACCCGAGTATACGAGTCATGTCTCCTGACACCGCTGGAAACCAACGGCTGGGCGAAATGTTAGACAAGATCCACCCGAGCCTTATTGGCGAGCCACACTCCATTCACCAAAAACGTTAAGCAGCTTCAAAGCAGCTGCCCGCGCCAGGCCACGAAGGGAATCCAAAATTCGCCGCCTGCAAAAAAACAGTGCTAATGGTGCACCTCAACGAGCGCTATACCGAGCGAAAGCGGAACGAACATTTGGAATGCTAAATTGCGAACTGACCATAAAAAGCGAATTAATCCTTCCGAGGAACACCACCATTGAAGTACACCCAGGGACGGGGGGGGCTTTTGCATGGGAAAGCCCGCCAGCACCCCACGCGCTCCGCCCCTGGGGTGGGCCGCGCCGAAAGTGTCCAGGATGGAACAACAAACTGCCTTTGCATGTATACGTAATTCGTGAAACCCCCTCGGTCGTAGCCAACCTGTGAATTACGGCAGAACAACCGAATACGAGGAAGTCACTCGGACCGACAGGATGCGACAAACACGTCGGCGACGAGGCGCCGAGGGTGGCTACATGGCTGGTTGGAGCCAACAGAGACGGCTATGGACTTGCCTTGAGAAGCCGTTTGCTCTTAAGGAGGGCGTCTGGGAGGGCTCCAAGACAGCGCAGGAGGGCCTCAGGGTTGCCCCAGGTATCTCAGGGGGCGCCCAGCCTCCAGTAAGCCCCAGAAGGAAGGCCCCCAAGAAGGCCTCCAGAGGCCTCCCAACAGTCCCAGCTGGCCCCATGAGCTCTTCTCGTGGCGCGCCCTCCTAGGGCCGCCGTGGGCGCTTGAAAAATTATACTTGACGCGGAGATCCCTATATGTGCACCCCGTTTCCTGGCACGTCCCGCTGTGAGCGTCTGGGTGTAAGAACGAGTCCAAGTCGACGAGGGGTACGACGACGACGGCGACGACGACGGCGGCAGCTACGATGAGGGACAGCGACGACGACGGCAACAACAACCAGACGGTGGGCAGATCCCGACGAGGCTTGCCCAAGAGAGTGTAGCACGACGACGACGACGAACCCATTTCGACACAGTACAACTTCGCGAAAAATCACGACCGGAGCCTTAGGTCCAATCTTGCTGCGGCATTTTCCGAGCCGGCTCGACCTGTGATGGTCGCGGGGCCCGACATTTGGCGAGTACGGCCGATGTGAAGAAATGTGACAGGTGGATCTCAGGGAAGAGCACGACGACGACGAGGACAACCCCCAGATTTGGCCTGAGGCGCGTTCTGGCGAGAAGCTCGAGGCGAATCCAGCCGTGGCCACGAGGGAGCCCCTGGAGGCCCAAAAGCCACCAAATCTTCACTCTCGATCCTGGACCCTCTGCCCTCGATCAGACCGATCCTCAATCAACGACAATACGACCACCACCACCACCACCACGAGGACGACGATGACGACGACGATGACGATCACGACCACGAGGACGACGACGACGACGACGACGACGACGACGACGACGACGACGACGACGACGATAACGACGATAACGACGACGACGATAACGACGACGACGACGACGACGACGATGACGATAAGCGACTTGGCCAGAGCGCCCGCCCGCCGCGCCGGGGCGCCGTAGGAGCAGGCCCCCGCGCCCGGGGCCTACACGCCGAAGTTCGACTCCGTATCCACCATCAAGGCGGCAGAGAGGCCCGCGCTTTGGGGAGGGGCCCACAGCCGTGCCGCTCGCAGAACTGCTCACAGGGAGGAGGTCTAGGGGGTGGAGGAGTTCTATTGGGGGAGGAGGGGGGAGGAGGGAGGGAGGAGCAGGAGGAGGGGGGAGGAGGAGGAGGAGGAGGAGGAGGAGGAGGAGGAGGAGGAGGAGGAGGAGGAGGAGGAGGTCTAGGCCTCCCAGATGAGGTGTGAGCAGATGGGGTTGGAGGATCGCGATGCATCGCCGATGCATTGTGGATGCGGCTCGATGTGCAGCTCGATTCTATCCACGCCGACGTCGCCGAAGTTTGACGCCGTGTCCACAATTTTGTTCCCGAGCGTCCTGCCCTGCACATGGGAAAGTGGCAGTCGCACCAGGTCCGGAGAAACAATGGTCGGGAATCAGAGGCTTTGCCAACCTCTGCCGACGCCGCCATCCCCCCAAGCAGGCGCCAGATCACCCCTCGGCTGACACGTGCGCGCAGCTCTTAGCAACAGAAGTCTTAGCCACAGAAGACAGGCCACGAGAGCCGGGCGCGATGAAAGAAGACACGTGAAACCCAGTAGGAGGAGGAGGGGGAGGAGGAGGAGGAGCAGGAGGAGGAGGAGGAGGTGGAAGATAAGGAGGAAGGCCCGCTCACAGCCCCTAAGGCAGCCGGCGCGGCAGCGAAGCGCCCCCGCACCCGGCCACCAGCATGCTGTGCAGTGCCGTGCTGCTGGCAGCCACAGCGCTGGTCGGCGCCAGAGTGCGCGACAGCCCTCGCGACCCACTGATAGATGTTCAAGTCGTGGTGCTGCACACCGTCCTGCCAATCAACGCGATGCCGCCAGCACCCCACGCGCGCTGCTCAGCACCCTCGGACAGCTGAGTCGAGTTGCCCGACGCCGTGCTGCCTGTCGCCGCCCGCGTGCCCACAGTCGCGCTGCTCGCAACACTGCACATCCCAGCCACGGATGTCCGAGTAGCTCTGCTGCTCCCCGGTGTGTTGCTGGACGTCGTGCTGTTTGCCGCCGCCGCGTTGCCCACAACAGCCGTGCCACTGCTCGCCCCACTTCAGGATGTGGAGGTCGTGCGCGGGGGCAGCACGGCGGCTGCAGAGCGCGCGCTCGACCACGTCCGGCCCAGAGCAGCTGCTGCTGCTGCTGCTGCTGCTGCTGCTGCTGCTGCTGCTGCTGCTGCTGCTGCTCGTATACTTAAGTCGGGCCTGTCCCCCTACAGGGGGATTTTCGGCGAAAAATGAAAAATACACCAAAAGTAATCAAAAAATAGTCCAAAAATAGTCAGGGGACGATTTTTTGAATTTTGTTTTACCTTTTTGGTGCATTTCTGGGGTATTTTAATTTTTTTGTCGAAAATCCCCGTGTAGGGGGACACGCCCGACATAACTGTATACTTTCTTCGCCGTGCGCGACACCGCCTCAGCTCAGCGCGCCCCGAGCGACACCGCCTCAGCGCACCCTTCTGCTCGGGCCTGGCTGCCAGCAGCGCCCGCGCGCCGGCCTCCTGGGAGACCCTCTGCGGCTGCGCCTGCGCCGCCCAGAAAAAGCTGCCTCGCCCTCCGCCGTCTCTGGAAGCGCGCGTGGAAGGAAAGGCTGCGCTGCCGCGCGCCGCAGAGCACGCACTGCTGCACGGCTGCTTGGGACCTGCGCCCACCGGTGTGTCTCAGGATAAAGAGGCCAGCTCGCCAGCGGTTGAGGGACCGCATGCCCTGGAGCACATCGCAGCAGAGCTCGCTCTGGAGAGCGGCCTCGAGATCCCTGACGGGTCCGTCGCAAAGAGTAAGCAGGGACTCTGGGCGGGGCGATCATGGGCTCGCCCTGGGCTGCCACTCCTCCAAGCACTTGCGCGCGACCTGCTGCTGGGCTGCCACATGTGGTAAGCCTCGCGCTGCTCCCCCGGGTGGGCCAGGGACTAGACCGGCCAGTCCTCTGCGCCTCAGCTCGAGAGCATCTTCCTGGACGGGCTTGCCTAAGACAGCCCCTCGGTCACGCGGGCATCCAGCAAGACCGACCGTTGCAGATCGTCCTCGGGAAGGGTCCACAGCCCGGCGCGCCAGCGCGCCACGTCAACCACGCCACGCCCTGCGCCGGGGATGACCCAGCCCAGTTCCGCCTTTGCTGCCGTCGAGGCCGTCGCGGGGGGGGCCCAGGAAAGCCCTGGCCCGTCTGCAATATTCGAAGAAGAAAAACCACATAAACATAAACTTTTGGCGCTCCGCGCGGATTTCTTGGATTCGCGCTGGGCGGCCCCCCTGGCGGCGCTTCCGGCGCCACGGGGTCCAGCGCGGATCCAAGAAATCCGCGCGGAGTGCCAAAAGTTTATGTTTATTTTATTGTCTCTTCTTTGAAATACGGCTCGTCCAAAGCCGCCGCGCAGCCCTCCCCAACGCACCGCAACCGCAGCCACCGCCCGAGGCGGAGGCCTCCTTGGATCTTCATGTCGAAGATACCCGCCGCAACTGTGAGGGGAACGTCGCCACTGGCCACTCGGCCCGCAGGAGGAGGAGGAGGAGGAGGAGGAGGAGGATCAGGATCAGGAGGAGGAGGAGGAGGAGGAGGAGGACGAGGGAAGGAGGAGGATGAGTTCGTCCTCGTCCTCTTCGTTGTCGCCGCTTTCGGACCGTCAGGCTATTCCCGCCTCACCTCGGGGCGGCGGGGGGGAGGGGGCAGGCGGGCGCACGTGGCCCTGGCACTGGATCGCCTGGCCTGGCCTCGGCGGCGCGGGGGGCTGCCGTTCGGCTCTTCCTCCTCGCTCGCTCCTCGCTGCTTTTCGCTGCCCCTGTCCTGCTCCTCCTCCTCCTCCTCCTCCTCCTTCCTCCTCCTCCGCTTCCTCCCCCTCCTCCTCCTCCTCCTCATCATCATCATCAGCATCATCAACATCATCATCAGCATCAGCATCATCATCATCATCAGCAGCGTCATCATCATCATCGTCATCATCATCATCAGCATCAGCATCATCATCATCATCCGCAACATCAGCATCATCATCGTCATCGTCATCGTCATCGGCGTCGTCATCATCATCAGCAGCAGCAGCATCATCGTCATCACCATCATCAGCAGCGTCATCATCCTCATCAGCAGCAGCATCAGCATCATCATCGTCGCCGTCGTCATCATCATCGTCATCGTCATCGTCATCGTCGTCGTCTTCATCGTCATCAACAGCATCGTCATCATCAACTTTGCCCCCCTCCTCGCTCAGCCTCGCTCCTCGTTCCTCCTCGCGTCTCGTCGCCGACCCCCGCTCGCTCACTCGCTCACTCCTCGCCCAGCCTCCATCATCGCTCATCCTCGGTCCTGCCTCGCTCGCTCGCTCGCTCCGCACATCTCGACGCTCAGCCTGGCTCCTCCTGGCTCGCACCTCCTCGCTCCTCCTCCTCCTCCTCCTCCTCCTCCTCGCTCCTCCTCCTCCTCCTCCTGCCTCTTCCTCCTCGCTCGCTCCTCGCATCCTCTCGCTGCACCTCGTCTCGCCGCCTAGGTCGTCCTCCTCTGTTCCTTCCTCGCTCGCTCGCTCGCTCCTCGCTCCTCCTGCTCCTCCTCTTCATCCTCAGCTGGACTCGGCCTCGTGCCAGCGATGGGCAGAGACTTGTACATACTCGTGTCTTCTCGGGCTATCCCGACGTCGAACTGTTGCTTCTGCTGCTGCTGCTGCTGCTGCTGCTGTTCGCTCCTCTTCGACCTCCTCGCTCCTCGCTCCTCCTACGCCTTCCTCCTCGCCCCCTCGCCCCTCCCCCGCGGACAGCGACGACGCCGGAGACGCTGAGGGCAACGACGGCGACGATGCTGAAATCGACGACGGCGAAAACGACGAAAAGGACGACGGCGGAAACGACGACGACGACGAAATGGACGAGGGTGGCGGCGACGAGGGCGGAGGCGGCGGCGACGACGACGTCGACGACGATGACGGCGACGTCGATGACTACGAAAACGACGACGACGAAAACGACGAAAACGACGACGGCGAAAACGAAGACGACGACGGTGACGTCGACGACGACGACGACGACGACGAGGCGGAGGCCAAGGAGGAGGAGGAGGAGGACGACGACGAAGACGAAGAGGACGAAGAGGACAACGACGACGACGACGACGAGGCCGAGGTCGAGGTCGAGGTCGATGACGACGGCGACGGCGACGGTGATGACGACGACGACGACGTTGACGAACACGAAGACGACGAAAAGGACGACGACGACGACGACGAGGCCGAGGTCGACGACGACGGCGACGACGACGACGACGACGACGACGAGGCCGAGGACGAGAACAAAAGCGGCGGCGACGGGGGAGGCGGCGGCGACGACGCACCGCGTATGCGGCCACAGGATTCATTTCGGGTCCTCCTCCCGCACTGGATTCAAGGACAACTCGGTGCCGCGCCCCCGGGGGGCTGCTCCGCCGGCCCGGACGACCAGGGGGTGGGCACCACGGGCCAGCACGAAGGAGGGGCATGAGGAGGAAACTGAGAAGGCGGAGGAGGAGGAGGAGGAGGAGGAGGAGGAGGGAGGAGGTCGGAGGAGGAGGAGGAGGAGGAGGAGGAGGAGGAGGGGGAGGGGGAGGGGGAGGAGGAGGAGGAGGGAGGATGAGGAGGAGGAGGAGGGGGAGGGGAGGATGAGGAGGAGGAGGAGGAGGAGGACGACGAGGATGACGAGGAGGACGAGGAGGAGGAAACAAACATGGAGGTGGAGAAGGAGGGGAATGAAGAAGAGGAGGAGGAGGAGAAGGAGGAGGAAGAGGAGGAGGAGGAGGGGAATTAACGAGGAGAAGGAGGATGAGGAGCAGGAGGAGGAGGAGGGGAATTCACAAGGAGGAGGAAGAGGAGGAGGAGGAGGAGGAGGAGGAGGAGGAGGAGGATCAGGAGGAGGAGAAGGAGGAGGAGGAGGATGAGGAGGAGGAGGTGTTGGACGAGGGGGAGGAGTGTCAAGCCACCGCGCGCTCGAGCGGGCTGTGCCCACGGGGAGGCTGGCCAGCGGCGGCAGGGCTCGCGCGTGTCGCCATGTCCTGCTGCAGGGGCCCCGTGCCTCGCCCCTGCCGCGGGGTCCGCGGCCGCGCCAGCGGCGGCCTGCCGCGCTGCACGCGCGACGCGGCGCCTCGTGAGGGCGACTGTCGCGGCGACAGTGCCTGGCACAGGCGGGGCCGCCAAGCCAGAGCGAACGCCCACACCCTGCTGAGGGTAGCGTCGAGTCGGGCCTGTCCCTCTACGGGAAGAGTAGTCGAAAATAGTCAACAGTAGTCTGGGGACGAATGTTTGTCTATTTTTGGACTAGTTTGGAATATTCTGCCCAGAAGGTCAATCTGGCGCCCTGGACATGTGCATCATGCTCGACAAACAATGGGGATCTGCTCTGGTTGTGCAAGTACTGTGGCAAGTCTTGGAAGCAGCATCATCACCAGAAGAACCAGAGAGATGCATCCAATGGCAGACAGTCGAGACCACAGTCCAGAGAAAAATCCTCATCACACGGATCAGCCAGAGGCAGATCGGGAATGTCGAACAGCAGGAAGATGAGCGAGTCCCCCTTCCGCAAGATCATCAACGACATCGGCACCATGCATATCGCCCTTGCGAAGGTGGCCGACACGTTGGTTGTACCACACCGGGTCCAGCAAAACAACGTCAAACCAGTCTCTTCAAAAAGAAGCAACGGCAACGTATCTATCATTTGTCAGAGTTGGTGGCATCATTCAGGAGTGCAAGCAAATCAGCGGCAATCGAGGTATCAGAGATTTCAGTCTTGAAGGCCGCCATCACGTCATTGTTTCCAGCTGCCGAACAAACGAATTCTATTGTAGTGGCCTCCAGCCAGTGCCGCCGATTCGGGGCGCTCCGACTGATGTGATCCTCCTTCGCCCTCGTCCCTCCTCTCTTTTTTCCTCCCTCCCCTTCTCACTCTGCATTATTACCTAACAGCGAAGACTGATAGGTTTCTAGTGGTCTCAAAAGAGAGCAGCAGATGACTCCACAGGGGGGTCTGGGCAGCCGTTGGGGAGGTGTTAGGGTTTGCCGGCCGGGATCGTTTTTCGCATACAGTCACACACTTCGTGCTCTTCGACCTCCCAGAATTCCATTCCCGGGCCACATTCTGAATGCCCGGAGCCAATTGTATAGGCCACTTCGTGCTCTTCGACTTCCCAGAACTCTTTTCCCGGGCCACATTTTGAATGCCCGGAGCCAACTGTAGGCCACTTCGTGGTCTTCGAGTCCCCAGAACTCCATTCCCGGGCCACATTTTGAATGCCCGGAGCCAACTGTAGGCCACTTCGTGCTCTTCGAGTTCCCAGAACTCCATTCCCGGGCCACATTTTGAATGCCCGGAGCCAACTGTAGGCCACTTCGTGTCTTCGAGTTCCCAGAACTCCATTCCCGGGCCAGATTTTGGATGCCCGGAGCCAACTGTAGGCCACTTCGTGGTCTTCGAGTTCCCAGAACTCCATTCCTGGGCATGAATTTGAATGCCCGGAGCCAACTGTAGGCCATTCCCGGGCCAGATTTTGGATGCCCGGAGCCAACTGTAGGCCACTTCGTGGTCTTCGAGTTCCCAGAACTCCATTCCTGGGCATGAATTTGAATGCCCGGAGCCAACTGTAGGCCACTTCGTGTTCTTCGAGTTCCCAGAACTACATTCCCGGGCCACATTTTGAATGCTGAGGCAGGCTGAGGCTGAGGCTGAGGCAGGCTGATGCTGAGGCAGGCTGAGGCTGAGGCTGAGGCTGATGCAGGCTGAGGCTGAGGCAGCCTGAGGCTGACGCCGAGGCTGAAGGCAGACTGAGGCTGAGGCTGAAGCAGGCTGAGGCTGAGGCTGAGGCAGGCTGAGGCTGAGGCAGGCTGAGGCTGAGGCTGAGGCAGGCTGAGGCTGAGGCTGTGTCTGTGACTGCCGTTGCCACTGCGACTGTCATCGCGAATGCGACTACGACTGCGAGAACAGCACAATTCTACAACTGGATTCTCATCTGAATCTTAAGGGGAATGCTTCCAGATATGCTCCTACACATCGCTGTTAGGTTGCTTTGCCGGGATAATCGAAGACGCCTACGGCGAATCACCGCCGCCCCCTGCCTTTTTGGAAGCGCCTGTGTGGCCGAACGTTGAGGCCAGACCTGCCAAGCTATCCGCACATGTGTTCCCCGAGTCGGTTTGGAAAGCCTTCGGGGAACACCAGGGCATCTTGAAGGTCATCTTGGCCGCCTGGAGGCCATTTTGACCCTTTCGGGCCTTCTTGGAGGACGTCTTGGAGGGCTCTTGGGCCGTCTTGGAGGCCATCTTGAGCGTCTTGGAGGCCTCTTGGGCCGTCTTGGGGGTCTCTGGGTGCCGTCGTGGGCCTCTTGGGCGATCTCTGGGGGCACTTGGGCTGTCTCGGGCCGTCGGAAGGCCGAAACGAAGCAAATGCCACAATCCTTGAAACACTCATGGGAAATCAATGATGTTGGCCTTTTCTGGCCTTCCTGGAGGCCCTCTTGGAGGCCTCTTGGGCCGTCTTGGGCCAGCTTCGAGCCAACTTCGGCCATCTTGGTGGGCTCCTGGCCCGTCCGACGCCGTCGGAAGCCGTTTGGGGGGCCAGTCGGGTCGACTTGGGGCCCTCTTGGGGTGCTCCAGGGCCGTCTTGGAGGCCATCTTGGGCGTCTTAAAAGCCTCCTGGGCCGTCTTTGTGCCCTCTTGGGGCCGTCTTGGGGGCCTCTTGGGCAGTCCTGCGGCCATCTTGGAGGCCTCTTGGGCGATCTTTGGGGGCTCTTGGGCCGTATCAAGCCGTCGGAAGGCCGAAACGAAGCAAATGTCAAAATCATTCGAGAACCTACGGCACATCAGTGTTTTTGGCCTTTTCTGGCCTTCCTGGGGGCCCTCGGAGGCCTCTTGGAAGCCTCTTGGGCCGTCTTGGGCCAGCTTCGAGCCAACTTCGGCAATCTTGGTGGGCTCCTGGCCCGTCCGACGCCGTCGGAAGCCGTTTCGGGGGCCTGTCTGGGCCGACTTGTGGCCCGCTTGGGGTGCTCCAAGGCCGTCTTAGAGACCATCTTGGGCGTCTTGGAGTCCTCTTGGGTCGTCTCTGTGTCCTCTTGGGGCCGTCTTGGGGGGCCTCTTGGGCAGTCCTGCGGCCATCTTGGAGGCCTCTTCGGCGCTGTGGGTGCGATCCTGGGGGCCTCTTGGGCCGTCTTGGGTCGTCGGAAAGCCGAGAAGAAGCGAATGCGCAAATCCTTTAGAAACCTACAGAAAATCAATGATTTAGGCCTCTTCGGGCCCTCCTGGAGGACCTCTTGGAGGCCTCTTGGGCCGTCTCCGGGGTCCTCTCTGGCCGTCTTGGGCCGTCTTGGACTCTCTTGGGTCGTCTTGGAGGCCGTCTTGGACCATCTTGGGTGGCCATCTTGGAGGCCATCTTGGGCCGTCTTGGAGAATTTATTTGCAGACGTTGAGGTCGTTTGCGGGCCTGGAGCTCCCTCCCGGGACCCCGGCGGGACGGGCCGACGCGCCAGGGGGAATTCTTTTGGAAAACAAGCCAAAACCAAGACCGTGAGAAGTCCAGCACGCCAAGGCACCCTTGTGATGAATCAACAGGGGGCGGCGGATCGAAGACGCCTACGGCGAATCACCGCCGCCCCCTGCCTTTGTGGAAGCGCCTATGTGGCCGAACATTGAGGCCAGACCTGCCAAGCTATCGGAACATGTGTTCCCCGAATCGGTTTGGAAAGCCTTCGGGGAACACGAGGGCATCTTGAAGGTCATCTTGGCCGCCTGGAGGCCTTGGAGATAGTTTATCGGGTTGGCCTGTCAATTTGTTGATCCGCAACCGTTGGATCTAATCAGCCGCGCGAGCCGGTAGTTCGCCCCTCTATGGAGTGGGCGAGGGCTGCCGCTGCTGGCGCCGGCGGCTTGGCACACCTGGGCAGCCTGTGGTACGGCCAGCGCTGTACCTGCCAGGTCGAGCTGGGAGACGGGTTCTCGGTGGACCGTGAGCTGCTGCGCCTGCTGGAGGGGCAGCTGCAGAGGTGCGGGCCCGCCAACCTCACGGTGCCTGCGCCGTGCGCGCCCCCAGAGTGCTCGGGCTATCCTGGGCTGGTGGTCTTCCTGGTGGCGGTGCTGGCTTTCCTGTCAGGATTCGCCGCTGCTGCCGCCTGTGGCTGGTGGTGCTTGAGACGCTCGGAGGGTCGTGCTACGTCTGAGGGCTCAGAGACTCCGTACTTGACCGACGGAAGCGATGTCAGAGCATCTTCGTCAGGGCCAGCGGGTGCTCGTCTCTTACGACGAGGACCCCCGCGAGCTGTTGTGGCATGAGCGCCTTCTGTGCGCGCACGTGCACGAAGGCTCCTGGGTGGTGACAACACCCGAGAGAGACATGCACCTGGAGGACCTTCAGGAGGGCGTCGAGAGCCTCGTGTTGTTGGGTCCCATGGGAGGCCTGCCGATCGGATGGAACCGTGGGCCCACGCACCTGTTCAGGAACTCGTCCCAGGGCCCGCTGCACCGCGAGGAGATCTTGCGGCTCCAGTCGGAGGGCGCTGAGCTGGCCTTGCAGGAGAGGCGCGGCTTGGGCCTTGCCGCTTCGCCGCCGCTGCCGCCGCCCGCGGGCGCGCCTCCGCCGCTGGCGCTGGAGGGCGCGCCGAGCTCGGGCGAAGGAGGGCGGCGGTACTCGGAGAACCGCGGTGGTGCTCGGCTGGGCGAACGCGTCGGCGACGCGGAGCTGGAGGCAGGCTGCCATCGAGGAGATCGCGGAGTGGCTCTGATGGGCGACGTCTTCGTGGCCTGCTCCTTCTTCAGGCCGGGCCAGCAGATGCCCGCGCCTAGGGAAGTGGAGGCGGCGGAGCCTGCGTCCAACGAGCTGCGCACCCTCCCGGTGAAGTACGAGACGGCCAGCCAGCGGCATCGCTCCTACAAGGAGGCCGCATCGCTGACCACGACGACGGCGTTCGAGGACTGGCCGATCAGCGGCCCGAGGACGGCGGAGTGGCTGGCGCGGGAGATCGCTCGGCAGGAGCTGACGCCCGTGCGCCGCCACTTCTGGTGGAGACAGCTGCTGGGCTTGGGCCCCAGCGACTGGGGCGTCGGGGAGCACGAGTCCTTGAGCCGGCTTTTCGAATACGCTCTGACGTACGAACAGCTGAACTTCGGCGAGCTGGCGTCGCTGGAGCTTGCAGGCAGGCGCTACCAGCTGCTCGAGGAGAGGCACGCCCGCATGCTGATCGCGGCGACGGCGGGTGGCGACAGCGGCCATCTCGACAACGACAGGCTGTTCATGGGCGAGGAGGGCCGCCATGGCCGCGCGCTCGTGGCGCCTGCGCTAGAGTCCTGGATCTCCCAGAAGCTGTCCGAGGAGAGCGCGGTGCTCATGGAGCGCCGCAAGGCGAAGGAGGAGCGGCAGCTGGCCCGCTCGGCCGATGTTGCTCCAGGTGCTGGCAGCGGCAAGAACGACGAGAAGCCCCCCAGGCGCCCGAAGAAGAATGGTGGCGGGCCCGGGGGTGGCGCCGCTGGAGCTGCCACGGGCGGCGGAGGCCCCCGGCCGCCGCCCATTCTGCAGAGGGGAGGGCTGCCCGCCTGAGGAGGATGGCGGGCCGCCTCGGTGTTGCAGGTGAAGGCCTAGACTGGGCTCGGGACTTGCTGCCGCTGCCATCTGGGCGCTGCCTGGCTGATCTCCTCGAGGGACTCTCGCCAGCTGGCCTGGGTGTGTCGCGCTGTGCGGATCGGCGGCGCTCGCGCCGACGGGCTGCTGAGGCGCGGCTGCAGGGCGGCATCTCGACGCTCGACGTGCTGGGCGGCCGCGGCGAGGAGTGGGGCCCCAAAGTGCTGCCAGGTGCTATCCAGCGCCAGGCTGCGGCCAGCTTGGCCCGGGCCTACTTTGCCGTGCCGCCGCCGCCCGACGACCTCACCGCCTCGGGAGCGTGGTCTGCGCTTCGGGGCTGCGGTTCCGGCTGCGCCGTTGCAGGTGTTGTCGCCGGAGAGTTCGCGACCTACCAGCGCGGCAGGCTTGCCCCGCCAGCGGTCGGTAACCAGGCGATCGACCTCGTCAGTTGCCTGCCCGACCACTACCAGAAGTTGCTGGTGGATAGTGGCCGCGCTATCAGCAGTGTGTGCAAAGGACGCGGCGGCAGAGGCGGACGAGTTGGGCCCTGCGATGGATCCCATCCTGGCGAGGTCGCCCAGCAAGTACGCCGAGTTTTTGGTGTCAGCATACGAATCGGGTGTCGTCGAGCCGGCGACTGAGGTTCGCAGTTTTGTGGGAGTCTTCTTTGTGCGTAAGAAGGACGGCTCGTTGCGGATCATCTTCGATCCTCGACAGACGAATTTACAGTTTGTACCTCCAGATGGTGTCGCTCTGGCTTCTCCTGAGGCCCTGGGTGATCTTGAGTTACCTGCAGGCCAGCGGTTGTGGGTCAGTGAGGGCGATGTCGAGAACTGCTACTACCAGTTCCTGCTGCCTGACGACCTGAGGGCCGACTTCGCGTTACCTGCGGTGCCTCGGAAGCTGCCGCCGCGAAGCCTGCGCCGCCTGTTCCCGCCCGGGGACGACTTCGTTCACTTCCAGGTGCGCGCGGCGCCGATGGGCCGGAGCTGGGCCGTGGCGCTGGTGCAGGCGGCGAACGCGGAGCTGCTGCGCGCCGGTCCGCAAGGGGCCCGCCGCTGGATCTGCAATCGCCGCTGCGCGCCTGCTGTCGCTGGGCGTGAGCCCGCTGCTCTCCTGCGCATCGACAACTTCGCCTCGCTGGGAACCGTAAAGGAGACAGTCCAGCTCGACGGCGACTCGATGGAGAGGCAGCTGAGGGGACGCGGTCTGACTACTCACGACATCTCGGGGCCGCAAGTTCACGTGGACCTGCTCGGGTTCCACGTCGACGGGGTGAAGGGGGCGATCCACATCGCGCCCAAGCGGTTCTGGAGGCTAGTCATGAGTCTGGACTACATCCTGAAGCCCCCCCTCCTGACGGGAGCCGAGCTAGAGCGGCTGATCGGGCACTTGACGTACGTGCTGCTGCTACGGCGCGAGGTGCTCAGCTTTCTCAGTGCATCCTACGTCTATGTCAGCAAGTGCCACGCTCGTCGCGTGCGGCTCAGGCCTTCGGTGCGCCGAGAGCTGACCTGGATGCGAGCGCTGCCGCCGCTTGTGTGGGCGGATCTGCGCGGCGCCTGGGCCCCCAGCGTGATGGCCGTGGACGCCTCGTTGACTGGCTTGGGCGCGGTGGAGCGCTCCGCGGACCCCCGCGAGGTCGGGCGCGTCGGCCGAGTCAGAGAGCGCTGGAGGTTCAAGGAGCACGAGCTGGTGGCCGAAGGCTCGCGTGCACGCGCCTTGCGTGAAGGCGCCGTTGGCGACTCCCCGTTCCCCGACGTGCCGTCGGACTTCTGCAAGGCCGCCTCGCGGAAGACCGTGGCCTCGAGGCGGTGGCGCCATCGTGCCCCCATCCACCTCCTGGAGGGCGAGGCGCTGCTGTGGGCCATGCGGCGGCAGGTGCGGCGAGTGGCGCATCATGGGTGCAGGCTTTTCTTTTTGTCAGACAGCATGTGTAGTTTCTGCGCAGTTGCAAAAGGAAGAGCCTCGGACTTTCCCATCCTCGCTCAGTTGAGACACTTCACAGCTCTTCAGCTTGCATCGTCTTGTCGTGTGTCAGTGCGATGGATTCCTTCAGAGTGAAACCCCGCCGATGGTCCTTCAAGGCGGTTCGAGCCTCGCCGTTTGCGGGGCGATGGAGCGCCGTCGGCTCGCGGCGGCCGCACCGAGTGCGCAGCCGCTGCCCGCTCCGAGTGCGCCGTCGAGCGGCCATGGGCGGAAGCGCCGCCTGGGCTCGCCGGGCCGCGCGCGCTCGGGTCAAGCGAGGGCCAGCGCCAGACGCCCCTTGCCCGCTGCCGCGACCCGGAGGTCGACAGCCTTGCCGTGGCACCGCCTCCTGGGCTCGAGCGTGTCAGGACTGGAGCTGGAGGCGGTGAGGCCCTCTACCCAGCAGAACTACTTGAAGTGCCTCAGTGGCCTTTGCAACTGGCTCGGAGTGGAGACGCTGCCCAGCTGGAGCGCGCTGGAGTGGGACGACGCACTGCTGCAGCACCTGAACGACGAGTTCGCGCAGGGAGCGCGGCCGAACAGGGCTGCGAAGCTGTTGTCGGCGGTGCTCTGGGCGCGACCGGCGCTGGGGCGGCCCCTGCGGGTGGCGCTGCCGAGGAGCAGCCGGGCGCTGCTGGGCTGGAAGCGCAAGCGGCCTGGCCACTCTCGGCCGCCGCTCCCTTGGCTGGTGCTCTGCGGCGTGCTGGAGATCCTGCTGCTGAAGCGGGAGGTGGCGATGGCGTGCGCTCTCTGCCTCATGTTCCACTGCTACCTTCGGCCCGGAGAGCTCCCGGCGATGAAGGCGTTTCAGCTGGTGCCGCCGGCTGCAGGGCTGCAGGGCGGGTTTCGCTGGTGGACGCTGTTGCTTCACCCAGAGGAGCTGCTGGTGCCCAGCAAGGCTGGCGAGCTGGACGACTCGCCGCCGCTGGACGCGCCCGTGCTCCAGTGGCTTACGCCCGCGCTCAGGGATCTGAAGGCGCGGTCGGAGCCTCGCGAGCCGCTGTGGAGATTCGGCTACGCGCAGCTGCGCGAGGAGCTCGAGGCCGCGCTGGCGGCGCTGGGACTTCAAAGCCTCGGTGCCACGCCGTATTGCATACGGCACGGAGGAGCAAGCCACGATCGAATCGTGGGAAGGAGGTCGCTCGAGGAGGTGGCCAAGAGAGGCAGGTGGCGAGCTCGCCTGTCCGTGCGGAGGTACGAGAAGCACGGCCGCCTGGCGCTGCAAGTGGCGAAGGTGCCGCCCGTGGTGCAGGAGCGGCTGCGACTCAGCACGCAGAGGCTGCCGCAGCTGTTCGCCAATTGCTCAACGCGACGCGCCACAGAGTGCGCCTGGGGCGAGAGAGGGTCGCCGTCGAGGTCTTCGCTGGGCCAGGCCGCCTCGCCTCGGCGCTTCGTGCCAGAGGAATCCCCGCGGTCGAGTGGGACATCATTCGAGGAGCGCAGTTTGATCTCACCAAGGCGTCCAGTGTCGAAGTTCTGAAAGGATGGATTCTCAGCGGTGATGTGAGCATCTTGTGGTTAGGAACCCCATGCACTTCTTTCTCGTTGGCTTGTGGGTACACCAAGTCTGGGCCAGGACCTTTGAGGTCCAGGGAGTTTCCTCTTGGACTGCCGGGCCTCTCGGGCCCCGATCAAATTCGAGTGCAGTTGGGTAACCGTTTGATGCGTGTCTCTGTTGTGCTTGCTAAGCTAGCTCACACTAGAGGGATCCCTGGAGAGCTCGAGAATCCCGCTTTTTCTCGTCTTTGGCTGTGTCCGCCTGTGCTAGGTCTCGGTAGGCTTCCCAATGCTCACGATGTTTTCACGGACTTTTGTATGTGGGGTGAGCCGTGGCGTAAACGAACACGGCTTCGCGTCTGGCACGTTTCTTCCGGGCTTCTTGGGCGAAAGTGCCACGGTAAAGGCATTTGTGAGAGGTCCCAGAGGCCTCACCAAGTGTTAGAGGGCAAGGCCCCCGGTGGCCAGTTTTGGACTGCAGTAGCACAGCCTTACCCAAAGGCGCTGTGCAAGAACCTTGCCAAGTCTCTTGTAGATGCGTCAAATAATCGTAGGCTCTCTCGGTTGTGGGACATTTGTAAATGCTAGGCGGTATTACCAGTACACTAATGAATCTGGACGTGAATATGACCCCCCAGAGTTTTTTACTTGTTCGATGCTGCTGCGTTCTGTTGTCACTGTTGCCGATGCCTCGCCCCAGCGCCCTCTCAAGCTAGTGCTGGAGAAAAATAGAAGGCCTTGGAGATAGTTTATCGGGTTGGCCTGTCAATTTGTTGATCCGCAACCGTTGGATTTAGTCAGCCGCGCGAGCCGCCCGTCCCTCCCTCCCTTCTCTGCTCTTCCGCCTTTCAATCCCACACACATTCAGAATTTAACAGGCCCAGAGTTTTTTACTTGTTCGATGCTGCTGCGTTATGTTGTCACTGTTGCCGATGCCTCGCCCCAGCGCCCTCTCAAGCTTGTGCTGGTGAAAAATAGAAGGCCATGTTGATCCTTGTGGGTCCTTTTTGGAGGACGTCTTGGAGGGCTCTTAGGCCGTCTTGGAGGCCATCTTGAGCGTCTTGGAGGCCTCTTGGGCCGTCTTGGGGGCCGCTGGGTGCCGTCGTGGGCCTCTTGGGCCGTGTCTTGGGGCACTTGGCCGTCTCGGGCCGTCGGGAGGCAGAAACAACGCAAATGCCACAATCCGTCAAAAAACTCATTGGACATGATTTCTTGCCTTTTCGGGCCTTCCTGGAGGCCCTCTTGGAAGCCTCTTGGGCCGTCTTGGGCCATCTTGGGGCCATCTTCGGCCGTTTTGGTGGGCGCCTGGCCTGCCCGACGCGGTCGGAAGCCGTTTGGGGGTGCCAGTGGGGGCCGACTTGGGGCCCTCTTGGAATGTTTCAAGGCCGTCTCGGAGGCCATCTTGGGCGTCTTAAAAGCCTCCTGGGCCGTCTTTTGTGCCCTCTTGGGGCCGTCTTGGGAGCCTCTTGGGCAGTCCTGCGGCCATCTTGCAGGCCCCTTGGGCGATCTTTGGGCGATCTTTGGGGGCTCTTGGGCCGTATCGGGCCGTCGGAAGGCCGAAACGAAGCAACTGTCAAAATCCTTCGAGAACCTACGGCACATCAGTGTTCTTGGCCTTTTCTGGCCTTCCTGGGGGCTCTTGGGCCGTCTTGGCCAGCTTCGAGCCAATTCTTGACGCTTCGCGTGTCCCCACCAGCCTATCCTACACCAGGCACTCGAACGAAGAGCGCCGATGATCGGCAGCTGTTCTCCTCCCCTCTTCCTCCTTCTCCTCCGCCTTCTCCTCCTCCTCCTCCTCTCCTCCTCCTCCCTCTCCTCATCCTCCTCCTCCTCCTCCTCCTCCTCCTCCTCCTCCTCCTCCTCCTCCTCCTCCGCCTCTTCCTCCTCCCTGGTGGCGTATTGGAAGTGTCTTCGAACGTTTTGGTGGGCTCTTGGGCCTCGCGGGCGGGCGGGCGGCGCTCCGCCCGCCCGCGCGCAAAGCCCAAGAGGGGGTCCAAAACGTCTTTTGGAACAATCTTGGAGGAGATCGATCAACGAAGGGGGGTTGCCTAATTACAGCCCCCCCCCTCAGGAGCCACGATCCCCGTGAGGGGTGTCGAATTTTAGCCTTCCCAGGAGTCGATCTTGGACGCTCGAACTACCCGCGGCCCCCCCTGTCCAGGTCAGTGGGGAGGGGGTAGGGGGAGGGGTAAACCCCTCCCCGAAGGGGAAGAAGGAGGGGTGGAAGAGGAAACGCTCTAAACCACCGACGCCCAGAGGCCTGGTGGGATTTCGGCAATCTTGGTGGGCTCCTGGCCTGTCTGACGCCGTCGGAAGCCGTTTGAGAAGCCTTTCTGGGCCGACTTGGGGCCCTCTTGGGGTGCTCCAGGGCCGTCTTAGAGGCCATCTTGGGCGTCTTGGAGGCCTTATGGGTCGTCTCTGTGTCCTCTTGGGGCCGTCTTGGGGGCGTCTTGGGCAGTCCCGAGGCCATCTTGGAGGCCACTTGGGGGCTCTGGGGGCGATCTTAGGGGCCTCTTGGGCCGTCTTGGGTGTCGGAAAGCCGAAAAGGAGCAAGCACGAAAAACTTGTTAAAAGTCTAAGGCAAATCGATGATTGTGGCTTCTTCGGGCCCTCCTGGAGGGCCTCTCGGAGGCCTCTTTGGCCGTCTTGGAGGCCTCTTGGGCACCTCTCTGGCCGTCTTCGGCCGTCTTGGAGGTTTCTTGGGCGGACTTGGAGGCATCTCCTCCTCTCTTGGGCGGACTTGGAGGCCATCTTGGACCATCTTGGAGGCCATCTTGGGCCAACGTGGCCATCTTGGAGGCCATCTTGAGCCGTCTTCGGGGATTTGTTGGGAAATTGAGCGCCTTCCGCGGCCCCGGCGGGACGGGCCGAAGCTCCAGGGGGAGTTCTTTTCGAAAAAGAAGCAAAACCAAAAGCCATATCATCTGGCACGCCAGGCACCCCTTTGATAAATCAAAAGGGGGCGGCGGATCGAAGACGCCTACGGCGAATCACCGCCGCCCCCTGCCTTTTTTGGAGCGCCTACGTGGCCGAACGTTGAGGCCAGACCTGCCAAGCTACGGACCATGTGTTCCCCGAATCGGTTTGGAAAGCCTTCGGGGAACACGTGGGCATCTTGAAGGTCATCTTGGCCGTCTGGAGGCCATTTTGACCCTTTCGGGCCTTCTTGGAGGACGTCTTGGAGGGCTCTTGGACCGTCTTGGAGGCCATCTTGAGCGTCTTAAAGACATCCTGGGCCGTCTTTGGGGCCTCTTGGGGCCGTGTCTTGGGGCACTTGGGCCGTCTCGGGTCGTCGAAAGGCAGAAAAAATGCAAATGCCACAATCCTTCAAACACCCATTGGAAATCAATGATTTTGGCCTTTTCGGGCCTTCCTGGAAGTCCTCTTGGAGGGTTCTTGGGCCGTTTCGGGCCATCTTAGGGCCATGTTCGGCCGTCTTGGTGGGCTCCTGGTCCGTCTGACGCCGTCGGACGCCGTTTGGGGGGCCTCTATGGGCCGACTTGGGGCCCTCTTGGAATGCTCCAGGGCCGTCTTGGAGGCCATCTTTGGCATCTTAAAGGCCTCCAGGGCCATCTTGGGGCCCTCTTGGGCCGTTCTGGGGCCATCTTGAAGGCTTCTTGGGCGATCTTTGGGCGAATTTTTGGGGCCTTTGGGCCGTCTCGGGCCGTCGGAAGGCCGAAAAGAAGGAAATGCAAAATCCGTCAAAAACCTTAGGAAAAGAAGTATTTCTTGCCTTTTCCGGCCTTCCTGGAGGCCCTCTTGGGGGTCTCTTGGGCCGTCTTGGGCCAGCTTCGAGCCAACTTCGGCCATCTTGGTGGGCTCCTGGCACGTCTGACGCCGTCGGGACCTTTCTGGGCCGACTGGGGGCCCTCTTGGGGCGCTTCGGGGCCGTCTTGGAGGCCATCTTGGGCGTCTTGGAGGCCATCTTGGGCGTGTTGCAGGCCTCTTGGCCCGTCTTGGGGCCGTCTTGAAGGCCACTTGGGCCGTCATGGGGCCCTCTTGGGGCCTCTTGGGCGATCTTGGGGGCCTCTTTGGCTGTCTTGAGCTGTTGGAATGCCGAAAGGAAGCAACTGTCAAAGTCCTTCAAAAACCCATGAAAATAAATGATTTTGGCCTCTTCGGGCCCTCCTGGAGATCATCTTGGAGGCCTCTTGGGCCGTCTTGGAGGCCTCTGGGGGCCTCTTGGGCCGTCTTGGACTCTCTTGGGCCGTCTTGGAGGCCATCTTGGACCATCTTGGGCGGACTTGGAGGCCATCTTGGGCCATCTTCGCGATTGTTTGAGGATGTCCCGAGCGAAACGGCCGTTTATGGCGTTGGCAACCGGGTCTTCCGGGTACGGTGGCGGGACGCGCCGGAGCCCCAGGGAGAGTTCTTTTGGAAAAAGAATCAAAACCAAAACCGAGAGGGTCTAACACGCCAGGCACCCCTTTGATGAGTCAAAAGGGGGCGGCGGATGACGGAAAGAGTGAGGCACGAGTGATGACGTTGAGTTGGGGCGAAGTCTTCTAGGGAGGGGTCCAGGGGGAGGGGCGAGGCCCGGACACAATGGTCTAATGGCCCGTTTCCCTTGTATTTTTTCTAGTGAAGCGGCTCCCGGGCGGCTCCCTTGGCCCGTTTCTTTGTATTTTTTCTGGTGAAGCGGCCCAAGGGCCCCAAGACGGCTCAAGAGGGCCCCAAGACAGCCCCAGGAGAGCTTCAGATGGCCGCTAGGATGTCCAAGAGAGTCTCGAGACGGTCCCAGAGGCCCTCAAGAGGGCCCCCAAGAGGGCCTCAGAAAGCCAAAAACTTTGATTTCCCCATGGTTTTTGCAGGTTTTTCAGGTTCTCCCCTTTTCCGTTCCAGAAGGGCCCCAGACGGCCCAAGAGGCCCCAAAGATCGTCCCAAGACAGCCCCAGAGGCGCCCAACATTTGCCCAAAACGGTCCAAGAGGGCCCCCAGCCGGGCCCAAGACGGCCCAGAGGCCTCAAATATCGTCCCAAGACGGTCCCTGAGGCGCTCCAAACGGGCCCAAAACGGTCCAAGAGGGCCCCCAGACGGGCCCAAGACGGCCTAAGAGGCCACATATCATCCCAAGACGGCCCCAGAGGCGCCCCAAAGGGGCCCAAGAAGCCCAAGGTGGCCCCCAGACGGCCCCAATACGGCCAAGAGAGGGCCCCCCAGAGGGGCGCCCGAGGAGACGGCCTAAGAGGCCACATATCATCCCAAGACGGCCCCAGAGGCGCCCCAAAGGGGCCCAAGAAGCCCAAGGTGGCCCCCAGACGGCCCCAATACGGCCAAGAGGGCCCCGAGGGCCCTAAGAGAGCCCAAGAGGGCCCCAATAGGAGGAGGAGGAGGAGGAGGAGGAGGAGGAGGAGGAGGAGGAGGAGGAGGAGGAGGCGGGGGAGGAGGGTGAGGAGGAGGAGGAGGAGGAGGGAGGGAGGAGGATACGAGGAAGGGCAAGGGAGAGAGCAGGGAGGTAGAAGGAGGAAGGGGGAGGAAGATGAGGAGAAGGAGGAGGAGGAGGAGGATGGAGGAGGAGGGAAAAGGAGGAGATGGAGGAGGAGGAGAGGAGGAGGAGGAGGAGGGAGGAGGGAGGAGAGAGACGGAGGAGGCGGAGGAGGAGGAGGAGGCGGAGCGGGAGGCGGAGGAGGAGGAGGAGGAGGAGGAGGAGGGGAGGAGGGGAAGGAGAAAGAGGAGGAGGAGAAGGAGGAGGAGGAGGTGGAGGAGGAGGAGGAGGGTGAGGAGGCGAAGGAAGGGAGGAAGGAGGAGGAGGAGGAAGAAGAGGATGAGGAGGAGGAGGACAGGGAGGAAGAGGGGGAGGAGGAGGAGGCGGAGGCGGAGGCGGAGGCGGAGGAGGAGGAGGAGGAGGCGGAGGAGGAGGAGGAGGAGGAGGAGGAGGAGGAGGAGGAGTTCTTGACACCAAGGCCCAGCCAAGGCTCAGGAACGTGCGGCAACGTAACAATGTCTGAACACTAGGGCTCCCAACGGAGACGGCGACGCAACAAGGCCTCCACACCAAGGCTCCCAAGAGCGAAGGGTGCCATGAGCTATCTCGGGCAAGTGCCTGAGGCGCTCTTTCCGTTTCCGTGCCGGCCCAGGTCTAGTGGCCCTCGGCCTATCCCGCCACCGTGCTTGGGTGGTGGGTCAGAGGCCTCTGGATGTTGGTTGGTATCTCGTGGTTGGCCTCTTCGGGTCCTCTGGGAGGCAGTTTTGAGGCCCCCCCGGGCCTCTTGCGAAGTTGTGGGGCTTCTTGGGGCCACGTTGGGGCCTCTTGGGGGCCTCATTGGGGCCTCTTGGAACTTTCGGGGGGCCTCTTGGGAGCTTCTTGGGGCCTCTTGGGGGCCTCTTGGGAGCTTCTTGGGGCGTGAGGGGGGGTAGTCGAGTTCGGGACCCCCTCGGGGGCCACGGTCCTCGTGAGGGGTGTCAAAACATGCCCTCCCCAGAGACACGCGGGCAGCCGCGACAAGCCCTAGGAGCCCCCCCGGAAAACGGAGCACAACTCGTCCCCCCCCCTCCTCCCCCCCTTCCCTGGCAGAGCCCCCCCGGCCCCCCCCCCAGCAGAGCTGAAGCTCAGGCTGTAGGCTGTAGGCTGTAGCTGAGGCTTTTTCAAACTCACTCGCCGGATCGGCGGAGTTCAAAGCGTGCAGATGTCATTCAGGATAAATTGTCCAAGGTCTAGGAGCAGCTGGGAGGTCTTGTGTCAATGTTGAGCTGCACTGTGTCAATGTTGAGCTACACTGTCAATGCCTCGCTCTCCTGGGGCTTTGCTGTCTTCCTGCTTGTTAACGTTTGTCACGTGTGCGGAGCCACACTGTCACTGCCGCGCTTTCCTGTGGCTTTGCTGCGTTCCTGCTCGCAACGCACACCGCCAGAGGCGGCGGAGAGCTTGAGAGATCCACCTACCAAGAGGGAGCGGATTCTTGGCACGCGCATTCGATTCAGCCGCTGGCCGGTCAGGTGGCGGGTCGGCACACAGCACGCCGCAGCAGAGCACGGGCTGATGCCCCGAATATGCATCGGCTCGGGCGCCAGGGCTGCGGGGAAGGGAGGAGGGGGAGGGAGGAGGAGGAGGAGGAGGAGGAGGAGGAGGAGGAGGAGGAGGAGGGAGGCGGAGGTAGAGGAGGCGGAGGAGGAGGAGGAGGGAGGAGGAGGAGGAGGAGGAGGAGGAAGGAGGAGGAGGAGGGAGGAGGAGGAGGAGGAGGAGGAGGAGGAGGAGGAGGAGGAGGAGGAGGAGGAGGAGGAGGAGGAGGAGGAGGAGGAGGAGGAGGAGGAGGTGGAGGAGGAGGAGGAGGAGGAGGAGGGGAGGAGGAGGAGGAGGAGGAGGAGGAGGAGGAGGAGGAGGAGGAGGAGGAGGAGGAGGAGGAGGAGGAGGGTGGAGGAGGAGGAGGAGGAGGAGGAGGAGGAGGAGGAGGAGAGGGAGGAGGAGGAGGAGGAGGAGGAGGAGGAGGAGGAGAGGAGGAGGAGGAGGAGGAGGAGAGGAGGAGGAGGAGGAGGAGGAGAGGAGAGGGAGGAGAGGGAGGAGAGGGAGGAGAGGGAGGAGAGGGAGGAGGAGGGAGGGAGGAGGGGGAGGGGGAGGGAGGAGGGAGGAGGAGAGGCAGGAGGAGCACTTGGAGCAATTCTGGGCGGTCGCCTTATCGCACTGGCAAAGAACGACGGCGGAGTCAGACCCATTGCTTGTGGTAGCGTCGTGCGCCGGATCGTTGCCAAGGCGGCGTGCAAGGTCCTGAAGGCCGACCTCGCCAGAGCAGCTGGCCCGCGGCAGTTTGGGGTCGGCAAGCCGGCTGGCGCCGAACGCGTGCAGAAGATATTGAGTTCTCTGGCAGAGCAGCGCCCAGACTCCGCGATCCTGAGCTTCGACGCTGCCAACGCTTTTAATACAACGTCGAGGGGTGCAATCCGGCAGGCACTGGCCGCGGAAGTCCCCCCCCTGGCGCGGCTGGCTGGCCCGTGGTACGCCCGTGGGTCCACGCACACCTACTGGGACGAGGGCGGCGCGGCGTGGTCCGTCCAGGCGGACCGAGGGGTGGACCAAGGATGCCCCTTGAGTCCTGCCGTGTTTGCGATTGCCCTGGCACCGCGGCTGGAGAAGTTCGATCGCAGGCTCTGGGAGCGGGACCCGCATGCAAAGGTGCTTGCGTATCTGGACGACGTGTACGTGGTCACTGATGCGGCCAATGCCCCGTTTGCTGTGGAGGTGTTGCGGCAGCTGGCGGCTTCTCTTACGATGGAGCTGCGCGTCGATAAGACCAAGCTGTGGACTCTCCGCCCAGATGCGGCCGTGCCCGTGGAGGTCGCTCGATTCCGGGTGCCGTCTCTGACCTGCCTGGGTTCCGTCTTGCCGCTCGTGCAGCGAGGCGATGGCGACGACGACGCGTTGGACCCCTCGCGGGCCCCGATCCTGCAGGACAGCCCTGGCTCAGCAGCCCTAGCCGCCTTGCAGGCGTATGTGGGCCGACTGCGGGAGCTCCGGGCCGCGGGGCTCAGTGCGCAAGCGCGGCTGGTGCTCTTTCGGACTTTCGTCAACGGCGCCACTCCTGCCTTAACAAGATACACTCGCCGTTCGGGCGGGTGGATTTACCTAGCGAAGCAATTTCGCCAACATCAGACGGTAATGCGCGTCCGAAAGGGCTGCGTGGATCCGTAAGAAAAAGGAGGAGGACCAGGAGGACGAGGAGGGGCGAAAGAATACGGATGAGGAGGAAAGGGAAGCCGACGGCGACGATAAGGATAACCCATGGACCCATGAATGAGGAGGGTGGGCAGCAGTGTGATCGCGAGGAGTAGCAGGGAAGACGAACCACGGTGAGGGGGGAGGGTGCTCATGATGCCGAAGTAGGTCTAGGCGATATCTTGACGTTGCGTCTTTGTTCATGGATGGGGCGTTCTCGGGTGCCAGGCATGCAACCAACAAAAAAACGGCTGGTCGCACATTGGGCGCCTACAACAACATGCCACTAACAATCACCAAGCAAACGGCATGCAACTAGCACACTAGCATACACCATGCAACTAGCAAACGGCATGCAACTAGCAAACAACATCCAACACGCAACTAGCAAACAACAAGCAAACGACATGCAATTAGCAAACAACAAGCAAACCTACAACATGCAACACAAAAGGAAACGGCATGCAACTAACAAACAGCAGCAACAACTACCACGCCACCAAACACACGACACGCAACGTCAACACCATTCGCACTCTAGGAACGTATCCGTGGTGTTGTAGAGGTGGATGTTGGCAGATTTTCGGAGGGGCGGTCTTCACGCTTCTGGCGCGCGTTGCCATTTAGTTTTGATGCGCTTGCGTTGGGGCCCCATATGCGTTGTTCAGTCCGTGATGTTCCTGGTTGATGTTTGATTTGATCTAGGTTCTTATGGCCTCGTTTTTTGTAGAAGAGGGGTGAGCCAGCACAAACCAATTACACCAGGTGAAATCGGCAACCCATGGGCTCGTGGCTCTCTGGAGGACCCCATGCGCGTGGAGGGTCAACTGACCCCTTTCTCAGAATGCAAAGCCAGCACGATGCCCCCCTGAACCATCCAGTTTACCAGGCGGCCCTGGCATTCGCAGTTGCGTCGCCGACGCAACTGCGAATGGGATCCCTTGTTTCCGTAGCCATTTTGGCCAAGGGGAGTTTGCTTCCGCCAGGCGTGTTCTCGCGCCGTGTCCCCACGGCGAACCTGAGTACCAACATGGTCCTCTCGAAGTTCGCCACGCCCTCCAAAGATAAGCAGGCGTCGACCAAGAAACGCTCGGCAACATCCGGCAGCCCGTCAGCTAGCAGCCCTGGCGGTGCAAAAGTTACCTGGGCCATGGTTGTCAAAGAGAAAACGAAATTCGACAAGCAGTGCGCTCAAGATTCCTCCACATCGAAGCTGCCGCAAGTATTTGCCACCGTGTGCATGGAGCTGCTGGCATCGCCAGCAAAGTTGTTGCCGACACTTCACGCCGTGCAGGGTGATGATATGCGCCGTGGGCCCATTCTCAAGAAGTCCAAGTCGAGCAAGGCCGTCGACGACGACATCGACGAGCTGTGGGCCGACATGGAGAAACTCAGCCAGTTGCCAAAATACTGGGTGTGGGAAGTGGTCCATGCGAAAGATCCGAGCTATTTCAGCAGCACCGCAATCAAGATTATCGATAAGAAACACAGGGACAACTTCAGGAGGCTCCTCGAATGTCTTACTGGATTGAGGTCTACATACAAAATCTTCGAGGAGATGAAAAACAAGAAGCTCACCGCCCGCGTCGTTGAAGTCCTGTACGATGCGTTTGGTTCTCCCTGGCCGTCGTTTCGAGTTCTATTTCCTAACCCTGCTGATTTGACTTGGAAGTTTCTCGGGGTGTACAGGTACGGCGAGCCAAACGAGAACGGCAAGATTTCGGACTTGATTCATATTTCTGGTGCTCGTGCGACGGTGCCGAAGAACATGACTGTCAACTCAGAATGGTATTTCACGAACAACTGGAGCGACAGGTTTGCGCAGGGGACCGACGGGGATTCGGTCTTCACTTGTTTCACCCGATTCAGTGGCGAGGCTGACCAGCCGTGGTATCAGTTCGCCGAAAGCCCATCGAGCCAGTTGAAGCACTACGTCCAGAAGGTCAGCACTGATCTCGACGAGGAGTTTGCGAAGACCTTGTCCACCGACGTGAAGATTTCAGATACTATCAAGGAGGTACAGAAGGACTCGAGGCGCAGGCACGGGAAGGGCCCCCCTGAGTACGCCATGCCTGCTAGTCTTGAGGCTCGGCCAACGAGCTTCACTGCGCCAGAGCAGACTGGCCATCAGTGTGAGCTGGATTGAGTCATTTCCCTCTTGCCCCAGCCCACCACCACTTCAAAGCCCAGGCTCACTGGGCGCTCTTTTGAGCAGCAGCTTTTCTTTGAATTTGAGCGGCGATAGAGCTGATGTGGTGTCTGTCACAGAGCTCTTGTGGCCTGGCTTCGAGGGCAATGCGAGAACGAAACTCCATCGGAAACCTACCCATATGTTTTCATTTGTTGCATGCTTCGTGCCCTCGAGGCCAGTGCACGATCCGATGTCCGCTCGGGTATCAGCGTTATGGCTTGCGAAAGCGTGGGGTTGCCATCAACGTTCAGACAAGATTTCCACATTGCGTATCCCATCGAGCCATCGAAGCATCGTTGATCGAGTTCTTGCTTGCTGCTGTTGCCGACGATTGTGAAGAGCGACGGTTGCGATCGGCGTCGGCGGCGACTTCGACGACGACGACGACGACGAGGACGACGACGATGACGTCGACGTCGACGCCGATCGCAATCGTCGCCCTTCTCCAGTCGATTGCCGTCGCCGACGCTGATCCTCCTCGTCGCCCACTTCGTCCCCCACCGTCTCGCCTTTCGTCGCTTGCACGTCAGCAGTCGAGGTCAGCGGGCAAGCTGGCAACCTCGCTCGCAGCGAGGCGGACGGCGTGCAAGGAGAGAACATAGATCCCCCATGTAAAAAGCCCCTCTCGCTGTCGGTTCGGAGGGGGTCTCGAGGGGGGCGAGCGACGGTGGGGGGAAGTTTGGGGGCGGCGGAGCTCCGCTCGGTTCTGCCCTCGCCCTTCCACCAACTCCCTCTTCCGTCATAGCAGCGCAGGCTCTTAGCGCAGCCCGTGCGCGTCGACCTCGAGGCGACCTCGGCTCAGTCGCCTGGCGATGGAGGTCGACGAGGGCGTCCTGGCCCCCCTGGGAGACCAGGGCGCGGGCGCTGCAGCGGGCGACGGTGACGGTGACATCGGCGACGGTGAGTCAGCGCCCCAGGCCGCCATTGCAGTCGGCGCGGCTGGCGATGCACACGGCGTGCAGGTGGCGCACAACGGCATCGTCGAGCTCTGGATCGACCCTGGCAAGAAGCATCACTATTTGAAGAATCAGCTGACCCACGAGACCGTGAAGATACTGGCCCCACCAGCGGGCACGGATTATTGGGTCATTGATTTGAAGGACAACTACGCCTACATCGATAGCCCAGACGAGTCGCACTGGGTGATTCTGCTCCGGAACGAAATATCCATGCCAAAAAAAACCTGCCACCTGCTACCTGCCCAAAATCCATGCCCAAGTAAAGTTTGGAGGCGTTCCGTTTTCTGCCCGCCTGAGCAGGCGGGCAGAAAACGGAACGCCGTTCCAAAATTGGTCCGTCTGGCCCCCTTGAGCCAAAATGGCTTCAGCCAAAATCGCTACGGAAGAGACGGAGGAAGTGGCACCGACTGTTTTTTTGAACACTTCGGCCTACTGACCCTTAGGCAATCTTTTTTCGGTGGCATGTTTTTTCTGACCGTCTCTAGGTGACGGAGTTCTTCAAGCACAACGCCTTCGTGTCAGACCAGGGCCAGACGTTCGTCAAGTCCACGGACAGCGACTCCCCAGAGTGGATCGAGAATTTCTTAGGCATGCACAGGGTCGACGAGTTCGCTTTCGCACACCCCGCTGGGACGCAGACCACCAGGTACATGATGGTCGCTGTGTGGGAGAATGCTCAGTATGATTCGTCGGTGTGGATTTCTCTTTGGAGCGTGTTCGACATGCTTTGTCTCCATGTCAACGTGAGCGGGGGCTCGTGGTTCGCGAACCGTCGGGACGCATGGGAGCGGTGCTTGTGCGCGTGGCAGCTTCGTCACCACCTTCGCCAGAGCAGCCCGTACGCGAACAAGAGAGCGGCACTGTCGAGTGAGGAGCTCGCGATGCGCATCCTGAAGTTCCCGTCGGTCAGCGTGGTCGGCATGATGTGCTTGATGATTCAGTGGGGGTCGGAGAATCAAAGTTCGCGCTTCAAGTCCGACACAGATCGCGCTTCGGCTAACGACTTGTTTGACAGCTTCGCTTACATGATCCAGAACGGCAGCATCAGGGTCAACGTCGACGGCTTCGCTTGGAGGTGCGGCCCCGACATTGCAGGCGTGCGGCCCATGGTCGTACTCATCAAGGCTGGAAGGTTTGAACGAAAGTCTTTCAACGCCGTTGTCGAGTCCTTCTTCAATGAGTACGGTACGCCAGTGAGCTGGGAAGATGCTGGCGTCTGGGATAAGCGCGAGGAGGGCGAGGACTTCAAGCCGTCTGACGTCATTCAGAAGATCCTCACTGGCAACAGGGACGCCAAGCTTGCAATGCAGCTCGTCTGGGGCCTAGGCAACCTCGTCGACGCGAAGATCGCCAAGGCCAAGGGCAAGGATGTCGAGCTGGCCCCCGACTTCAGGTACGATTTCTCGGACGATCTTGACGCTCAGCCCGACTCCAGCGTAGACGTTGCGGTATCTGGCAACCACGGCGCTGCGCAGGTGATCATGCGGTACCTCAAGGTCAGCAAGCGCACCATGATCGACAGCATGAACCTCGGTTTCGTCATGGACGCTTCCACGCCAGACCACCAGAAGAAGTTCTACGGCGCTGTGTTCAAGCCGAACAACACAGTGGCCATTTGCCCACCGCAGGTGTTGCGGGCAAGCTGGGATTCCCAGGTAGATCGGCGATCCTGATCCTGGTAGTTTCAGGGGGGGGGGGAGCTCCGGATATCCTTGGGTCCTCCGAGGCTCTGGCTCGAGACATTGGCACATCAAGGGGAACGTATGCCAGGAATATCCTGGTAAATTCAGGTATCGGATCCTGGTTCGTCGGGCTCCTTCTCCAGGTGGGGTCCCGCTTGGGTCTTAGGGGTCCGTTCGGTTCGATCGACAGTCTGGAAGTCGCGATTGCAGGGCAGCTGCGAGCGATCGGGATGCGACCGAGACAGACCCTCAGGTGAGCTCAGTCTACAGCGGCAGGCAGATGTACGACAGCGAGAGCACGGCATTGGCGGTGCAGACGTACGAGAATACCCACATCGAGCGGGCCAGGGAGCTTCTGGGCATCAAGTGCAACTCCTCTGAGTTGCCACGGATGGAAAAGGTCAAGCGCAGGTACAGATTGGACTCCTTCATGGCTGGGAAGGCTCTTCACAACATGCGCCTCGTGAGCGTCGGCGAGGGCCTTGGGGCAGTCAAGATCACATTAGAACAGTACCACCAGATGAAGGACTGCTACGATTGGAAGTGCGATCACTTGTGCTCCGACCAGGGCCCCGACATGAAGTGCCTGAAGTGGTTCTTACAGAGCTCGGAGGGCCTGTTCAATGTTGACGACGACGATGATCTGGCACACGGCATCGACAACGATTTCAACATAGCTGACAAGAAGTGCGGTCTGTGGGCATTTCGGAGGCTTCAGAGGTTGGCGAGGAACGCAATCTATGGCCCCTTCGACGAGGGCAGGAGGTTCAAGGAGTTAAAGGACATCGCGAAGGAGGTGAAGACGTTCGTCAGCCCTCTCAAGTGCCCGATATTTTGCGAGGCGTTGCCTGCCATCCTCGAGGAGATGGGAGAGCCCGCGCGCATTATGGAGAATGGCATCGAGGAGGAGGCGTGGAATGGCATGACCGAAGCCGGCTTCGGCGAGGTGGCTGGCAGGAAGGACAACCCCGCCAGGTGGCTTGGCGACCATTATGCTTCTCGCATCGACCGCGATCAGTTCACGATGCGCGCCGTCTGCTTCTCTTACGCGGTCATGGTGCGCGAGCAGTCGAGCACGAAGAAGCTCGGAGTCAAGATGAAGGAGCTGTACAGCGAACCGAACCAGCACGGGGGCAACGACCAGGCCGTGAGCATGAAGTCGGTGGCCGCCGAGCTGAAGCGCGTGAGGATGGCCACGCGGGACCAAGTGGAGGTTGCGATCGTCTACTACAACAACAAGCAGAACAAGAACATCGACAGGGCGACATTCGCCATCCGCGAGCCGTGGGCTCAATGGCATAGCCACAACAATTGGCACCTCAGGGATCTCACGAACGTCACGGACTGGGAGGTGGACCAAATCGTCAACGGGAAGCTCCTCAAAGTTTTTGTGGAATCAATGTCTGTACCGTTCGATGGCAAGGGGATGATGGCTTACCTCGGCTTCGCTGTGGATCACAGCCATGTCAACGTGAACGAAGTGTCCGCGTCCCACCCGCTTCTGAAGATCGAGGGTGACATGGCCGAGTTGATCGGCACTTACTCCCTCGTCCTGAACGCTTGTCGCTTCAAGAGGCTCTTCAAGTTGATGAGGGGCTGGCCCAAGCACTTGGTAGCGGCCCTCGGTGACCTCGCTTCCCAGGACAGGGTCTTCGCCCTCTTCAAGCAAGACTACGAGAACTGGAAGGCACTCGGCGACGACACGGTTGGCTTCAGGGCTCTGTCGGGGATTATGGTGTTGAGCGAGAGCCCATCATCCATTGGGCCCTCCCCCTGCGACAAACAATTTCCAGTTTTTGTTTCACGTGTGCTGTGAGTTTGGCAGCTGTCTGCAGTTATCTCCTCGGATTGCACTAACCTCCGATTCTCCGGCTCACACAACCTTCGATCCTCCAGAAGGATCGACGCCAGTTTGTTCAGGGGGGCCGTGCCGACCAGAGGTAGTAGGCCGAAGGGGGGGGGGTACGTGAAGGCCCCGAATACTGGTTTCCAAAACACCCCCCCCCCCCTAAGGACCGTTAGGGGGGGGGTGAAACAGGGCCTTAAAACACGGACAAGGGCGCAGCGTCGATATGACTTCTAAGGGCCCCTGAAATCACATCGCCCTCTGGCCGCGCAAGCGGCCTAAATCTCGAGCTCCCTGAGAATGCCCGTTAGCAAACACGCGCCCGCCCCGAGGCTCGCTTGAAGAAGAGCTCGCCTTTCAACCTCGTTCCAGTTCGGCAGCATCTCGGCATTCTTATCGAATCGGGGTTCCAGAGGACCTCGAGGTACATGGAGTTCCTCAGCGAGAATCGGACGAGGCCACTGCTGTCCCAGATCGCCGAGGATTGCTTCTGCAGGTCAGCCAAGGACATTCAGCACGCCTTGGGCCAAGACCGAGGGATCGACAGAGATTTCGCGAACTTGATCGTGAAGGATGTCGTCTCGAAAGTTCACCGCCACAAGGACATCAATTGGAAGTTCGAGCCGCTCGTCAGAAACCCCAGGATCCCCAAAGAGGTGTATCAGAACACTCCCGACGACGTGAAGGCGATCGGCCTCCAGAACATCATTGGCCCCAACCAGTCTCCGAAGTGGTCCAACCAGAGCGTTGCCAACGACTCCAAGCCGACTTTCGAGATGGACATGCTGGAGTTCTGCAGGGCCAACGGCGTCAACGTCTCCACCGCAGAGAAGCACTGGTACTGCGCCTTGGCGAAGCAGGGCAAGGTCGCCATCAAAATGAAGGGGTCCCCCGACTCGGACTACGGCATCGTCATGGGTGACATGTGCGGCATCGGCGTATTGATTGCCAAGCTCAAGCCTTTCAAATACAGGTCTGGGCGCGACTTCTACATGATCGACTTCGACGCTGCGGCCCCGCTCAAGATGACTTACGTATTTGATCCATCGGAGTGGGATGCCCTGCCTTTGTCCTGGACGTCACCGCTGATGCAGTTTGTCGCGGAGGGGGGGCGCAGCTTGCCAGGTGGCATCGAGAAGTACTGCATGAGGCTCGAACCAACTGGGCCTGCTGACAGTCTGTTGCGAGTGGCTGCCAAGAACGCCTTTTGGGATCTGGGATTGTCAGTGTTGAAGACATTCCACAAAGACCTTTGCGTCGACCCCCCTGGCGGCCTCGACCTTTTCGAGACCTTGCAGGCGCTGGTGACGCACGTCTTGAAGCCGACAGATCTGGACCTGTGCGAAATCTTGCGGAAGCGTTGCTTCGTGAAGTTCGTCGGTGAGGACGGCTTGGTGGACATCCAGGGGGCGATGGATTGCATGACGAAGGAAGAGCAGGAGATGACGAGAGAGACGCTGTCTGAGAAGGACGCCCAGAAGCAGATCAGGAAGGAATACACCGCGAAGTTCAACGTCTACCGCAAGGAGGTGAAGGCGGTGCGCACTGCCGAGGCTGCCGATCAGAACCGCACCAAGCAGGAGCTGAAGAAGTGGAAGGGGCCAATCGAGCCGCCCAAGGACGGGACCGTGCACTCCGAGGCGAAGAAGTTCCTCCCACCTGGTGCGAGCCTGTGGAGGGGTCTCACAGGCACGGGCGCGTGGCACGTCCACATCCCCCCGCACTACACGTCCAAGACGTGGCTCGAGGCTGGCAGCTACGACAACGCGCTCAGGTTCGTCCTGGCCTTCGCCTGGAAGAAGTACCTCAAGAGCAAAGACCTCGACGACTCGCACTGCCCGATCAAGGGCCTGCTGAAGCACTACACGGACGAGGAGGAGCAGGCGGCCACCGCAGCCGCGAGCTCGTCGAGGGGATGAGTGACAGCTCGCTTCACTTTTTTTTCTGCCGTCGCAGCTCCTTCCCTCTTCGTTCTCGCACGAGGGTGCCTCCAGACATAGATACGCCCAGCAGGGGAGAAACCCCTTCCCTCGCCCCCGCCCCTTCTCTGGTGAAAACGGGGATGCGACGGCACGAGGTTCGACACAATACCTTGTATTGTGGACTATGCCGCCCGCCACTGCCCAGACATGACCACAGCTCCCAGCGTGACGTACGCTGGGAGCTAAGATTTCGATTAGGGTGGGCCGCACCGCCAGCATCGCATCTTCGATTGCTGGTACGTGTTGTGTTGGTTCATGGCTGGTAGTTGGATGCACTGGCCAGCAGCAGGACGCCTGGTGCATCGCTCGTGCAAGATGGGACTCGTCCGTAGTTCGACCGTAGGTGAACACATAACTTAGCATAGCATGATGTTGGTGCGTGTAGCGCACGGCAGAGGGCAGAGGATGATATCGAATAGGAGGCGGGCCGTCGGGTCGCAACGAGGCCACGTGGGAGTTCAGAGGAGGGCGGATGGGGAATGAGGAGGGGTGGAGGGAAGGTACGGGGCACTAGATAATGAGGAATGTGGCGGCTGCGGGGGGGGAAGGTACGGGGCACTAGGAAATGGGAGGGGTGAGGAGGGATGGAGGGGAGATGCGGGGAAGGTATGGGGAATGAGGAGGGGTGGAGGGAAGGTACGGTGCATTAGAAAAATGGGAATGAAGAGGGGTGGAGGGAAGGTACGGGCCTCTTAGCCATCATCCCTCGTGACCTTGTCGTTCCCTTGTCCATCTGAGCTTGCTCTCCCGCCCCCTCCCTCTCCCTCGCCCCTGCCCCCCTCCCTTCCTGGCCAATCTCTCCCGTCCCTCATCGCTCCCGCCTGTTTCCCACCAGTCGTGCCCCCACTTCCGCTTAGCCATTTTTGCTCAAACCCCTCAGCGCTGAGAAGTGCGTTGGCGCCCGAGTCCGACAGCTGCCTCAGCTGCGCTGGGGTACGCGCGTTGGCGTAGAAATTACCCTGGTAGCGGGGCTGTGCTGGCACTCTGCCAGATCTTGTCGCGGGCCATCTTCCCCCTGGATTTGTTTGATGGCCTCACGGCTGTTTTGAGCGGCTTTGGCGACTTGGCTGCGGTCGGGTTTCGGATCGGGCTTATGCCTGGGCCTTGGGGGCGTATGTTGCTGGTGTCGGGTTAGCTTTTGCGGCTGTGTGTTGCCCGTGTGGAGGGGGGCAAACGCTCGCTTCAAGCGGTGGCGCGGTGGTTTCAGACAGGCCTATTCGGGAATTTCACCCCCCCAACGGCGAGTGTATCTTGTTGAGGCAGTAGCCACGGTCCACTTGCAACGGGGCCTCCATGCTCCCCAGGCGTGGTGCGATTCCCTGGACGCCGAGGTCGTGGTCTTCGTCGAGGAGCTGCTTGGCGTGGCCCTGTCGGCAGCACAGCGGACGCAGATTTTCTTGCCTTTCCAGCTCGGAGGCTTGGGTCTGTGCTCCATGGGCGCCAGGAGGCACGCGGCGTACGTCGGCTCCTGGGAACAGTGCTTCAGCGAGGTCGCCAGCCACGTCGGGTGCACTTCCGCCAGCTGCTTCTTCAGGGGTGCCCCGCGGACGCGCGCCGCAATCCAGGCAGCGGAGGCCGGTTTGCGAGCGCAGGGCGTCGCCGGCGGCGTGCCCTGGGAACGGCGATTCGGCAGCACGGTCCCCCACCAGCAGAAGATGTGGACGAAGGCGGTTCACCAGGCTGCGCACACTGGCCTCCTCCAGTCCCTCCCAGAGGACGAGAGGGTCGATCTCCGTTCGGCCGGAGGCAAGGGCGCGGGGAGCTTCCTGCTGGCGCCTTCGCTGGAGGAGCATCTGATGCCGGACGCGCAGTTCATAGAGGCCGCTCGAATGCGCTTGCGGGCCGCCGTCCACGCGCCGGGGCGCAGGTGCCAGCATAAGTCAGGGGAGACCAGTGCCGTCTGCAACGAAGAGCTGGACGGCAAGGGCCGCCACGGGCGGATCTGCAAGACCGGCGGTGGCGCCGTTGCCCGGCACGACCGCGTCCGCGACTGGCTGGCGGCTTGGGTGGCCAAGGTCGCCGGACGGACTGCCGTGACGGAGCAGTTCGTGCCCCGGTGGGACCGGCGGGTTCTGGGCCCAGACGGGCGCGAGCGCATCGAGCGGGCAAAGCTTGACGTCGCGCTCGACAACGCCAGCGGTCGCCGGGTGTACGTGGACGCTGCCGTTGTGGAGGCTTCTTCACCAGATGGGCATGAGCGGCGGCAGCGGGCCGCCAGAGACGGGGCTGCGGCAGCAACGGCAGAGGACAGGAAGCGCGCGCGCTATCCCTGGCCTGGCCTGACACCTTTTTGTAATCGAGTGTCTCGGCCGGGTCGGTGAGAGCGCCGACGGGCTCTTGTGTTCTCTGGCCCCAGCGGACCCCGCCGAGAGGTCGCGGGTGCTGGGGGCCGCCCGGCAGAGCCTGTCTGTATTAGTACAGATGGGCAACGCCGAGAACGTCCTCTCGGCCGGCTAATTGGCTCATGTCTACTGCAGTTTTCTACATATTTAGCTAACCTCTCCTCCTGTTCCCTCCTCCTCCTCCGCCGCGTCCTTCTCCCTTTCCCTCCTCCTCCTCCTCCGTAGTCGTTTTGGCTACGCCCGCGCGCGCGCTGCACGCTCGCCGCGCGCTCGCCTCAGCTGCCCGCCTCCAGCGCCTCTTCTCCCTCTCCCTCTCCTTCTTCCCCGCTTCCTGCCTCCGGCGCGCGCGCGGCGCCTAACGGTGGGGTCAGGTGGCTCGCACCCCACGGCCGCGCCCGCGTCTCCTCCGCCTCCCGGTTCCTTCCGGCTCCCTCCTCCCCTCCTCCCGCCTCCTCCAGCTCGGTGGCTAGCTGTGCGGCTCTGGGGCGGCGTCAAGACGGTGCTGTCCCAGGAGCCACTGGAGTTGTTGACGAACTGTCCTCTTCCTCTCCCCTTCGCTTCTTGTCCGCCCTTTCTTGTCCCTTGCTCGCGTCTTGCCCGCTTTCCTCTTCTTTTCAGCCGGAGGAGGAGGAGGAGGATGATGATGAGGAGGAGGAGGAGGAGCAGGAGGAGAAGGAGGAGGAGGAGGAGGAGGAGGAGAAGGGGAGGGGGAGGGGATGGGAGGA